>JAPWTK010000239.1:0-227500 GCA_029963805.1 Aromia moschata
AAAATCAACGACCTGGTCTACCGCATCCAGCTATCTCCAAGAAGCAAGCCGAAGGTGGTCCATTTGGAGAGACTCGCAAGATATACAGGACATAATCCACCCGATTGGTTTGTTGTCGAAGATCCGCCGCCAAGGACTGAAGACAGTGTTATTCGGGACGAATAACCTTAATAACCTTGTATGGAATGTCATATTAAATATTCTAGATGTCAAACGAATTTTCTAGAAGATGTAAATATTATAAATACTGGTGTGGTTGCTAGGAGTTAGTTAGTTAGTTGTGATTTGAATGTTGAAGAGATAAGATCGCAGAGTTGTAGAGTTTTAATAAAAGTGTTTAGAAGTGAAGAAGCGAATTATTTGGAGAGAATTCGTAACAGTATAATAAAACCATAACTGAATCGTTAGCAACAATGGGCGCTAATACAAATAGTGAACAATGGGACGACAATCTTATAAATATACAACTGGGTCTAAATTGTACCTTTAATCAAGCCATCGGGGTTTCACCAAGTGAAGCCTTGATGGGCTACCGTGTTGTGTTACAGGGAAAATTTGAAACTGACAATGAAAGAGTAGTAGATGTTACGGATATTCGACACCGCATGATTACTCACCAGAAACGATATCAAGGGAAACAGAAAGAATGTTTTGATCAAGGGCGAGGAAGGGCTCATCCGTATCAAGAAGGTGATCTCGTACTGATAAAGGTCACCAGTACTCCAGCCACTGGAAGCAGCCATAAATTGTTGCCTAGATGGCGGGGACCATTTCGCATAACCAAGGTTCTTGGCAACGATCGCTTTGAGGTATCAGACATACCTGGCAGTAGTCAGTCCAAACTGATGTATCGAGCTGTGGCTGGGGTGAAAAACATAGAGTAAGTGCGCCGGTTCGGGTAGATTATACATATATAGTCTTGAGGCTGCGTATTTGGTATTGCTGTACTGGCTACCGGAGCGTATGTATTATTGCTGTACCGGCTACTAGAGCGTACTAATCGCATAGTCAAAATGTACATATGTTATATATTGTCATTATATCGTCTTTATTTTATATGTTTATATTGCGTACTTTATTGGTGTATACACTGGGCCCAGTTCATTTAGTAATATAATTTAGCAAGAGGTTGTTAGGACCGAATGATGCCAGCAAAGGAAAACTGAAAAGGAAAATGTACAAATAGTTTGAGTTCAATCGCTTAGAGCTTTGTAAGTTTCAACTCCCAGTGCCGAACTATCGAGTGGGACACTCGACATATCAGGAAAGGCCGTGTTGAGAGCCAACCTACGTCTTGGTTCCGAGAAGGTTGACTGTTATGACTATCGGCACGAATGACGGCGTCAGCAATCGGGATGAGGGAAGTTGAACCAGCCAGGCATTCATTCTAGTGATGTCAAATACAGTTACTTTTTAGTACTCAGAGTAATCGTTACTTTTATACCGCGTACTCGTTACTTTGTATTCGTTACTGAGTACAGTTACGTATGTATACGACGGTACAAATTGCTTTTTTAATGTTACTAGAAGTACAGTTACTAGTAACTTTGTTCGTCTGCGGAATCCTTTCATTAAAAAAAAAATGGAGTTTATTAACAGTAGGTATCATTCTAAAATATAAGATAATATAAAATGTGTATGTCAATTAAAAACATAATATTTCATTTTTCTCCTGCAGAGTGCACTAAAAAAGGTAAATAAACAATTAAATTCTGTGATATACTTATTTCACAATAATTATTAGGTATCAGAGTTCATCACGTTGAATAATTACAAATTACCTATTATATAAAATATCCGATCGTATACTAGACACCTTAATAAATACCAACACCAAACTCAATATCTGAAATCCGCGCGGTGTGGTAAGTTACAGTTATAGGCAGGTACAAGTGCGAGTACGAATACTACCGAGTCCGAAATATTCGTCGTTACATGGTTACAAACAATATCCGAAATCCGTGCGGTGTGGTAAGTTACAGTTATAGGCAGGTACAAGTACGAGTACAAATACTACCGAGTCCGAAATATTCGTCGTTACATGTAATCATGACTCGGGGCAACTGAGCCAGTTCCAAAGTACTCAGTACCGAATACTTTTTCCAACGATTACTCAGTATCCGTTACTTTCGCCAAGTAACGGATAAAAAGTAACGAATAGTTACAATACTGACATCACTAATTCATTCGGTCACGGATTTAAGCCGAGTGTAGTTATTATATTTTGCGTTTTGTCCCAATTCCCAATAATAATATATGTGAGCGATCGACGGAATTGGGTTGTGCCGTCTTCGAGATTGTTTACGTAACCCGAGGCCATTACCCTGTAAATTATGCCCTCAAGAACCTACGACACCGACGGACGGCCGCATGGTCCCGATATGTTTATTTTTATTAGTTTAGTTTTTATGGAATAGACTTATGTGAATATGAATGCTCGCAGATGTGAGGGCAGTCAGACGATAGACCGGGGTGGAGACACCTCGATATACGGATTGTACGAAAGTCGCCTGTGGATTTACTTAATAAAATATTTTTTTTGAAAAAGATTATTTTTTTGATCTTAAATCAGAAGTGGGATAGTGCCTACCTACTAGTGGATAATGGAAGAGTTCGCGAAAATGTTGATCGAGTCTTTAACGGCAATAAAAGACCAGACATCGAAAAGTGCAGTGACTAGTTCAGTTAATATCCCGACGTTTAATGCTAAACTGGATGACGATGGAGCAGCAAAGTGGTGCCAGAAAATGGAAAATCTGGGCACTACGTTTGATTGGTCCGACTACTGATCAGAGGTACAAGCGGCCTCATGGGTGAAGCAAGGGAATGGTTTTCATCGTGGAAACCAACAGAGAAAACCTGGGAAGCTTTCAAATCAGAAATTTCCAGCATGTACCCACCGAAAAAGAAACTTGAGCGAGAAATTTCGCAGGGCCGGATTATACACCAGCGACAAAGCTGATTCATATTGTGAGTATGCCAGAAAGAAAGTCACACTTATTAAATCCCTAAATTTTGCATTGTCCGATAGTCAGCTGTTAGAATTAGTTATTGGAGATATAATTGATATTAATGTTAAAACCGCTGCCTTTAACAGCAATTTAAAAACGATTAGTGACCTGTTGACTCTTTTAAGTAATTATAAAATGTCAGACAGAGGTGTAGGAATGGATAGGACGAAAAGAATTTATCCTTTTGACTCTAACACTTGCGCAAAATTATGTTACAATTGCAATCAGTCAGGGCATATTAGTCGTAATTGTCCGAAGAAATCATTTCATGGTAATTTGATTGGTAGAATCACTGGAAATAATAATAACAGTCCTACCGACAGCAGTTCAAACAAAATTGTGTGCACTTTTTGCAAGAAACTTGGACATAAAGCTGACAATTGTTTCGCAAAAAACGCGAATTGCCTTCTAGCTCTCGAATTAATTATTTTTTTGTCAGTTTGGACAATGATTTTTGTACCAGATTTAATATACGGGACCTGTCAGTAAACTGTTTAATAGATACCGGTGCAGAATGTAGTTTGCTTTCAGCTAAAATTGCTAAACAATTACATTGCCATCTCGAACCTGTTTTGATGACTTTGAAAGGAATAGGAGATTTTTGCAAATACTAAGACTACCCTGAAAATTGAATACGAGGGTACAGCATTTGAAATATGTTTTTATATTGTAGACAGTTCATTTATTGTCCCTTATGCTATTTTAGGTAGAGATTTATTTTTGCACCGAGGGTTAGAAATTCACACTGATCAGCACGGTACTCGATTGTATTTAAATGAAGACGTAAATACGCCAACGAAGCTTGTGAACACTGTCCAGGTTTTAGCCGACACTGTAAAAACCCCTTTATCCGGAGATGACGACTAAATTAACAAACTTACTTTCAAAGTATACTAGCCATATAACTAGCAGAAAATTTAAACTGAAATGACAGATTAATGTGGCAGTACCACGTGCTTAGACAAATCTGTTTGTCTAACAATTTGTTGTGACGGAAATGCTGTTCTCTTTCTTTGTGATTCCAGGTAGATAGTCACATTCGGTGCGAGGACGCTCCGATCACAGGACGGCCGTGTTAGCGGTGACCCCTATTTACCCTACTACCACCGGTTCCGGCGCGATGCTAAGTCAGGACGGACGAGACGAAGGGAGCGGGGCAAGCGCGCGACACCAGTCGTCATTAGCAACCGTACGTATTAGTACATGCATTGTTTGGTTGAAAGTCGTAACGCTTTGCCAATGCTATTTGTTTGTCTGTTGGAAGCCGATAACGCTTCGCAGTAGCTTCATCGTTTGGTTGAAAGCCGTAACGCTTTGCCAATGCTATTTGTTTATCTGTTGGAAGCCGATAACGCTTCGCAGTAGCTTCATCGTTTGGTTGAAAGCCGTAACGCTTTGCCAATGCTATTTGTTTATCTGTTGGAAGCCGATAACGCTTCGCAGTAGCTTCGTCGTTTGGTTGAAAGCCGTAACGCTTTGCCAATGCTACTTGTTGGAAGCCGATAACGCTTCGCAGTAGCTTCATCGTTTGGTTGAAAGCCGTAACGCTTTGCCAATGCTATTTGTTTATCTGTTGGAAGCCGGAAACTGTCTGCTCTTATGGTTTTGCAGGTCCATGCAACGGGGTTCAAGGAGCTGCAGAATATTGTAATTCGAGAGCGAATTATAAGTCAGGTTGGCCGTGTGAGCGATCGACGGAATTGGGTTGTGCCGTCTCCGAGATTGTTTACGTAACCCGAGGCCATTATCCTGTAAATTATGCCCTCAAGAACCTACGACACCGACGGACGGCCGCATGGTCCCGATATGTTTATTTTTATTAGTTTAGTTTTTATGGAATAGACTTAAGTGATTATGAATGCTCGCAGATGTGAGGGCAGTCAGACGATAGACCGGGGTGGAGACACCTCGATATACGGATTGTACGAAAGTCGCCTGTGGATTTACTTAATAAAATATTTTGTTTGAAAAAGATTATTTTTTTGATCTTAAATATACTATGTACTCTAATTGAGGATTAACTATTGTCGTCAAAAAATAGCCCATGACAATTATGGGCCTAGACAGTTTATGGGTTTACACAAGTGTCAAGTGGCGCCGACGAGGCAAAGTGGATACAAGGAACCGGGGAATGGCGAAGTTCGGGGCAGTGGGTTCCCAGACTTTTTAACGATTAGTTCATAAGTTGTTACTTGCTTACTATGCTAAATTAGTTTATTATACCTCATATTGCATACAAACAGTTCTGTTATTTTCTTGATTCGTAAAACATAAAAAGGTGATAACATAACTGTTTCATTTTAATTTTAATAGTCTAACTTAACATTCACTTACCTACCAATTTGGTACAACATTCGTATTCAGACTAGCAAAATGAAACACAAGGCGAAAATAGAAAACACAACACGACCGTTTCCACTAAACAGACTCGAGTTTCAAAACACGTCGAAACCTTTTGATGTGACCGCTTCCGCCTGAAAAACAAAACTCCAACTGCCGCAGAACACGCCAGTCTTCAAAAAGTTTAGTGGAAAATCCGCCTTTAAGCAATTCTGCGCCACTTTCCTCCCAAGACATACTCACCACTACGTTTTTTTCCGTCGTGAACCCTCGTCAGCGAGATGTGTAGCTTGCCGCTGACTCGAACGTGCGCGTCGTCCGGCAGGAATTTCTCCAGGCCTTCGAGAAGCAGCCTGTGTATGTTGAACGAGGGAGAGAAAGCACCGAGAGAACGGCTGCGTGCCTCGATCGCCACCTTCAGTACGTCACTGGTCATTTCACCTGAAAAAATTAAATACATACATATGTATTAGTACGGGAGGGAAGTACATTTTTACTAGGAATTTTATACCGGATAAATTTAATTTTGGTAGTTGTTCAATACTTAAGAATAAGCAAAGTGAGCGTCAGCTACCGCACCCGCGGTGAAGCTAAAGGTGACAGCATATGAAAGTGGTTAGAAAAAAATTCTGTTTGGAGTGATTTCATACCGTGCCAAAATTTCTGATATGATTTTTCAGACCATTTCCAACTGAAAAATAACAATCAGCTGTCTTGAAGGGGAGAGGTTATACATATGTCAGTCGTGTATGTTAGTGGCTCAAAAAATATAATTCTTTTTTTCGTGTCTCGTGTGAAAATATATTAATTTATCATGTTATAAACGCTCCTTTAAAAAATCAGCTCAAAAAAATAGTTTAGAGGGCGCTCAAGATTTTTAAAAATTTCCAAAATGGTCAAAAATGGAATTTTTTTATTTTTATTTGTTTTTCCTCGTCATGTTATTTATTATTTTTGTTTGAAAATCATGTCGATTCTGAAAATTTGAAATCAATATTTTAATTTCTAAAGGTCACTCATAATTTTTTACTTTTAAAAGTAGTGTACCTAAAATGTTTTCGAGAAATTTCTAAATGTAAATATTAACGAACTAATTATTTATTTATTGAATTTGACGTACAAAAGATTAGAAATAAAACACGACACAAAAAATTTCTCGAGACAAAATTGACTACCACATTGTAGCAAAAAGTACCATATAAGTACCAAATACTTATATTTTTTTTAAGTGTCTCGTGTTTTATTATTTTCGTATTTATTCTTTTGTACGTAAAATTCAATAAACAAGATAATTAGTTCCTCAATATTTATATTTAGAGATTGCTGGAAAACATTTTAGGTACACTACTTTGAAAAGTAAAAAAAATTATGAGTGACATTTAGAAATCAAAATATTGATTTCAGATTTTCATAATCGACATTTTTTTCAACCTAAAAAAATAATAACATGAGGAAAAACAAATAATAAAGAAATTCAATTTTTGACGATTTTGGCAATTTTTAAAAATCTTGAGCGACCTCGAAAAATTTTTTTGAGCTGATTTTAAGGGGGCATTTATAACATGATAAATTAATACATTTTCACACGAGACACAAAAAAATATTCCATTTTATTGGGCTGCTCTAATATACACGACTGACATGTTGAGGGGTACAGATGCAAAACTCACATTATCCATAATTTTTCGAAATAGAGTTAGTGGCGATATCTTGTTCATCGTGTTGAACCTCATCATTTTAAATCTTAAGTGGTATAAGTCACATTTTCGTATTTATTTTAAATTGTGAAATCTGTGAATTGTTTCATAACACATTCTCCTTAGGAGAATGTGATTTTTTTTTTGTACTTTGCAATTTTAGGTTCATTATAAAAATATCACTTCATCAGTCAATGATGATAATAAAATCGCATTCTAAGTATTTTGTGCAGCTTTTTATTTTGATTATGAACTATCATACATTACATACAATTTTTATTGATATACCATTGAGTTTGTTTCCAAGTTCCTTTTCTTAGCTTAACTTCATGAATTTTAGTGTAAACAATAATATTATGTAGAATAATTTGGAGCAAGACTACCGTTATCCAAAAAGTTGTATCAAAACTCACATTATCCAAATTTTAATTCACTTTCTAGGAGTCAAATATTGTTGTGCTGTTATTTCACCAATTGAGAAGCAAAGTTAAAGTTCTAATACAAACACCAAAAAAAAAATTCAGTGCCTTAAGTCACTTGAAAAGTGAGAATGAGAATACATGCGATCGCCCCCATCGCCCCCCCCCAAAGGGTCAAGTAAAAACGGAAATACTCGGGGGAATGCGGTTGCCCTTGGCTGTAGTGACTTTTTTTTTTTGGCTTTTTTTGTTTTATTTGCAGCGATCGCTTCGAGCTTTTGGTTGCCGTTGCCTCTACTGACCTTTTTTTTTGGTTTTTTGTTTCATCTGCATTGAGCGCCCCCCCCCCCCAAATATAACTACTGGCTACGCCCTTGCTAGTAGTAGGAGAGAGCTGGTAAACATTTTTGGGAAGGTATTTGAGGCAATGTGAAAAGTAGCCCAAAACTTCTTTTAGTGATACCTAACTAAATACAAAAATGCCGACCTGGCTGAAGAGTTAGGTGGCTTAAGCGACCTTTACATTTTTCAAGAAGCGACATATTATTTAAGACACATTGAGATTTTAACATTTTAACATGTAATATTTAACGAGTTGAAAAAATCAAAAAGCCAGATCATTTAACTTGGTTAAAAAGTTTGCCAGACGTTTGCAAAATTATTTTTAAAAAAAATGTACTTTTGAAATTTTTGTAGGGTATTTATTATTCGTGACTAAAAATAGTTATGTATTCTATTTCCATTCTCAATTGAAAATAGGTATAAAAAAGCAAGGTTGTCAGATATATTTTCTAAAATTGCTAACCTCACTATACAAGTATATTTCATACTTCAGTAAACTGTTAGTTCGTGGCGTTCTTAGAAAGCTAGTTTGGAATTATTTTGGAAACGACGTCGAGCGACGTCAACATGAATTACGGCATCTTTCAATTAACAATATGAAAAAAAAAACAAACAATAATTTAGAGACCATAAATTACAATGTGTAAATTATGTAAATATAAACAACACGCGCCAAAAAATAACAAGTTTACATTCGCGGGGTCATTTCAATGTTTGCCACTATGGATTTAGCAACAAAATGTTCAACGATAAATATATAACATCTGACGCTTTCGCAAAGATAAGGGCGATATCATAATCATAATACATACAATAATGTCCGCTTATAACGAATCTGAAGGAACCGAATAACGACAATTGCAATAAACGATAATAGCTATCTACATACCTGTATATATGTATGTATGTACATATCTACCTGTCGGTGATATTGGTCATAAAACCCATATCGATCATCTGAGTCATAAAGGTAATTAAGATCATAGAGGTCATAATGGTTCTAAAGATCATAAAGGTCTTAATGAACTTCATGATATTATATTGGGCCATAGGCCATATTGGTCATAAAGGACCAATTCAAAGGTCAAAAGGACCAAATGACAAATACTGGTTATATTTGTCATAAAGGTCATACTAGTTTTAATGGTCGTAAAGGCCATCTTGGTCAAAAAGTTTGTATAGGTCAAATGATCTAGACAATGATGTCATATAATAAGGCTATAGATGAGTCATAAAGGTCATACATTTCATAAAGAATACAAAGCTCATGAAGTCCAAGGAAGTTACATCCAAATTTACTTTTAAAAAACACAAACGAATGTTTTTAGATTTAATTTGATGAAATATAGAATAATTTGATGTGGAAGTAGTGGGTCCTTAGGTAGCGATTTTTAAGTTTGTTTTATTTTTTGTGAAATGAGAAATGAATATAATTAATATGTAATCCCATTTCAGCTACTTTACTGCTACTGTAGTACAACTACTAATGTAGTTGGAACTGGTATCAACTTATTCACAAATTCTTTATATACATACGTCTTAATCTTCTAATTTAATTCAATTCACAAACTTTGCTTTGTTTCGCACCTCGTTGCAGTCTTCTGACCGTCATATTTACTATTTAAAGCCAGCAAGTTTTCAAACAAGTGTGAGATAAGAGACTGCTTCACTAATGATTAGGCTTCCGAATGTTTGCGAGCTGCGTGTAAAACTCCATAAGAGTATCCCGCGTTCCCGCGACAACGGGAATGGGAATAGCGTACTACTGCACATACGCGGGCTCTGGAGAGTTAGGGAAGGGGTCAATGCCGTATGTAGCACGGGAACGAAATACACGCGTATATAATGTACAAGGCGCTTAAAAAATACGGTTTATACTTTCATTATCATAGTTTTATAGTGCCGAGCCCTGCGTTACCGGACACATTTTCGGACCCTACTAATGATAAAGCTGACAGAAACGGGACGCGCTATAAAGTATTACATTGTACAACAGAACCATGTATCACGAGACTATCGCAATTAAATCTCCCGCATCCGTTTTAAGTTCGTTATATTATATTGAAAATGGAAAATTTTGCAATTTTACCAAAAATTTAAGATTTGTTTTATCCGAAATATTGTTACAAACGGGTTCGATATTTGGGAAAAAACTAACACACTTTTAAATTATACTTTAGTTCGTACTTTATACATTGGTTCGTTATAAATGAAAGTTATACAGGTAAGCATATATCTAATACTCCTATATTGCTAGAAGGGTCTGGAGATTGGCGAAATCATCACGGTGCAGACATATATGCGTCTGTCTCTCTCTCTCGTAACTACTTCGAGTCTTACGCGCATGCCCGAGAATTGAACATCCAGTCACACACAGCCAATCGCCCCACCATACTCGTGACGCTTGCGCACAACAGGTCAAGTAGTCATTTGCTGTCTCACTTACCCCGTGACACCTCTACTTACGGGAACCAGCACTATAGGAGTATTAGATATATGATATTAATATATTAGTGATATTAATTATATAGGATAGGTACCTATTAACATTTATACAGTTAAAGTTATGATATCATTTTTCAACATACATATTGTATATGCACGTATATTACTGGGTAAATTACTTTATAAACCATTTTCGTATATAAGAAATAAAATGTGAAATTTCACTTATATAAAACATCTTGGTTTTAGATCACGCTGGACCTGATAAAACCGTCAACACGCTACATTATAATGCTACTGTATCGTATCCAGTTTCTATCAGTCATCAAACAGCAAGTAGAACAGAATTGCAGTTCTGCGGCAAACGTGTAATTTAGAAAATTAGGTACCTATATATAAGGTAATTAAGAGTACCAGGGTCTGCAATCAGTAGCGGTCCATGACAAAAGAATAATTAATGAGGTAGTAAATATCAATTTCAGTCAGTATATCATGCCTTTTAACCAGGGCTTACGATTAGGTAAATCCTGAGCGAGTTGCTCTTAAGTTTAACTGCTTGATCAAAACATATTTTACTCTATGAGTGAGCACGAGATGTCCGAGCAGCGAGGCAAATGCTCCTCAACGATTAAATCCTCTAACAATTGAATCCATCTACCGAGTCGAAACCTTTATATAGTTTAACTCCTTTGAGCGAGCGACTACATGAGGATCCAAACCTCACGCAGCTCTTGTTGTTTCACTCGATAAATGAGTAAAACCCGAAGAGCAGCAAGAGCGATGAGGTTTAACTCCTTGCTCGAGTTGATCTCTCTTATCGGCACCGAACATAAACTAGTTTATGTTCGGTGTTATCGGTAATTATATCGGAAATCGGAATATCGGAAAGGATTGACTAATCACAAAAAATTAAAGAAAAAATTGGAAATGAAATAAAGTGTAAAGAGCGAAGTTGTAACAAACTACGAATTGAAAAATACGAAAAGATTATAAAAAACCAAAATAGTTTATTAAACTTAAAAATTAAAAAATAAGTATTAAAAAAAGTAGTTAACTAAAAAAATATTGATAAGTAATGCAAGCATTACAGGGACGTCCCATTAGATGGTGTACATATCAATACCGTAAGGTGGGGTGAAATTGATTTTAAGGGGTGACATTGATATTTCGCATAAGCTAGATATTTAATTCAAATTACGCGCTTTAACTTTATCCAAGTAAATCACATCCATCCCAAACAAAACCTTCTGTGGTATTTCTGGCGTAGTTTGCTTGTTAAGAGAACAAGGTAAGATTTTCTTATATTTTATAATCACGTTGAATATTAACACCAAAATTGTTGTTATTTTTACTCCGTTAAATTTTCTTTTTATTAAGTTCATTTATAAACCATCTTTGGTTGACTTAATTCAAATTACGCGCTTTAACTTTATCCAAGTAAATCACATCCATCCCAAAACCTTCTGTGGTATTTCTGGCGTAGTTGGCTTGTTAAGAGAACAAGGTAAGATTTTCTTATGATGTTTTTTAATCACGTTGAATATTAACCCCTTAACGCACGTTTTTTTTCGGAAAAAACGGTAAAAAAAATCTTTTTTTTATTGCTGATAATAAACATGTAAATATATGTGAATCCAAAAACATTATTTTTGGTAGTCAAAATATTGTCAAAATGAAGGAGGAGGTGGATTGGCCTGATGTACGCTAAGTTTACACCAACTTCTTACAGAGCTAAGATCCCTTCCATCTGATGAACTACCATCCGATTCTATAGCACTATCGCTAATGTCAATCTCGTCTAAACCGCTTTCAGATAATTGCACACTGCAGTGGTTAGGTTTTAGGGTAAACATATGGCGATGTGTCATAAAGCAACATAACAAGCCACCACTCAAGGTTACGTGATTTTCTGAAGTGTCGGTTCGCTTCTCATAAATTTGTAGCATTACCTGAATCCTGTTCGTTGGTGAATCATAAAGTAAACTAAATATTGTCTACCCGAGTCCCTCTCGGGCATGCACAATTTTGGCAGTAACGCTTGCCCGAGTACCGCTCGGGCATGTGCGTTAAGGGGTTAACATCAAAATTGTTGATATATTTACTCCGTTAAATTTGCTTTTTATTAAGTTCATTTATAAACCATCTTTGGTTGATATTTGATATAAATGTTCTGTATAGTGTAGACATAATTTCAAATGATGAAAAATTGTTTGGCAATAGCGAATGGCAATCAGTTGGTAATAGCGAAAATATATTTTTTCGTTATTCACCCCCCCCCCCCCCCCCGCGCCACAATAACCTCAACTCTTCATAATATCTCCTAAATATCTCCAATAGAGATATTGGGACATAAGAGTGTTAGAAAATCCAAACAAAAACTAGTAAAATGTAATATTTGCTTTTAATGAAAGAATGACCGTGAACAATACATATTAACTGCTTGAATGTTCTAAGAGGAATAATGTCCTGTATACTTTTCTATAACACTATTACAAAAATGTCTTTGTTTTAACTGCTTGTTCAGCGTTTCTGGAAATGCGGGGACTCGTGCCGCTGTCGTGGAACACTCAAGGTCGCTGGTTATTGGGTGTCTCCAATAACGCGCTAACAAGAGCTTTAGTTTTAGGGTTGTCGGGTTCGAAAAATTGAGTTTTGCGTACATGAGGGTCTAAAAGTTGAGGTTATGGGGTTATGGGGGTTCGATAGTTTGAGTTTGGGGTCACTTTTCACCCACTGTAACTTTAAAATCGATGTAAGTGGAAAGAGCAACGGCCACTGAATGACTAAAAACTTGTGAAGCATACTTGACTCTCATTTTTTGGAAATTATTCGGGTATAGGTAGGTGTTCATCGGTTAATTTCGGACAAGTCGGTATTCTTTAAGTTTGTCATTATTGTAAAAAGTGACTAGGTAATCTTTTCTAAGGTAGAACACGCCATTTTACTAACTAGTAGTTTAGAGCACAAGTCATAAAATGTCAATAAATAACTAATAAAAAAATATATCCTCTTAAGCACAATAGTGTCTTTAAATATCCACTTATGTAGATATTTTATTAAATAATCGTAATTCATAAATTGTGGACCATAAGCTACATAAATATCAATAAATATAGGATCCGTCCGGTATAGCGAACTGCCCGCGGCTCTCGAATGAACTTCAGCTTAATGCTGAGACAGACGGTATGAGCGCGGCCGCCGACAACCGATGAGATCCGGGACGGGGCAAGGAGAGTGCATTAGTGGGTGGAGCTTAGAGTGGACTTTCTAGTTTTTTTATGTTCGGTGCCCACAGTAAACAGGCAGTAGACACGCTTATAAATGCGTAAATAACATGAGGAGTTAAACCCTGCCGCACTGCTCGAGGTTTAACTCCTGGAAGGATTTATGGCCTGGGCACACAGAGCGCTATGCTATGTTCGCTATAAACAATGTGTTCGCTATGTTCGCTATGAAATATGGCCACACCAAAAAATAGTAAGTACAAGACTTTTAGTTTCCCACAAACATGTTATCATGCCGGTTGCCGTAGGAGAGTGATAGTACTGATGATGAAGCAGTATTGCTGTTTTCGTTGTGTAAAAAGAAGAAACGCAAAAAATTATGGATATACGATGTCAACAAAAAGATGAAAAAGTACGGTGAATAACATCACCTAATAAAACAATTGATTAATTGCTCCATAATGTGGGTATAATATGTTAGCAACTACTTTAACAGTACTTGAAGCACACGTGAAATGCATCTGTTCCCGCGCGTCTTCGGCGACGTTGCAAAAATATAGCCAGAAATCATACATCTCAGCTACGCATCTAACATCGCAAACATAGCGCGCGTAGCGTCGTATGTCCGTATGGCCACCACCGTTTAAAACAAGGGAGACTATTTTTTACTGCATATAGCGAACATAGCGAACGTAGCGAACATAGCGCTATGTGTGCCCAGGCCATTAATCATACCATCGACTCGGCTGACTCGCTCGAGGAGTAAAACCTCTTGCGTATCGCTCAGGTTTAACTCCCGAGGCGAGCTAAACGACCTAAGTATGTTCGAATCTCATCCCGATTAGATCGTATTCTCTGCAGAACGTATATCGCTCACGATAGGAGTTATACCTATCGCCTCTCAAATGACTCGCTCTAGGATTTAATCTGAAAAGGAGCTAAACCTTTTACTCGTAAGCCCTGCTTTTAACAGAGACAAATCAATGGAATAAAGTTATTGCTTTATGAAAATTTATGCAGGAGGTCATACAAGGGGATTTAGTACATTACAATAAAGGTGATGTCTGAAGGATGTGAGTTCTGCCACCCTTTTTAAGTCCAAAATATATAAACATTTTTTTGATAATAAAATTGTTGTAAAATGTGTAAGCTTTAATTTGTATATTAAAAGCCAAACGTTGTAGGACATACGTATGTATGTTTAGATGAACTTGTCGACTTAAACGAAATATTAAGTAACGCCCTGTATAGAACACATGTAACGTGATCTGATGGGGCCAGGGTTCCTTAAGCGAAAGATCACATCCGAAAACATTAGGATAAGTGGTTTTTATTGAGTGAATTCATTAATTTCCCTTCGAGATTGACGCTCCAAAAAGGACGAAAAATTGTGTCCGTTTGGGCGTTAATGGGTTAATTGCCCTAGACATCGCCACAAGGGATTTTTGCCTCCACAGAGTCACTGGTTCACTAACTTTTAAACAGGAAAAGTCTTTTTTACTTTTCTATCACTTTTATTGTTACTAATACACGAAGGACCTATCTTAAAAATGCGAAATAGCACACAATCTTTATTTTCACAATAAGAAGTCATTCATTAATTCACACGACCTTATAGCAACAGTGGGGTTTCACTCCGTATGGAATACTTTTTAAACAAATGGTGTTTAATCGACAAATCGGCGAACATATGTATGTGTGAAAGTATATTAACAACTGGACCGACTTGGCCGTTATCTCAAAAATGTGTTTAAGTAATATGCATATTGCATTGTCTTAGCTGTTTATTGTTTATTGTAACTGACTGCCCCCAAAAAACACCTGTTGCGCTTGCCTGTCACCATGAGTCTGCGCACTCCCCGGAACCAACCTTCTCGCGGTAGGAAGAGCGAGAGGGGTGTTCCGCACACACGTGTGCCGTCTCGTGGCGGCTATTGCGATGTTTGGCTTTTTTCTATTATCGACCCGCCATAGGCGTGTCGTCGGGAGGGTACGAGCTTGTTTGAGAGGGGAGTTCTCGAACATGATCAAAATAATATTACTCAAGATGATATTAATGATGATGAATACTAATGAAGATTTTTTTGTCGAAACCCTTCGTAAGTAACAAAAGCTTTCTAGATAAAAAAAAAGATAATAAAATAAAACAAAAACACGGTACTTGCTATTACAAATATATTTGAAATCATTTTGAAAAATTTAACACTACATGTATATATTTATAGTCCAACCATTATGTGTGAAGAGTTCAATTACCGTTACCGCACGTGTAATAATATTGGTCTTGAACAGAAATGTACACATTTTCCTTTTTTAATGGGGTCAAGAATAATACTGTTACACTTTGATATGACGGGTACTTTGAAAATCTACTAAAACACTACTAAGTCTACTACTATGACACTTAAATCAGAATCACAAGAAAAACTTTCGTTTCATTTAATTAAACAAGAGAATCGTAATAACAATGATGAACCGTACTAAATCTCAAACCATCGCACCGCACTGGAAGTGACAGATGTGAAAATGAGTTATCTGTGAATAAAGGAAAGTAATATAATTAAAACGAGTGAAAAAAAGACAGCCGTCGCAGCCACGTCGGCTAGCGTAAGTGTTGCCACTATTTGTAAATCGTCTGTCGCATCTAATAAGTATAACCTTAGCAAATTATTTATCCAGTGTTAAGAGTTACCATATTTCTTATGCACGTCAATCCACAATATCAGATAATCAATTTTGAAATTTATAATTTTTTTAATTACAGCAACTATAAATAACATATTAATTTAAGTACATATTACCAAATTATTCTAAAAGGTATAATTTAAAAAATTAATATGTTAACACTTTTCGATATTTGTTGCGAATTAGAGGTCATTGTACTCTTCACACATAATGGCTGAACTTTCCAATACCAAAATATGTAATTTACTTGTTTTTTTTTTCGTGGTGATACCCAAGTTGACTCTGAGAACACGGCACTGTTAATCAGTGGCGGCCGGTGGAATTTGACATGCTCTTATTTCCGTAAGGAGGCATGGGGCCTACACCATATTTTGGGGGGTGGTTACTAGACCTGAGTAGAAGGCTATAATGGTAAAAAAATCTTCAGGGAAAACTTGCGAATTTTTTTTCAAAAAATGGCTCTCCGGGCAGATCTTTGAAACGGCTTGCAAAATATTTGCGAAATATTTTTTTTTCATAATCACCGAGTAAATATTTTTTTTATACTTGTGACGTTTGCAAAAAGCTTATTTTGCTTAAAGATACAACTATTGTAATATCTCATAGACGAAATGTTGGGGTGAAATAAAAATTCAAATTACCATAAATTTTACAGATCTCAAAATGTCAAGAAAATGACCAGTATAAAAAAAATTGTATTTACTCGGTGATTATGAAAACTAGCTATTTATGTAACAAGTCTATAATGCAAGGCTTTATTGAACGAGTCCGGTAAAGACTCCATAAAGAGGGCGAGTTCAATAAAGCCTTATTATGGACGAGTTGCATACAAAGCTTTATGTTCGACTGCTAAAATTGACTTATTAACGAAAAAAATTAATTCAATGACATTTTTGACACTTTTATGACTGTTGTACATATTTATTTGAAAACGTCAAAATCTGACATCAGCTCATTATTTTTATTCTATGAGAAACTAGTAAAGTGTGCTTTTTGAAGTATTGCTTGGTTACTAATGTTGTTTATTGTTTGTTTGAAAATTGTAAATGAACCAAATGGAATCGATCAGTGAAGAACCGTGTGATGAAATTAAATCTATCGCTGCTGCCGTGAAAGATTCTCTATTGCCATCAATATCCAGGGATTTATACGAAAAATCTATAATGTTGACATTGACAGTTGTACATATTAATTTGAAAACATCGAAATTTGATATAATATTAAACATGTCATGTCATAAACAGTCCTTTATAACATGGTCGGACATAAAAAATATTTCGCAAATATTTTTCAAGCCGTTTCCAAGACCTGCCCTGAGGCAGCCATTTTTGAAAAAAAAATCGCAAGTCTTCCCTGAAGATTATTTGCCATTATAGCCTTCTCCTTAGGTCTAGTAACCACTCTCAAAAATATGGTGTAGGTCCCATGCCTCCTTACGGAAATACGACCATGTCAAATTCCACCGGCCGCCACTGCTGTTAACCGATGTGGACATTTCCACATTGTGTACGCGATCGGGCTGATCGCGAATGTCTTGCAAATATCCTTTTCCAGAAACCGAGATCCTGCTTTCTCCATCGATATGCCGAGAGCGAAGCAAATGCAAGTTGACGTGAGTATGTAATTTCACAAAACCTAGCCGTTTAAATTAGTGGCAACATGTTTTGAGTTAATATGAACACGTTTAACCACGATTTACCACTATTTACATCACTTAAAAATATACGTTTCTGAAACAGGTGATCAAAATTAGAGGATATGCAGAGCAAGTTAAATGATGACGACAATCGTAATAACGTTTTTCTGTTAAATGCTCTATAAGAAAACTAAACTCATCAAAGGTGTGACCCCTTAGGTATAATGAATTCTCTTTCGGAACGTTTAACAAAACAACTTTATTAATATATTCTTCATCATTTGACTTGCTCTTCTCTAATTTTAATCACATATTTTACAAATACCTAGTGTATAAAATGATATACAAGATACAAGTACACATCGGCAGTTCATCAGCAAAGTTATTTTTTTCTGGACCCCATTCCTCCGACAAAAAATGAGTTTACAAAACTGTTGCCGTTTGCTGTAATACATATTCATTAACACGTTGTTTTGCATTGAATATGTGAAATATTAAAGGAATGATATTTTTGATTTTGTGTTAACACAAAAAAGTATCAAGGGGTAATTACGTTTAAGCCTGAATATGTGAAGAGATTGGAAGAAAAATCAAATAAAAAAAAACAAAATCATATTTAACCTTAACTTTATATTGTCTTTAAAAGCTGTTCTTTTTACCCGCACTCTATCTCAATAGAGTGAGATAAAAAGAACATAACAAAGAACAACAAAAGAACAGCTAGTGTTTCAGGGCACTTCCAAAATAGTTAGACAATAGGCACCACAAGGTTCACAAATTTATATACCTCATCTGAAACATTATTGTTTTACTTTTTTTAATTCAATTACAGACATTTTAATTAAATAAAGAATACGAGTCAAAATACTTCTATTTTATTTATAATTCACTTAAATACACAAACACCCCATTGACATTCGTAAATAGCAAGTTAATATAAATACGTCGTCTACTTGAGATGATACCAGGTTGGCTGTGACCTGTGACTTATTCATTCTATTGTAACGTTCTGTTTAGTGCTATAACAGAATCGCACTACAGCCAACGACACTTTATTTATTCGTACATCATTTCATATTACATTATGTACACAACCTTCAACCAAAAATAAACTAGGGTCCCAGGTCCCGCTAACCTTTGGATCAATACCCAACTGCGAATTGAAATGCATTTTAAATTACACAGTTAAAATAACGTGGTATAAAAATAGCGTGTAAAGCTAATTAGACTTTACGCCAAGAATATGCGTATAATACCAAGAATACCTATAAAGAACTATTTTATGATAAACATAAGATACCTATGTACATATTTTTATTTCATGAATATTGATGAGACGTTTTATTCGAGACCAAAATGTCAGTAGATCAGTAGATATGTTGTACTACCAGATACCAATATGCCAACTGACTCACTTTTATGGAGGACGTATTATACAAGGTCTAAAATAAATTATTGGTTATGTGGCCAACCGTACCGTTATAATGTTTACTTTAATGTTATTTAACACCGACTCTTACATTTAACTCTCGATATGTTCTATAGACTTCATTTAATTTGGAATCTCATACGAGGTGTGTAAATTAAGTACTAAGACTAGTTTTTTTATTTTTTTTTTTATTCCAACAGAATTATAATTTAGTATTGTCTTCTTCAAAATATGCAACTTCCTTGGGAAGCCACACAGCGCTGGATACGGTGCTGGAACTCATATACTGAAATAGTTTTCAGCTGGTCGGTGTTAGCCATTTGAATGTTTTCTATGGTTCCAAAATGACGTTCCTTAAGGTGATTTTAAGTCAGGAGAATAAGGAGGCTGAGGAGCCACAGGGATGTTTTTACTAGCTAAAAACTCGTTTACTAAGATGGCTGTGTGACAAGGCGCATTGTCGTGATGCAACATCCAGTTGTGCTTGACGTTAGATCAAATTTAACTCTTCCCCGATCAATCTGAACGCACAAGATCCCGTATTCTATCGACATTTTCATCGGTTCTTGAAGATGAAGTCCTTCTGCTGCGTGGTTCATCTTCAGTCGACTCTTTCTTCTGAGAATGCCTTAAACCATCGAAAGGCCTGTGCACTTGAAAAAACACTGTCTCCGAAAGCGTGTTGAAGTTTTGCAAAAGTATCCGTTGCGTTGTGTCCAAGTCTGAAGCAAAACCTGACAGTACACTGTTGCTCAAAATTAATGTCACTCATTTTTAAAACGCACTATAATAAACCGATTTACGAAAATAGTCACAAAGAACAAACAAATGACTCTAACAAGTTCAAACTTGTACTGAAGGTGCATTACATGTTAACCTACCACCCTTCCAAGTCCCGTCTCCGCAGTGGTGCTAGATCGGGCGCTACGTTGCAAGTTTCATTACTTAATTTACACACCTTGTTACTATTTATTTACACATCTTCTTAGACAAGCATTATTCCGAAAATCGGAGTTCGACGTAGAAATGGCTGTTAAATGGAAAAGTTATTGTATTAAAAACATGCAAGCAATCATTTTATAATCAAATGTACAAAATGCCTAAAAAATTCCACAGGCTACGCAAATAATTTTTCAAATGGAAAGCCCTGTATATTTTTTTCATTTTTGGTTTCTCATTTAATTTATGAATAAATTATGTGAAACATGTCTGTCTAAGCTTAACTATTTGTGAGATATTTGTAAAACAAGTTTGGAATGATATTGTGTATAAATACAATAACTCATGAACGTATTATGAAAGATGCTCAAGCTAGCGAAAATATTCTGCTTCCGATTACATGTTCAGTTCTTCGCAAATCTCTCATTGTGAAAGTGTGAATAAATAAGTTGCGCATTATGTGTCGTTCCTGATGTCAACTTCTAACAGATTTCCTGAATGTAGATTTGCAAGAAACTAGTAGATTGGTAATCCGTGACCCGTTAGATTGCCTGCACGGTCACCTGGTCTAGCCCCCTCTCGATTTCTACACAGTGGTAGCCTTAACACTTCAAATCTGGAAAACCCTGCACATTGTTTTTTAATTGATAAGCAAATAGGGCTGGCGTTTTAACCATCGTTATAATATTAATTAAGTATAACAATCAGTAATGCACAATTACAGGCGCGCGACCTTCAAAGGACTAAATAAATAGGGAACCTGTTTCGCGTCGCAGTCGCCCCGGCCCCCGCCTCGCTGGCCGGGCCGCGGCCACCTGGAATACGGGATACCGATACGCGGCCGCCTGGAAGACGGTCGGTATCCGAGAATTTTGTTCTAGCCCTAGTTTGTGGCACATTGACTAATACAGCTTTTTTACAATTAATATTCCACTTTCCATTGCAAAACACTTTGTTTCAATTTGTAGGCTACAATTTATACCGATGACTAGAGAGTCATCGGTGTAAATTTGAACGAAATTGAATCACGCGAATCGCAACAGACTCGGACTCAGGTCACTATTGTTACAGAGCGATAGTTTTAAGCGATAATTTAACAGTTTAATTAAGTAGTTGTAACCTTATAATTTGTGAATCAAGTTTCTTCGCGTTTTAGGCACAAATTTTATGGGTTAAGTTCTTCCAAGTGTAATTTTTCGTATCACTGATGTTACTGCACCTAAGTTAGCCCCCTAGTATGTTTATTCGAGTATTCATTATTGTATTATGATGTGTTTTCTGTGAACTATCGCTTTTACAAATAATAGTGACCAGAGTCCGACTTAGTTGCGACTCACCCCATTCATGTCTATAGCGATGACATTAACTACTCGAAGGTTACAATTGTATATCAAGCGGGTGGTTGTTTTAGTGACTAAAACAACCCCAGTCAACGTTCAAAAGTTTACATCGGTGATCTATGACGTTGCCAAACGTTGCAATGGATTTCAGCGCTAAAACATTCTATGAATAAAACAACACGTTCCTTCTTTGAATCATTCCATAATATACCAAGCATTTTTGTCAAAAACATTTTTTTTTTTGGGAAATTGCTCTACCCTTCTTCCGCGATTTTTTTACCACTTTATCTAATGCGGAAATGTTCACATCGACATCACAACACCCATTCCTTTCTGATATCTTCGACCAACGTTAAATTAGAATAACAACAATCGCGCCGATATAGATAAAGGCACAGTAATCGTGGCACTAAAAAGCTCGCGATAATCAATAAAAGAAGTTTAATCGGCTATATAAACAGGCATACATATTTATAACAGCTCCTTTATCTTTACTTAAATAAATGCGTTCTGTGAAAATCAAACAGTAAATTATCATTGTTATTATCGCTCTAAACAAACGTCGAAACTATTTAAAAAAAAGTCACTTTTATCGAATCGTTCCGTTGGGGGCAGAACAGATCGGGATAAAGACGACTATCCGCCATTAAATGATTTCACACTTGAACACTTTTTGCACTCAATGAGCGCGTTTCTCCAACCATGTTGGCATCGTCAGGAGATAATTAAAACTTAATAATTAAAAACTTTGAAAATCAATTTTCATCATCTCCTGATGATGCCAACATGATGCGCGCGTTGACTGCAAAAATTTTTTCGGTATTAAGTGGAAGTGTTCAAATATGAGTTCGCACACAACAGTATCAGTATATCGCCAATACGACAAAATAACCGAAACCGTATTGCGTGAACGCGAATTGTAAAATGAAATTTTGTCCAGATACTTAATTTTTTAGAAAAATATGTGTAACTGCAAACCCCCCAGATAAAAATTTATAACTGTCGCTGTATAATTAAAAGGTTATGTTTTTTAATATAAATATGTAATTATGAAATATGACGCTTATTTTTAAGTAGATACATATTCTGTCAGTGGCGGCCGGTGGAATTTGACATGCTTGTATTTCCGTAAGGAGGCACGGCACCCACATTATGATTTAGGGGGTGGTTACTAGATCTAAGCAGAAAACTTGCGAATTTTTAGGATAAGAAGGATAAGGCTTGCAAAATATTTGCGACATATTTTTTTTCATAATGTGGGTTCCATGCCTCCTTACGGAAATACAAGCATGTCAAATTCCATCGGCCGCCACTAAAATGGTGTTCAAAATAAAGAGACAAAACTTGAAAAACGTTGCCTACTATTAAGTCGCTTATTTTAAATAAAAAATCCTGACTATTTTGATAACGTTTTGATATCGTTCGCTTCCTTTTTTCATCCTGTCTACACACACTAGCATTATACTTAAAATGTACAATTTTCGAGTTATAGTACCGATCAAACATTTTAGGACAATATCAAAAATAGTTCACAATTCACAATTCTAAACCAATAATTATGTAATGGTGACTTTAAATGTAGCTTCAGCACTTATATATTATCATGTTTTTTTTTAAACAAACATATTGTTCCAAAATTTTTGATCGGTAGTGAAACTGAGTTCCAAATAAAAAAAAAAACGAACATTTCCGATATTCTTGTTGAGTTTAATCGAGGAATAAAAGTAACAGAAACCGCTGAACCATTTGCGTCTTTAATGATTAATGACGAAACTGCAATCAGGAAAAGTACCAATCAACTTTGATTAAGGTCGTCTAAACCCTTTCGTTAATCAACTCAATAATTGTCTGATATGGTTGTAACCAATCAACAAATAAATTTGAAACAATGAGTATTGAGCAAAGGAAGAAACCAGCAGTCCCCTGTCATTGGCGACGAAAAAAATTGTCTGTATATTAACACTAGCATGAGAAAGGAATAGCCTGGTCCTGACAAAAATGCAATTCGTCAAGCAAAAAGTGGAAAACATCCCCGCAAGGAAATGTTATACCTGTAGTGAAATAAACAAGATATTCACTACTATGAATTGCTTTCTAAAAACGTAACCGTCTCTTTTAGAATTGCCTGTCAACAAATCAGATGCCTTAAGGTCCCAGTCCAAGAGAAATGCCCGGAAAAACAATACATTTTGCAACATGATAAATATACCATACACCGATTTAAAAAATCGCTAATCCACCATTTATTTTTGAAACAGAATCTAATAATAACCATCTGATTGCTATATTTGACTTGGTCTTGTATAAAGGTTGGCAAACTTAGGTGCTCGATAAAGAAGTCCGCAATCTTGACCTAAAGTATTAAGAAACTATTACATCGAGATTGGGTATTTTTAGTAAATTACGGCATGACGGTACCTTATCAACACCTTGTTCACACAATCTCGCAGGAATGGCGAGATAAAATATTAAATTCAATTGAAAAAATCTCCGACGACCTTGATTTTGAAAAGCACAAAGTTTACTGCGTGCATTAAGTTTGAAAAGGTACTCTACTGATAAAAACCAACAATGGAAATTATATTTTGAATACGTTTTGAATCTTTTTTTATTCCATTTTTCTATGTTTGATTGTCTTTGATAAGTTTGACGTATGGTATGTATCAGATAAATAATCAACGTCTATTTTCATCTTCAGCTGTCATAGAATTACATACATATTTTTCAGTCTGTTACAAATGTTCAAAAAAAACACGATGCGCCAATTTCATTTTAAAGTTAAATTTTGTTTTATAATAGAACTGTTAATTGAAAGGCATACCTCAAGTTGTATTATCTATTCAAATTATATCACAGACCACAACTGAATAGTTGCCCGTTTTGCAATCATAACTTATTTAAAAAAATAATGCTTTACCGAAAAACAATTATTCTCTTAGATTTCCTTTGTATGAAATCCGACTTTTTATGAAATAACACAGCTTTTTCTAGGCCAACTGATGGGGGTAAATAAACCAAGACTCAGAATATGATAAAGGTTTCATTACTATAATCATATGGTCTATTAATACTACTATTCTGGGTGTTCCCAAGTTCAAACATAGTTAGGTAACAGCTTAGTAGCATAGTTTCAATTTTGACAAGAGATACTACTAGTACGATTGCGTCAAAAATAGGGCTCGACACTTAAAACTCCACAGGCCCGTATTATCGTTAATTTTGAAGCTATTTTAATTTTAAGTTCTGTAAACATACATACAGTGGTCCAACAAAGTTTTTTCTTCATTCTCTACATTTTCTTTCGTTTCATCTAAAATATTTTCGCAATTTTCTATATCTTTATTCATTGTATTCTCTATATTTATTTTTACCCTCCTCATTTACACTGACCACCAAATGCTCACGGTTTTTAACTTCTTCTTTACAAATAATATTGCTATCGCTATCATTGACCAAATCATCAGTCTCTTCTGATTCTGAGTTGTTAACCTCTGAATTATCCTTACATATCTACAAGGTGTGTAAATTATGTAATGAGACTGGCAACGCAGGGCCCGATCTAGCAACACTGCGGAGGCGGTACTTGGATGGGCGATAGGTTAATGTGTAATGCACCTTCAGTACAAATTTGAACTTGTTAGATTCATTTCTTCTTTATGCCTGTTTCCATGATAAACAGTTTTTTTTTCTAGTGCGTTTTAAAAATGAGCGACATTAATTTTGAGCAACGGTGTGCTGTCATGTTTTGCTTCAGACTTGCACACAGTGCAACGGAGATTTTGCAAAACGTCAACACGCCTACGGTAAAGTACCAGACGTCCGTCATTAGGACGGACAGTCCGTCATTCAGAAAGCTTGTCCGTCAAACTGTCCGTCATTGAATTTTGTTTATTAAAATGTCCGTAATTACGTATTTTAGGTTAATCTGAAGACGTATCGACGTATCGTATCGATCGTGATTAAATATTGGTATTTCAAAAAGGCATCAAATTCCAAAAAGTATCCTTGTGAAAGTTTATATTTTTATGTAAACGTATTTTTCATTGAAATTTTGGTGCCAGGAAAACGCGTGACCTTGAAAGTTTGAAAAATTTTCGTCTGCGGCGCTATTTGGCTCCCGCCTCACGGCGCGAAAAATTAACTCTGGCTTCGTGAATGTGTACCAGCTGAACATGTCCGTCTTTGGCAAGATCAAAATCTGGTCACTTTAGCCTACGGAGACGCCTACTTGTGCCTTCAGGCCAGACAGTAAATCGACACTTTTACAGAGAGGTTCTTGAAAAACGTCGAAAAAGGGTCATGCGTGTGACACCAAACATCAAGAACAACCGGATGTTGCATCACGACAATGCGCCTTGTCACACAGCCATTTCAGTAACCGAGTTTTTAGCCAGTAAAATCATTTATGTGGCTCCTCAACCTCCTTATTCGCCTGACTTGAGTCCTTGTGACTTTTTCTCTTCCCGAGATTGAAAAATCACCTTAAGGGACGTCATTTTGGGACCACAGAAAACATTCAAACGGCTGTAACCGACCAGCTGAAGGCTATTTCAGTATATGAGTTCCAGCACTGCTATGAGGAATGGAAGAACCGTGTCCAGCGCTATGTGGCTTCCCAATCAAGTTATTTTGAAGGAGACAATACTGAATTGTAATTCTATTCGAATAAAAACAAATCAGCCTCATTCCTTAATTTACACACCTCGTACAGAAGTTCTCCTCAAAACGTTCTTGAAAATGGCGGTTTTTAATATTGGTGGGAATTTTATAAATGATCGGTCATTTTT
Source organism: Aromia moschata (assembly GCA_029963805.1). Classification (NCBI taxonomy): domain Eukaryota; kingdom Metazoa; phylum Arthropoda; class Insecta; order Coleoptera; family Cerambycidae; genus Aromia; species Aromia moschata. Next base: position 26,295 of record JAPWTK010000239.1, read on the forward strand.
AAAACATGACCGGTCATTTATTGATCGTTTTTGAATAAAAATTTCTAACTTTTGTATAAATGACCGCTCATTTCCATGAATTACATATTTCCGAATTCAACTACCTACCCAACAATGGACTATTAAACGAAACGATATCAACGTAAAAGCGACATCGTTATACAGAAACAGCTGGCACTCAATGTTTTCGCGGTTTTGTACACTAGATAATTAAGTACTAATTGCAAGTGATAAGGTGAATTTTATCACGCAAACTGCAAACAATAACAAGTAAAGACGTAGGAAAAGTTCAAAATCATTTAATTACACCTGGATACGCAAGTAATAGCAATATATTATTCGTCTGTACATATGTATATTCCCGTCTAATATGTATCGCAGCCTGTTGACTGCCCGCTCTGCTCTGTAGTCCCTCACTTTGAACGGTGCCTCAAGGATGTCGTTTTGCCATTTCAGCAAATATCGGGCGTCCGACGGTGGCCTTGGACCCCTTGAGCAGTCATCAAAATTGTGATGACTAGACAAGCGTGGCGGTAAGGAATGGTTTTGTTTTTGTAGCGCGTGACCTTCACAATTCATGACTAAAGAGGCATTTTGTTTAAGGTTGTCCTTGTTTACAGACGTTCGTCTTCGTTTACACATAACCGTGCATATTTATTTTTCCTTGGGGGGTGACAAATAAGACATATTAATATTAGGATATTATCCCAAAATTTTGAAAGGATTTTGCAATTGAACGGTAAGAGGTACTGTTTTGTTTAGTTGTGTTAATATCGAATAAATTTTATTGGTAATGTAATAAAAATCGTTTTATTACCTGAGGTATATTGTTATATTAACAGTTAATCTAAAAAAAGGGTAATATTTCCTGTACCTATTATAATTATACACTTAATTTCTCCAAAAATTAATAAATATGTACAATTACATCACGTCTACATCGTCTACAACATACTTTATGAACCGCCACTGATGTTCCTGACCTTATCATCTCTACAGCTGCTCAACGAAGTAGTTCCATTAACATCGCGAGATCACGCTCGATCTTTATAATGGTCAGCTAGGGGTAAACAGGGAACTTGTATAGAGATGCGCGCGAATGTTTTATTTAGTACACATATAATTTTACACTGTTACACCGCCCATCTCTAAGATAAATTTTGTCCGATGCCGCTCTTTATATGACACGCGGATGCGGATTTTTGTCTCCTACATTCCTGCGATCCCTGCACGCAAATTGTGTAAATAAAATAACATTTTATTTTACTCAACTGTGATATGCTTTCAATAGCGGTGTATTCCACGGAGAGTTCTATTAGCAGATACCACAGTGGTGACTCGTCGAAAGAGGTATTAAAATTATTTAATTTGAATCAGTTAAATAATAATAAACTTAAATATGTAGATATGTATGTAGGTACACCTGTGTGAAAAAATAATAGCAGTGCATAAGCACTATGGCAAAAACTAGTTAAAAAATATTCTGATGTATTGAACAAAGTCCTTTGTTTTGCAAACAGTACAACTATATATAAATACTGCAGATCCTACTTTATATTTTTTACTATCGTCAATTAATAAACTAAAATCGGTAGGAGTACAACTGGCATAATTGCTAGTGTGCAAAATAATAGCAACAAAATTATTTTTAATAGTGAGGTGCCCGAAAAACAAACCACAAGAATTCTATAATAAAATAAAATAAAGCAGAAAAGTTATTTAATATTGTGTTATCGGCTGGGAATTGAGTCTACTAAAGCTGAGAACGTTCAGCAGGTATCAACAACCATGCATATTTTATAGCACGCCATAAATCTCAACAGTGGTCGATCGTGCTTTCACTATGGCTTCCTTAAAATCACCCAAAATATATTCTATTGGATTCTGGACTGACGATTGAGCTGGCTAGTCCATAACCTGAACCCCACGAGTAGACACAAAGGCCTTTGCTAATTTACTAGTGCTTTTCTTATTAGTAAAGTTCGTGCGAGCGCGTAGTGTAACAGGACCGTAGTCAGTTTACGAATGAAAATGTTAATATGTTCACAGAAAGTATGTTGCATCATAGTACATTATTAAATATTATTACTCATTACCAAGCGGACAATTTCGTGTATTTTATTATAGACGAAGCTACCGATGCTTGCGGACGTTCAGTAGCTAATTTTTTAATTGGTGCGGTAAAAAGTGACACTGCTAGTGACAGCCACCTACTAGCTTCTAAGGTTCTGGATAAAACTAATCACGAAACGATTGTAAATTTTGTTAATGACTGTTTTAATTATATATGACCCGATCAAGATGCTACAGATAAAGTTCTTGTGATGCTAACTGATGCAGCCACGTACATGTTAAAAGCAGGAGACATTTTAACTAAAAAAATATACAAAAATGATTCATTTCACATGTGCCCTCACGCACTTAATCGGGTAGCTGAGAAAGTAAGGGAGAGTTTCCCTTTAGTAAACACTTTTATATCAACTGTTAAAAAAAGTTTTTATTAAGGTGCCTACAAGAAGGGACGTTTTTAGGGGAGGTTTTACCAGGCACACCTCTGCCTCCCGAACCAGTTATAACTAGATGGGGTACTTGGTTAGAAGCCGTAGCATATTACGATACATTTAAAAGATGTTATGCATAAAAAATGTTATTTATAAATTAAATCTTAGTGATAAAAAAAAATTGTGACAGCAGTGCCATACATACACTGCAGGATTTACTGAAGGACCAAAAGAGAGAAGAGAAAAAATACAAAGCGTGTTAAAAAAAATCCAGGATATTTCATTTTGGAAAACATATGTAAAGTTTTAGTTGGTACATATCAGGAGTTACCAGAAAATATATTATTATATAGTTCATGCCTCAACAATTTCTCATTGTCAACAGTAGACGTTGAACGGTCCTTTTCCATACACAAGTTAATATTAAGTCATAAACGTCGCCGTTTCACTCCAGAACACTTAGAAAACCACATAATAATATGTTTTAACCACCGCCAACCTGCCATGGGAACATTGTCTCAACACTGACGTTGGTCGGGTAAGTGTTGCCATTTTTCCGTGTTATCTTAATTTATATAGGTATTTTATCCTTGACTTAACCGTACTATTTGGTAAAAATAGTAGTATGTTGCTACATAATTTATGTAAACATATTAATATTTTCATTAGTTAACTGACTACGGTCCTGTTACACTCCGCGCTCGCAGGAACTCTACTTATTAGAATGCTTGTGGTCATTATCTTGCATAAAAACCCACCTCATTGTGCATTTACTCATCTGCATAGCATACTATTATTAAGGATATTAACATAAATTTTGGCGTCCCATAAATCTCAAACCATAAGTTTGGCCCCTCCCTTGATTAGCAGTCTTTATGATATCTTTGGGAACGTAAGTGGAATACAAATTCCCGATAGACCACCCTTTATAAGACTAGTCGTATTATTAATATAAAAGAACAAATCGATGTGTGAAATAACAAATTCATTTATTTTTCGGTTAAAACCCTTTTTTAAAGTGTATATCATTTTTTCTTTGTTCATTACACTACTTATATATAAGAATAATATAAATTAACTTAAACAAGTCTGCATAATTCTGGTATATTCTCACGTCTCACACCTCACACCTCACACATTATTATGTAGTACGTATTACGTATTTTATTTAGGTGCTTATTTAAAGCTTATTACCTAATATTCGTAGGCATAAAATAGGTGAAGTACTAGTTTTGAAACATTTTACCCGGGATACTATGGAGCTGCAGATAAATAATTATTACCGAACGGTATCCTTATTTCTTTAACTTCCAATGAGGCACCACTGCCAAGGAAGCTACTAATTTTAAAACATGACGTTGATGTGCCTAATAACAAGTAATAAACATGTTGTTCAGCAGAACCACAATAATTTTCTTTATCAAGGAAACAACTTTAGGAAACAACAAGCGTAACTACATCACATGTAGTAAGTACGTAGTACGTACATGTAACATGTACATGTAACATGTACATCACATACCTACAAATATGTACAGAGTGTCCTAATTTGCCATTTCATTGACGATATTCTGGGTTATTTTTGAGCTAGAAAGAGTATTCAAACGCCGAATTTTCCAAAGAATCTGGATATGTCCTCGATATTTGTTACGGCTGATATTGTCTTAATTAAATATAACTAAAAGTACTTACAATTTCATATTTTATTAACTACGTAAACGATTCAATTTAAATGTTAGTCATTTGTTATTTTGTAACACCCTGTAATAAATGATTTTTCCATTGAGTTTCTTATACTGCTCGTATATTTAAATTATAAAACTAGTACAGTAGATAAAGAATATTATGTAAATTCTGGAGTAACGTAGAACAGGTATACGAAGCCTATCCTTTCGATAGTTGTGTGGACATGTAGTTCCATATAATTAACCACAACGTCTGATAGCTGGTAGAATACTTCAACCACCTAAAAGATATGTCACATTGCTAATTATACTTGCTAGGGTGTATTCGAGATAACTTACTTGAGTGTAGATCTCTGTGTAATTTCTTGATTGCTCCTGGTAGAGTATAATAGGAAAGATTGTATAACAAATTTTCAACATACACTCGAACCCCTCTTAATTCACCTTCGCTTAATTCACATCCTCTCTTATTTCACCACGTTTCCCCCTATTATGTCGCGAAACCGTCCCGGTTAAGTCGCCGCATGTAAAAGTTTTAGAACTACGTTTGGAAATTGGATTCTCGCATGAATACAATTTTTATTGAAAAAAAATGATTGTGTAATACATTAAATATGGACACCTAACCTTTAAAATAGGTTAGGTGTCTTTTAAAAATATTTAACCTTTAAAATATTCATTCAAGTGGAAAATTGAACTTTGTCACGCACGACTGGGTATACGTACGTTGACTTTTTCGTTCAGTTGGCTCATTTTTCGTTATAACAAGTGCTGTGGTATATCTCTAAATAGGTATTTCTTTTTGCAGCTAAAACACGAAAAAAGTTGACGTTATGATCGCGACTTAAGCGAGACTAAATTTCGCTACTTAAGCGAGGTGATGATGAACGAATTTGGTGAATTAAGAGGGGGTCGAGTGTACTTTACACTTCTATTTGATAATATCTTCAATACCTGAAACGTGATGGAAATATTAGTTATTTCATTTTAAATTGTTAAATATTTTCTTAACCTATAATATTGATAGAACAAATATCACAGTTAATTCAGTACTTACCCAATATCTTGATATCCTATGGTTTGGAGAGAATAGTCTAGTAATGGTAAATATATATTTGATTACGAATTCGCATTTCATACACATTTTCTTGTCTCACATATTGACATTTAAAGATCAGCTGTTGAGGTTGCGTTCGATATCGGTTCCACAGGTTATTCATAGATAACGGATCACAGAACAGTTAAATTACTTGTTTAGTTGGAGTTATGTTATGGAGTTACAGTCTGTATTTTTTTTTGTTTAGTGTTATGCTCGCGTTAGTGTGTCAGCTACTATATTGTTGGTAAGGCGACAACCCATCGTCTTTGATGTTATAGCTTGGCTACCATCTAAATTCTTTACGGGTTTTTCCTCTGTTCTTCTTCTTCTTTTCGTGATTCACCTGGATGAGTCTTTTTCTCTATGCTTATCTTTCTCCACATTGTTCATGAGTTGTGTATTCGACAGATATCAAGAACGAGACTTTTCCTGCAGCTTGACCTGCGCATCTTGTTATCTGGTGTGGTTATCTTTCATCTTTTGACCCACAACATGTGATATTGTGTTAGAGAGCTGTGTATGGTGATTACTACTCTTACTGTAGAATACAACCATACTTTTATATTTCGTTTGTTATGTATATTTTATTTCTTAGATCATTTGTGATCAGGTCAGTTCACATAGGATCATTGTACATACTTCTATGGAAATTAACATCCGTCATACTGGGCACGCGTCAAGTGATGCTCATTGGTGATTGCTGTCGATTCGTCCCTTTTGCCTGAAGACCGTTGGCCGTGTATCGTTTTAATGATTTCCCTATTGTTTGAGTAGTCTAGTATAGACGTAGTGAAGGGGCGAATTTTTGATGGTATATAGTACCGGACGGAAATTTAGTATATCGACAGAGGTCGGATTTATCATAACTAAGCAAAGACAAGCACGTGTGGTATAAAGCCCTTTTCATGGGTAAGTTATTTCCATATAGTTCATTCACTTGTATACATTAATTGTATAGCTTTGTAGGCTTTTAGGATTTTAGGATTTTCGGATTTTATTTTATGGCTTTTTCCGATGTTTTTTTATGGGTATTAGAAATTCCTGGATTCGTTTTTTTTTTTTTCGATGACGTTTCTATGAATCCATTGGCGTCCATGATGGCTGGTGTAACCTTCATTCGCCCTTAGAGAGATTGGTACATTGGTAGTTTACCGTCATATGGAGATACCTCTTTTTTTTTTTGATGTCCTGATTGGAAGCAGTTTTCAACAGATCCCTGATGTATATGAACAACTAGGAGTTGCTGCCTTCTCTTCTTGAATGCAGACTGGTACTGATGTAACGCGAATATGCTGCAGTAGTGAGCCCATGATGATGTTTTAGATGTCACTCGTACATATATTTTCTTTTATTTTAAAAAAATATTCAGTTAATTAACTAAGGTTTGTAACATATCCATTTAGATAATTCGAGTTTTAAAAAGATCAGTTTGGGTAATTAATATTGGTATATAAGGTCTCTATAATATTTTTTTTTGTATATATATAAATAAGGATTTTAATGTCATAAAGTAATATGAAAATTCTGTAAATATTTAGCATCCCTTAAGATTTATTCTAAAAAACTAATTTCACGTGTACGCTATCTGCAATATTGCATTTGGTATAAATTAGCTACCATTAATTTATAGTCAATTTTTGTGAGACAATTTATCATTAAGGGTGACACATATATTCGTTATGACTATGTAGTTGTCTCATTGGAACTCTACGTTTAAGTAATATACTGTGATAAATAGAACCGTAATAAAATGAGATTTGGAGCTAATTAACATTTCCCTTGTATTACCTTATATAACCTTATTTTGTATTTAGGCCAACCACTGGGCGGATTCAGGGTTTCACAAGAGACCTTACGAACCAATAGACCTTGAGATCTCATGCAGCACATCATTCGTCTTCATACAACGTAACATTTTATTTGTCACACAACCTAAACGGTTATATATTATTATACAAGGTGTTGTTAGAGATATTCCCAAAAAAAACTGACATTCGGAAAATTATCGAGGTAAAATTTTAGTGAAGGACATTTTTAAAGACTCGGTTAAAGAGTACATAAGAAGTATTACACATATTACAAATGTGTCTATTGTCACATCCCATTTCGCTGGAAGTGACTATTACTTAATCACATTAATTATTAACACCTTAATTCTTTAATTAATTAGTTTTTCCAGCCGTCTTATGTATTTTGCATTTTTTTTATTCCTCTCATCTTTCTGTATCTACAGATACATAGGTACAGTGCGTGTTAAAAGTTCCGGGACGGGTGGATAACTCGAGAAATACGCCTAGAGTAAAATAACCTTAATAAAAGTTGTAGTATTTTTCCGTGGCAATTCATTTGTGACCTTGAATTTGACCTTGACCATGACTGAAGGTTATGTCAAAGTCAAGAACGTTTTATCAAATAGGACTCCCTACTTTTGACACCGGAAATGAAAAGAGCGGAAAATTTTACAATCGATTATGACCTTGACCGACTCCTGGGATTTGAGCTTCAAGGTTATTCCAAGGTCGAATATAATTGAGACATTAAAATTTGATAATACGTATTCCAGAGAAAAATGACCTCATAAACGTTGTAGGATTTTCCCCTGGCAATTCGATTGTGACCTACAATAATAATTACAATATTGCCGAATCTACAGGATGTTTATATAGCTACTTCTGGGCGTCGACTAACATCATTATTTTAGTCGCAACACCCTATATATTTTTACAAATTTGAAGAGAGCCTACAATTTTGAATCGAAAAAATGTACCATAACCTATACTTATACCAGGACACCAGGAATTCCTGGTGTACTTACTATTACACTACCAAATGCAAATATGATTGGATCCAATGTACACAATGTAACAAATGGCTGTGTGACAACGGTACGACGTACGGAGATAAGTGTAATCCTTGTAAACGTATAAAAAGAATAGAATTACAAAAAAGTAGGGCTGCCAGACCTCCCGATTTAGGCGGAAGTCTCTCGATTGCGAATTGACCCTCCCGCTTTTACAATAAGTTTGGCAAATTCCCGAATTACGTAGAAACCTTCCGCAACCACTCGCATTAGAGCATCCAGCTCGTTAGTATGTAATTTGTGCTCACTCTTGTTTAATATTTCACTAATGTTTAAAAAAGTTAGGTAACGTGTCGGTCTCTGTTACCATGTTTCTGAATTTCAATTGTTTCTGAATTAGGCGAAACAGAAACCTTTCTTTTGGCGTGTGGCATGTAGCATTGTAGCAACAAAATTGATTGACGTTTGTTGCATTTATACTAATGAATGATATGCTATCTACACTTTATATACTGAATAACAAGTTGTCTTTCTCGCTCAAAAATAATCCAGAATATCGGCAGTGAGACGTAAAATTGGGACACCATTGTACATACATATGTACAGTCAGTGACAAAATTATTCGTACCCTTCCAAACATTAAAAATAACGTAAAAAATACTAATGACAGAAAATAGGAAGAACTAAGATTTTTAATTTAACATTTGTAAGTCTAAGCAATGGAACATAAAAATGTGGACGTTACTGAACAAATACGTGTTATGTGGATGTTACTGTTGTTACTGAACAAAAAATAAAAAGTATTTTACTGAAAGAAGTACAAAAATAAGATCACACAATTATTCGTACCATACGTATTTTTTAAGGAAATAAAAATTAAAAGTACAATTTAATAGTATTTAAGTCCACCGCGTGCAGCAATTATGGCATTTAAATGGGTTGACATACTAAGTTTTGAGTGATGACAGAGAATGTATAATTCCAAATCTCCATGATTTGCAATATTGAAAGACCTAGAATACAGGCCATAGGTAAAGCCCGTGGTGGGCCAACGCCATACTAATAAATGTATTTTGTATCTTCACTGATGTTTCATGATTATTTTGTCTAACCTCTGTATGTACATACATATGTATGTATGTGTGAATGTATTATATTCTATAGTTCTATTCAGTAGTCTATCGAATAATTTATTGCGTAAAAATTCTGTATATACATATGTATGTACATATATGCAATCGAGGGAACGACCGAAATTTTGTTTACTTTAAAGAGTGTAAACGCACTTTTTGTCGATACGGTTAACATAATATTTACGTTTTACACTTCCCACAAATTTAACAGATAAATATTACAATCGTGTTTAATGTTGTGTGGCAGTACACGCCCACCAAAAGGGCAATGTCACACGACTTCTTCGAATCGATATAATTAATAAGTTATCTATCTGACATGTTTATTCAGATATAAACACGGTTAGATTTTATTTAATGGATACTTAATGTAATGATATAATGAATATTGCGATAAAAATTTTATCCAATTGTAAATTACAAAAATTGGCATTAAACATTGCGTTAAAAAGAAGAGTGCAATTAAAAAATGGTCCAAAATTTAAGCATGCCAGATTTTTGAAAAAATTACGTTTCGTTTTGGAATGAATTTCGTTTTGGAAAACGAAAGGCACAGGAATTTCAAGCTATTTTCGAGCTCTTGAATGCGATTTTCGAGCTTTCTCTAGCTCTTACCATTTTCCAAAAAAATCCAGGAAAACTTATTTTTCGTGCTAGAATTACGTCTCATTTTGAAAACTATGCAGAAGAAAATAAAAGGTACACGAATTTCGAAATATTTTCGAGCTCTTTTATGCAATTTTCAATCTCTTTCTAGCTCTTATCATTTCCCGGAAAAATCGGAAAAACTGATTTTTTGTATAATGATGTGTTTGCATTTTTGAAACTATGACCTCAAGAAGAAATCAAATATTACAGGAATTTCGAGCTATTTTCGAGCTCTTCAATGCGATTTTCAGACCCCCTCTAGCTCGCGCCTTTCCCGGAAAATCCAGGAAAACTTATTTTTCGTGCTAGAATTACACCTCAATTTGAAAAGTATGCCTTGCAGAAAAAAATAAAAGGTACGCGAATATCTACCTATTATCGAGCTCTTCAATGCAATTTTCAATCTCTCTCTAGCTCTTATTATTCCCCGGAAAATTCGGAAAAACTGATTTTTCGTATGATGATGTGTTTGCATTTTTGAAACTATGACCTCAAGAAAAAAACCAATATTACATGAATTTCGAGCTATTTTAGAGCTGCGAAATGCGATTTTCAGACCCCCCTCTAGCTCACGTCGTTTCCCGGAAAACCAGGAAAAACTGATTTTTCGTGCTACTTCTTTATTTTTGTGAATTCAAAAAAAAAATGATGTTTAAACAATGCGATCAATTGAAAAAACCTATGATTTTACTAACAAAACTTCTTCATTTTTATCCTGTTTTTTGTTTCTTTCAAAAGTCCATAGTTTTCAAATTGATGTGTAATCATAGCACGAAAAATCTGTTTTTCCTGATTTTCCGGAAAACTGCGTGAGCTAGAGGCCGTCTGAAAATTTCATTACACAGCTTTAAAATAGCTCGAAATTCCTAATATTTGTTTTCTTCTTGAGGTTTCAAAAATGCAAACACATCATTATACAAAAAAATCAGTTTTTCCGAATTTTCCGGGAAATGATAAGAGCTAGAGAGAGATTGAAAATTGCATTGAAAAGCTCGAAATTTGTGTACCTTTTTATTTTCTTCTGCAGGACATAGTTTTCAAAATGAGGTGTAATTCTAGCAGTAAAAATCAGTTTTCCTGGATTTTCTGGAAAATGGTAAGAGCTGGAGGAAGCTCGAAAATCGCATTCAAGAGCTCGAATATAGCTCGGAAATTCCTGTGCCTTTCGTTTTCCAAAACATTTCATTAACGTAATTTTTTTTAAAATCTGTCAGGCTTAAATTTTGGACTTAATAAAAAAAGGGCACACAATCAATGTGTGTAGGAAGGTATAGGCGTCAGAATTTAAGATGCCAGCGCCAGTACGGAAAAATTGCGAACTAACGATTGGGCCATTAGCAGATTATTTTTACATTGCTTTTAATGTGTTTTATATTCAAGTTGCCGCTTTAAATTATTATTTATGTGTAGTATTTGATTATTTACTGCCTAAAAATACCTTTTGTGATCAAGGTTTACAGTTTACAAGTTGCTGGCATAATTGTAGTGGTTTTCTTTTGATTTTTAGACTGATAGAATATACCTATGGAAGATACATTTTTAGGTTGGATCGGTTTATTTTCAAAAGTTTTAATAAATACTTCAAGATATACATGTTTTTTTTTACAAAATTGTTTAATAGTTTAATTGAAAACATTTTTAAGTAGAATGATAGACATTAGATTGAATATCTTCAAATATATGGTTATTTAGGCGGCACTGTAATTTCAAAGTGTGTACAAGAGGGTGAACATGTTCTGAATGCAGGCCATTCATGACTTCATAAATTTGAAGGTACTGCAGTTTTTTTTTTCAGTATTTTCCGCTATTTGAATCCCTAACTGAAACAGACAATAATAATGATAAATATCTTTACATTAACCTTAAAATACTAAAACTTACATCGATAAAAGTAATCCTCCCCAGCAAAATGAAGAGAATAGACTTTCATAAATTTACTAACGAGCTTTCCTATCCTCAGTTTTAATATCCAAGCCTTGCGCCTGTATATACGTTGCTTTTGACCAAATTTATTTATAAGGGAAACTTGATACTTTCCTTGTTCAGGAAATATTTGAAAAGTTAACTGGGGATCCCTCTTAATCCAGGACGAATAGTGAAAGTACACAACAATAGTCATATAATATGATGAATATAAACGGAAAATTTTCAAAACACAATGGCACTTAAATGGACGTTTGAATACATAAACGATGGCCCAGCCGTTAGTTTGTTGACCGACCACCAGTGAGCGCAACGCTTATGTTGTTTTACCATGGTTTTACCTATAACAACCACAGATGGGATGTTAATGGAATAATCGCCATATCGTCACTCTTTATCCATCGAGCTTTGGTCGCCGCGTTACACCGGGTGTTTGATGGATCGATGTAGATACATATATTTTAGGGAGCGATAAACGGAGCATCATAAATCATGCAATTTTCGACCACATATGCTTATTTATATTCATTCGCGTCTCATATTTTTCAAATATCAGCACAATTTTGAATTCGTTCTTAAAATAAAGTGCTCTAACATACTCGTGTGATTTACGCACTGACTAATTATGGTGACTGGCTGACGCCCCCCGTGCGTGAAATGACGTCCTGTCTGTCGTATGTTAGGGTAAATGTGGGAGAGACGCCGCACTTTTTTAGAATGTGCAATAACTCCCCTTAATAATGCAATAAAAATTAGCTAAAATAAGACCCATACTTTAGAAACATTTATTCAAGAAACGGAACATAACACAAGTGGTTATGGCAAGAAATAAACAAATAAAATAATATTTTGTTGTCATATACAGGAGGCCAACTCTCCTACATGCTATGGGTGAGTCGCCGCATATCTAGAGGGAGAGATGGCTTATAGGAAATAAGATTATTATTATTTTTTCACTTGAGCCTTCTTCAATAAATACTTTCCACATGGATTCCAGGCAACTTCGAATGCTCTACATGTTTCATGTAACCAACGTTTGCAACATATATACTCAATTCAGTCTGATTTTGACATAGTTCCTATCCAAAGTTCAAGACTCTCCGCATTAATTTTCCTCAATATCCACAAAGACGCATTCATTTTCCTCAATATCGGTAATATCGCTACTTGAGGAATGAGCTGATATTTCTACTTCCAGATAATAAGGATGTTTGCTTCTTTTACTTTCGTTTTAACCCTTTAGATACAAATTTAACTTGGCCCTTTTTATCCGTATTAGGGACAAAATTTATTTAATGTATATACAAATTTTAATATTTTATGTCTTTTATACAACGTGGGTTAGTTAAATGAACTGCCGGTTGTTTTTTTTGCGTTTTCTAATATTAGAAAGTACAGGTACGGGCGATATTTGTTGAACCAAGTTTCCTGAGGTAACGTCACAAGTGGTCGAAGTTGATGGTTGAGGTTCTGAATTGTTATTGGAGGAACTTTGCATTATCGTATCTGATTGAGATTGCTTTAATCTCGGATTTACTGCATGTTTTCTCCTTCCTCCAAACTGTGTAAAGCTTCAGTTACACTGGTTTTAGGAGAGGACGGTTGACCTCCGATAACTTCTGTATTAGTTAACTGAAGATCCGACACGCAAAAAGCATGTTCAGGTATTGCCTGTAGATTGTGTGGGTAAGCACCACTTATTGCGTCTTCGATCCCGCAATACTTTGCAGCGTCTCTCCCCAATAGATGGGAGAGACGCTGCACTCAATTTCTTATAGCTGTTTAACGCCATAGCGATCACGGTGTAGTTAAACATAATATTAATGATCCTACGTCTAATCACAAATAAAAATACAAGCGAATATAAACTGCACTGGTGCTTTGCCCAATATTTTTGAAGCCACTGAAAATTTTTTAGCCACGCCTGAACAGTGTTTTTTAAATATTCATTAACGTAAACGTTCGATTTGCATGTAAGTGACTTACGATGCACGGTTATGCATCAACTGACTATGAGTAAGCGAAATTGCAGTTGAAATTATAACAGTAGTTCCAAATGGTCCTTGCGTCTTCTCTCCCACTGCGGCATCTCTCCCACATTTACCCTATATGGTACTTTCTATGCTCGTTATGTACTATACTATTACGTATTTTTTATCTCGTCAAAATACAAATACGAAATAGACGAGTCAGTTGCAAAATAAGGAGCGAATTCAGTTTTAACATCAGCTTTGTAGGTTTGCTAAAAAACTGGCAAATCTGGCAATGGCGTTTCAGTTTGCCAAACGCCATTTTTTCTTCTTCTGGTAAAGTAATACCGTTGCCCATTGACATGAAAAAAGTGAGCTATTACAATAATCTATTACATAACATGAAAAAAAGTTTCTTTGGTGGATACGCACGCTAGCCTAGATTCCGACCCACATACCGAGAGCTATTTGAAATCAACGCCTGGCTGTTGGCTAATTTAAATTGAATCGCTATAATCGGAGATAAGTTCTACTTTTTACAAGACCCGCAATTTTCTGTAGTAAATGCACCGACTGAAAAGTAGTTTCTACTCAAAGGTATAAGCAGTAACAGTACTGTAAAACTGGCATAAATTTTTTCGTTTGGATTTTCTTGAAATACATATTTTTCTCGAAAACACTGTACGCAGATATTACTAAAAAAATTTAATGGAATACGTTCTGAAGTGGAAATTTTATAGGGAAGCTTCAGTAAAAACTTTTTTGGGTTCAGTAGAAAGAAAACCCTTGATGTTTAAATGGTCTGCAGATGATGTCAATTAATCTGTAGAAAACGTCTGAGTGCAAATTATTATATTGCTTATGTATAAATATGTTTGTACAGGGTGATTTCATGAGAATTCCTAGTCCCTATATTCTGTTATTTTTAGAGGTGCAAAAACAATTTTTACAGAGGTAACTTATTTTTTTTTCTGAAATTTCAGAATATGTTGTCAGAAAAACATTTGAACACTTCTTCTGATTACAACGATATAACATATGTATGTCGTACCTACTTTCTTTTACAGGTTTTTGAAATTTATCCAGCGCATATACCTACCTAAATACCTATAAAATATAATATAAAACAATATACTCGGGCATGTGATATGATTTTTCATATCAATTTATAAATTTGGTAATAAGTAAATTATTAAAAAGCTAGTTATTTTTATGAAAAAAAATCGATATTTCGATATCAAGGCTATCATCTTCAGCAGAGATCGTAGTTTTCGTTCACGATCCAACCGAAAACTTTTGGTTCGATCGTGAACGAAAACTACGATCTCTGCTGAAGATGATAGCCTTGCTATAGAAATATGCATATTCAGATGCTTAAAAAATCCTTGTGGTTAGGGGAATCTAATACAAGTGTTATATTTGTATACACCACAGAAACTATTCTGTACAAATGCGTATTAGTGTGAATAGTGCTATTAGTGCTTTTCTAGCCTCTTGATGAGAGTTACTTGATGATTTTCAATGTTTAAGTATGGTATGTACATATGTCTAAGTCTCTTAAAAAAATTACCATGTAGCATTGCCCGCCTTAGATTTTTTTTTGCTCGCCATAGAAAATTAATTCCTAGCTAAAGCCCTATAATTTTCATTGTAGAAATTTTGGCTGTGTTCAGCGAATGGTCGGACTCGTCGAATTAGTTCAGCGAGAAAGATACTTCAGTGGTCCCCGCCCAATCAGCTGATTGGGAAAGTTGATAGGAATTTGAAATTTAACGTCGGTGGTCGAGATCGTTCAGCGAAGGAATTCTATTCCTACTAGTCTGTACCTACTCTAACTACATTTATTTATAAGCAATTTTAAATTTTTCATGAACAATATTCTAGTTCATATATGAGGGCAGCTATCGAATTTCTTTTTTGTGTAGCCTAGCCTTCATGGTCCCTATTTAGTTATTTTACGTTAAGATTATGTGTGCTGTAATTTGTCAAACTAGAAAAACCCGTTCAGCCAATTGTTCGACGTTGAATGTCTGACTACCGTGGTCGGACAATTCGCTGAACACAGCCTTTCATTTCATTTTGCCATACCCAAAGCCTGACTTGCACGTTCTAAAAATCGGTCCTGGCTACAGTCCTGTATTATTTAAAATATTTCTAATTTTATTTTTTCGACATTTTTTTAAAGCATTTAGTGTACAGACATACGTACAGTTCTTTCAGTGTACATCTGTCAAACGAACTTCTCTCAGTGTACTTGGCTGTGTTTACGTCATGTTTAGTTGAGCCATAAAATATCAAATGGACTGCCGGCAATTGTCGCTTTTCGTTGGTATATACAGGGTGCGTCCAAAAAGTAATGCGACCACCAGAAAAAAAAATTATTGAGCTGAAAGCTACAATTCCTTAGAATTCTTCAAAATAAGAACCTTGTGCATCAATGCACCGCTGGAGACGAGTTTTCCAAGCCAGGAAGGCGTCCTGGAAGGCTTGTTACGGGATGTCCTCTAGCGTGCGCGTCGTAACTGCCGTGATGTTGGGAATCGAGTCAAATGTCGACCTTTCAGCATACTTTAATTCCAGTGCAGTTTATATGTAGGTATATTATTTATAGTAATTGATTTACTTGGTCGGATATCATAATTCGTTTCAATTTATGTGGCAGCTTAGGTTCGATACTTTCTGAGAACAACTTTTTTTTCAATTTTTTTTAAAGTAAAAGTAGGGCCGTCTAGAACACATTTCAAACTCAATCTATTTTATTGAACATTTGTTTAAATGAAAAAAAAATATTTTTATTAGATTTTATATCTGAAGAAACTCTTTTTCTGTATAGATAGATTGTACATGTTGAAGATGTATAAATAGAGTATCTATGTATGTACATGCAGTCGACTGCTCAGTAACGATTTAAGTTTTAAATTAGCCAGAAGTTCTAAAAACAAAACAGTGAAAGCATCTCCACATAAAGTCACGCTTTTACGTCCACGACCCACGTTTACATACATAGTTTATATGCATTTAATGGTGGCATTTCACTTGGCGTAGCTTATTCGTATATTTGTTGTATTTGCCCAAAAACGGCGATGTGTAGAGAACCTATTCGCTATATTTGCTTTATTTGTACAAATAACGCGAATAGCGCTAACAGCAAATACGCGTTTCCATCCACTTGTCGGTTTTCAATCACGCATCAAAGAAGTCAAATAAGGCAAATTCCACGTGTTTTCCAGTTAAGAAAATTTTGAAGAGCCGGCAACGCTTCGCTGTCTGGCTGGAAATCGCTGGCCGGTGCTCCATTAGACTACACACCGGCCAACGATCCAATAGACTATTGTGCTTTGTAGCTAATACATTGCTTAAATACTTATTCGGTCTACTGTGCCATACAATTTTTAACGTCGTTAAAATGATTTACGACATTAGAAATTCTGACTTGTTTAAGACGCCAGTGACGTGTATTTCAGCTAGGTTTTTTAAAACAGACAATTTTTTGAGATTGTGTGGCTAAATGACCATTATTTACAGCAAATTATATTACAAATATTAAGAGTTTTGTATGCAGGCTAATTTTAATCTCCTATATTGATTTGAATGAAAAAAAATAATTTCACAATTTTCGAATTTATAAAAGATATATGCACGCCCATGGAATCATAAAGTTGCACCGCTTTTTTTTGTTCGCCAGGCGTATTTATCATTTTCAATTAAAAATAGAAGGACTATACATGCATACCAACAAACAATATTCACCACTTTGGTCTACAGTACGATGGTGAATGGTGGGCCATTTAAACAAAAAATGCTTTATCTGAGTTGTTTTTATTTGCCAGCCATAACAATTTTGTATCAAAAATAAATTATGTAAATTAAAATATTTATTGGACAAAAATAGGTCCTTATTGGGCAATCCAATAAAATAAAGTACATATAAAAATTCGAACTTGGAGGTGCTAATTTGGCCTAACATGGTTAGACGTCAACTCATTTCCTAGCAAACTACAGGTAGTTTTCAAGGCACCTGATCCAATTTTCATTTATAACATAAATTAGGTAAATTATGACAAAGGAATATAAACTGCGAATGTATCGCGTTTTAGCTCGAACTCACACTGGATGCAGAAACATGCGATTGTGCGATGTCCATTACCGAGCCAAAACGCACTAATGATTAGGGTCCGGAAAAATATGCTGTCGCGCAGAGCCGGCACTATACTCTATGATAATTAATTATCATAGAGTATAAACCGTATTTTTAAGGGCATATTTATCGCCCCTGTATACCCACGCCACTGACCGTGCGTACTATGCGCACTCCAGTAATTCCCATTCAGATGTTGACAGGTGTCCATTTAGTTTGCTACGTGCCGTCGGTGTAAACGGGTCGACCGCCGCATTGAAAACAATTTTTTGTCCCAAATAACAAAACTCGTGAGTTCGTGTACTATATTTACATATTACCTGATTTTGTGTGGATTTTTGCATTAATGGTACAGTCGTTACCATTTCTGGATAGTTTGAGAAATATGATTGAAATTTACGACGATTTTACAATAGACGGATCACATATTTTTTGTATTCCCTGCAATCGCGATATATATTTCCTGATCGCCTAGAGTGTAAAAGACATTTATTTATTCGAATATCCATCAAAAACATACATATACCTGGCACTTACAAAAGAGGAATTTTGGTTTGATTTGTGCATAATGTTTTGCGCCTTTCGTGGAACGTGGTCGACAATATTTACTTTGGACGTTTTTTTTGCCAAATATGTATCCGATTTTCCATTGCATACTAATGATACGTTGCGTAAAACATATTTACATAAGACATATCAACGTATCGTGGGAAATATTAAAGAAAACGGGTTTTGCAAACGACTAAAACTATAGAAATAATAGTAACACGTACATTATCCTGTGTTGATGTTAAATAATAATGTATGTATAGTCCCTCTAATTGTAATTGAAAATGATAAATACGCCTGGGGACCAAAAAAAGCGGTGCAACTTTATGATTCCATGGGCGTGCATATATCTTTTATAAATTCGAAAATTGTGAAATAATTTTTTTTCATTCAAATCAATACAGGAGATTAAAATTAGCCTGCATATAAAACTCTTAATATTTGTAATATAATTTGCTGTAAATAATGCTCATTTAGCCAGATAATCTCAAAAAATTGTCTGTTAATAAACCTAGCTGAAATACACGTCACTGGCGTCTTAAACAAGTTGAGTGCCTAAAGTCGTAAATCATTTTAACGACGTCGTAAAAAATGTATGGCACAGTGGACCGAAGAAGTATTATTAAATGCAATGTATTAAATGCAAAGTAGTCTAATAATCTCGTTGACCGGTGTTACCGCCAGTGGTTTAACTCTGTGCGGCCAGCCGCCTGAGCCGCCGTTGCCGGCTCTTCAAAATTTTCTTAAGTATAGTAATATACATAAAGTTGTTTGAATTTATAATTGTTTTTTTCCAGCAATTTTAAACGCATTATTTTAATGCTAACTAATAAATTTATATCTATGTATTTTTTTTTTATATTTCCAAACTAGCTTTCTAAGAACGTCACGAACTAACAGTTTACTGAAGTATGAAGTATACATGTATAGTGAGCTTAGCAATTTTAGAAAATATATCTGACAACTTTGCTTTTTTTCTACCTATTTTCAATTTAAAATGGAAATAGAGTACTGATGTTAATGACAACAAACAACTGTCACTGATACAAACTTCTGTCCTTTGTCTGTGATCTATTTTGGATTTGCACCTTAACTTCAGTAGATGTGGAACGATCATTTCTCCCGAACAATCATCCCTCTATAACTATATAGTATAATGTATACAGGCCAAATCGCTCAATCGAGACTTTTTGATCTCTCACATGTCTTTCATCAATACCATGACGAATTACGAGTTCTGCCCTGCGTTATAGTACACATTCCGAACCCTACTAATGATAGTAACGATTCCAGCCTACTAATGTAAATACAAGCTTTCAACTGGCAGCTTGATTCGATGGCATATACAGGGTGAGTCAGAAAGAATGGGACAAGACTAAACTGGAGATACTAGACACTAAGTACTAGTATTTTGTTATGATTTTTTTATTCTTATACACAAGACGCCGCGAATACATTTAAATAAAATAATAGGGATTTTTTTTAACATTCAGAGACATTTAAGAAGGTGTATTTTAAAATGTAGGTATTGAGGTTGGTGGTGAGCACTTGATTTGAAGTTTGTCATTATCGCTATTACCAATAATTGTTATTGTTAGTTACTGTTGCTTTGATTGCTTCTCCGTATCTTTTCATCTTTCAAGAATAAACAAATTATAACAAAATACATTGAACCTTTTAAATACAAATAACTTAAAAACCGATAGATTTAGACGACCTAAATAAGATTACCTACCTTTTTTCTGTAGAATTGTTTTACGCATTACTTAAGAGATAAAAAAATATGGTTTAATTTACCAAAATAATACGGTGAAACTAGCGCCCTCTAGAAACAACGTCAAAATAAGCTTAAAATTCGTAATTCTCATACCAAAAAACATAAAGCTACCAAGTTTCAGATTTATACTATCAAAACTTTCTCAATTATTGAGAAACTTCAGAATAAAATTTAAACTTTTTTCTCATATCGCTCGATCATAATATTTTGGTGTCCAGTCCAGTAGCTCCAGTTTAGTCTTGTCCCATTCTTTCTGACTCACCCTGTATGTATATATGCGTATATTTTCGCGGGTCTGAATAATCCACATTCACTGCGCGCCCGGGTTTACGTCTCGTCCGCTTATACCTGTGCATACGTTCTAAACGAAAAAATCTAGGTTTCGATTTTTTAGATAGATTTTTGAGATTTTCTGATTTTCTAAATTGTGTTTACTTTCTATTATTACAAAAATACATGATTACGAGTAGATTGAAAGAACAATGATCAATTTGATGACAAAGTGCCATTGCATTTACATATTTAAGTTGCAATAAAAAAAATTCCAAACAATAAAAAAAAAACTTAAATCGTGTTAATAGCACAAAATGAAGGATTTGTTCCGGAAACAGGAAACCGCAAAGTTGTAATTAAAGTAAAAACCTTCATTTACAGCAGGTGTTAAAGAAAACATTAATTAGTTATTCCATTAAATAATTCGCAACGTCAGTGAACCGAAACACAATAGACAAGATTGAACGTAAGTATGTAACCACAAAACATATAGGGATATGTAACTAAGTACGTTGTATGTGTATGTATGTACTAGAGCTAGAACCAAATGGTACATGCTAGTGATGGGAATCGAAAGCAAAAATATCGATACTCGGTATTGCAAGTATTTTGAATTTTTCGATACCCGGGTATCGATACATCTATCAAAATTAATCGATATATTGGTAATCATATGAATAATTTTCCAAAATTTGAACATTTAGAATAATTGAATGTGAATATAAGTTAAAAAATTATTTGATGAGCAGGAAAATAATCCAAAATTTAACGAACGATTTTTTTTCATTATTATTTATTAAAAAGGATAAAATAATTGCTCTGGAATAAACTTTCTGAAATAAATTAAAACTTCAAATGTCTCTCAACATCAAGCGAGATCAACAAAAATAAAAATACCCATTTCTTTGGTTTTGATCAATAACATGAATTTAAAAAAACATTTCGATTAATCATACACATAAAAAAAAGAAAAGTAAACACTATAGAAAGAATGGTAAACTGACTCTCGAAAAAGATTGTTTTCATTCAATTTTTACTGTTATAATGGTAAAAATTAAATGAAAACTCCCTCCATCGTCATTTTACTATTACTATTTATTAATGCTTACATATCTTTTTTTCTGTGCATCACAAATATTGTCCCTAATAATAAGCGTTTTCTCATTTTGATAAAAATTTAAAAATTTTCCGATACTTATTTGGTATCGAAACCAAAATATCGATATTTTAGAATATCGCTCGAGAGAATTATCGATGCCAAAAACTCGATGTATTATAAACGAAGTATCGATACTTCGATATATCGGATCGGTATCGCCCATCCCTAGTACATGCCAGGGTCGAACATGAGCATGCATGCTGCGGGGAATAAATAGTGACTTACTAAGTAATATTGTTTTCTCTTACTTTTCCCGAATCTGTTGTCACACTCTTACACCTCGTCGTCCTCATATAGGAATTCACTTCTTGGGATTCCATTTCTTTTATTTTCTCGGTGTTTTAGCGACTTTACGTGCTTTTCACATTGTCCTTTTCTGTTAACATGTAAGTAACACTTGCATATTTCACAGTACACAGTGGTAGCTTTAACACTTCAAATCTAGAAAACCCTGCACAATTTTTTTTAATTGATAAGCAAATAGGGCTGGCGTTTTAACCATCGTTATAATATCAATTAAGTATAACAATCAGTAATGCACAATTACAGGCGCGCGACCTTCAAAGGACTAAATAATTTTAAATAAATACGGAACCTCTTTCGCGTCGTAGTCGTCCCGGCCCCCACCCCGTTGGCCGAGCCAAGGCCACCTGGTATACGGGATACCGATACGCGGCCGCCTGGAAGACGGTCGGTATCCGAGAATTTTGTTCTAGCCCTAGTATGTACACATAGGCCCTGCATACCTACCTACCTATAAATAAATACAGATGAGAGCTTCGCACTGAATTTCGTATTATACTTCCACAAGGAAATGTTAAGACCGATGCATATCATCTGTTCGTTAAATGTTATATAACCAATTATTTATTTAACAATTTTCGGTTCTAACATTGTAAGTTAAACAAGGTGTACTTAGTACCGCGAGTTTTACGAAAGATAATGTAATTTTAAACCAAATTTCAATTAAACGAAAACGATAAGTATTTGGCAGTCATATAATTTTGGGTTCACGCTAGAATATTCGCGTGAAGATAGGTATAGGATATATACATATATTTATTTATTTATTTATTTTTTCGTGCGCTTTAGACTTACGAAGACATCAGGCTTTCAGCATCAGCATCAAGCTTTCTGCTTGAATACAAAACCTCAAAAAATGACAATTATTATTAAACTGTCGAGTTATAAAACTTATAAAAGATTAATAAATTCACTCGCGTAAGAGACGGCAGACTTTTTTTCAGTGTACAATTCATCACATTGCATTTACGTATTGTGTAACAGAGCAATAAATAACATCTATGTTTTACCGTATATATCTAGCTAACAAAAAATAATCTAAGTACGTACATATCTACCTACATAACTAGTTGTTTACGATGTTTTCGACATTAAACTCAAGACTCACGGCAACAATTTAAAATGCAATACAAAAACCTTAGAATACATACGACACTAATATGCCGTAGTATGTAACTGTAATAAACATTTTTACGTAGATTTCCCAGTATTCGCGGATATTAAATAACGGTTTGATTGTATAAAAGGGGGCCTTACCTATGGGTAGGTCGCAGATGAGGCAGCAGGCAGCGAGGGCACCAAAGGACGCGCCCGATATTTTGTTGAGCAGCAAGTGGGGTGCGTATTTTCGAAAACAGCAGGCCACACCGACATGATAGATGCCAAGAAAACCGCAACCGGCGAAAGAAAGATTCATCGTTAGATATCACAGGGAAGTTATCAATACGAATTGTTTTATTGAACACGGACTGTCAAACGATCGTGTTTTTGTGTTTTTTTTTTTTTTTTTTTAAGGCGCTTACGACGCAACACTCGCAACCTGCTCACTTGGCAGTCTAATCTCGACTGACAGAAGACCGAATTCAATGAATCAATTTCGCGACCGACCGCGAGAGGCTTCTTTATCAGCGGAATATGGAACGTAAAGGAAAGAGACGGAGAATTGGAGCACGTGGTAATTGTTGTGGTAGGAGTATGGTGTGACGTAAAAGGCACGTCATTGGTGGAATTTGGTGGTGTGGTCCATAACGCTGGAATAAAGGAACTTGTTTCTACAACCAGAATAGAATGTATAAGAAATCCTATTAGCTACTAGAAATACCTAGTATTCCTAGTAACTAATAACGCATTTGGACTAATGCTGGTTTGATGTACCATCCTTTATCTTCAGCCCTTTATCTTTCACCTTTTAAAGGTCGCTGTTAAAGTGTTTCTATTGTGAAACCATTCTGAAAACTGATAACAGTGATAACATTTTAAAAAATAAAAAAAATACTGTGTTTTATCTTGTTTATGTGAGATTATCGTAACAATGAAAATACATATATGGAAGTTTACATACATAATATGAGTTGGTTTTTGGTTTTTGCCTTCACATTTCTTTGGGTTGGAAAAATATGTACATAGCAGAAGAAATGGAAATATGTACGTATAGTACATACATACGTACTAGTGTTGCGAAAATTCGAATTAAATAATTCGACTAATTCGATAGTTAATTAAAACTAACTAATTCGATATATCGAGATTAAAAATTAGTATTTATTACTTAGTAGTAGTACTCCGACGGGAAACGGAATTACGAATTATTCAACTGGTATACGCCTATACTTATCGAATATGTACGATGGATGTGGTAACCTTTTTTTTTTAGCTTTTTTGTTTAATCTGCAGCCATCGCCCCTCGCTATAATTTATAATTCTACTAATAATAATTCGAATTATTAATTCGATTTTTAAATATGAATTATTACTACTAATTCGATAGTGAAAATAATTCGATTATTCCCAAAGCTAATACGTACGTGCATATATATGTACATACAAATATTATGTATGTAATGTACATATGTATGTATGTACATATGTATGTAGTTAGTTTGGCCTCTCAAAGTGTGGCTGACCTTGCCTTGACGTACGATACGGAAGCCAAACGAGGAAACGAGTTTCATATTGTTAGAAATCCAGTGGCGTAGAAGTCGACATTCGATGCAGGGTATGTCGAAACTGTTCCTTTCAAATACAGTTTTTCCCGTCGATTATGTATAAGGTATGCTGAAAGTACTTACATAAAGTAAGTCTGTTTAGAAAATATGTTTATTAAAGGATTCGTGTGGGATGTGTGTCGTTAACTATAAAAGGTAAAATGACATTTTAATGAAGGAAAAAATATTCTCCGTATAATATTAGAAATACATAACAAAATACGAAAATGGTAGACACACCAAATGAACTAATGAGACAAAAAAGTATTTGGATGTTACTTATGTTAACAATACTTATGTTATGTTAACACTTACCTACTTGTTAAATGAACAATTATTTGATTAGACCTACATATTTCTTCGAAACTATAAAAACAGCGCAACTATAAGATTTGTTTTTGCAGCACTTTCTGATGGTTTGTAAACTATCGGAGTCAGTCGTCAGTAAAATATTACGTCCTAAACTCGATAAGTACGGCTTGTGGATACACTGGACGACTGCTTCTGATAGTTTGCAAACCATCAGAAACTGCTGCAAAAACAATCCTATAATCTACAAAATTCAATATGGGATGTTTCTTAATTCTGAGTACATATCAAGTTTTTTTTCATATTTTTGTGGTACGTTACCTAATTGGAAAATTAACTAAGACAGAAGTGTATGTGGAAATGAACGTAAACCGATAGTTTTCAAATTTGGCATCTCAGTATAATTTTTAGTTCTGTCTAATTGTTTTTTTTTTTTGATTATTGACTTCACAAATTAAGTGTATTAGCCACGAATTATACTATTGGTTTAAGGAAGGATATAAAATAATGAGGGAATAGACAGGGCCACCCGCTTCTCGCCCAGGGGTCTTCCTGTCTAATTGTTAATTTAAATACATTTCTTAATTAAATCTTTCAACATCAATTTTTGTAATCATGCCTGTAATCATGCCTTCGTGTGAGGAAAGTTTTTAGTTATGAGTGGTGCGGCTTTAATTATGGCAAACAGTTTGTGCAAAAAGAAGTTATAATCAAAGCAGCAGGCAAATTTAAAGGCCACAAAATATAAATATGTAGACCCAAGCGGTTCGCGAACACAAGAAATATTAACGAACTGCACACGCCGCCGTCTCAAGCTGAACTGCGAACGCCTTTGTGTTCGTCAAAAAAACCGACAGGAGTGGATCGTCACGAACGGTTCAAAGGTTTCAAGAAAGAGTTCCTGAGTAAGCCTGAACTCATTCCGGACCACTTCGAGTAGTTCGTCTCTTTCAAATCCTTCTTTGTGTCCCTGCACCCTTTTTTAACACCCTGCAAAAAATTTTTGAGTGGGCGAAAATTCTTAAATGAGAGATCGTTGGGTCACGGATTGTAATACAATGTACGTTGGTAAACCGTTGGGTAGGTGCAACCTTCCCTTACACTTGTGCGAATCGATAATCGTGAAATCCGTGAGACAGACGCTCAGTAAGCGCGACAAGTGTTCCTTGCAGCTTGTGCAAGCCAACGCCCGACTTTCCCAACGCCTGGAAGGTAGGCCACCCCTAACAACACCTGTCTAGTGTCACGGCAAAGAGGGTGACGGAAGGGTCGGTTTTGCACAAATTTTGCCAGCGAAATTCGACCTTTTTCCGCTTTTAATTGTGCTTTAGGAATTTGTTGATGGAGAAAACATTGTTTAACAGTAAAATAAAAACCTGCCTTTGGGTTATAGAGTTCAAATTCAAGACGGAACAAATCTTTTAATGAATTGAAAACGTCAAAATTAAGTATTTGTCAAACTTCAAAAAATTACGTGACACTGGACAGGTGTTGTTATAGGTGGCCTACCTTTCAGGCGTTGGGAAAGTCGGGCGTTCGCTTGCCCAAGCCGAAAGGAACACTTGTCGCGCTCACTAAGCGTCTCTCTCACGGATTTCACGATTATCGATTCGCACAAGTGTAAAGGAAGCTTGCACCTACCCAACGACCTTTTATTTAAGAATTTTCGTCCACTCAAAAATGTTTTTCAGGGTGTTAAAAAAGGGGGTATTGGGACACAAAGAAGGATTGTCTGAAAGAGACGAAACGTGGAGCTTTTGGCGCCAGGCCGAATGTGCTAGGACTGAATTAGAAACCAAGCGACTGCCCACGTAGCCTCCAACAATGGTGGAACCAGAGGGGGTGGGTGGGGGTAGGTGTAGCTATGGTATGGAGGGATGTTTGAATGGCCTGCGGGTAAAAATTGGTTGTGACTCCCCAGACCAATTGATTTTAGCAGCATTTGGATCAATGAAACCGCCAACCAGTGGTCAGAGCATGTTAAAACCAACATAACTGCAGTGGTATAAATCACGGGGGCAGGAAAGTGGTTGAAAGGGTGAGGCAGCGACGAAATGCTCAGGACTTGTTAGGGAGGTCGTAATGTGTGCCAGAATAGGGTTTTTACCAGACAGAGTCCTTCTTAGTCCATCTTGTAGGAATTCAAATTTCGGCATGGGGTTGGTTTTTGGGGTGTGGACGGCGAACCGTTTAAGTCACAGTGTAGCGACTTCGGGGCATTAAAAACAACCCTATAGGCTGTTGTTGTTGCTGTTGCACAATCCCGTTGAAACTATGCCAAATCACTAGTCTTTTTAAACGTACCTTTAGCCATTTTTTTTTAAATTAGTTCCATAAAGGGTGGCCATTTGAAACTTACCATTTTATTGTCATAGTATGACCAAAGCAAGACCTACTAAGATTTTTTAAAGGGGTAGTTTATTCAGAAAGTTGTAATAATTGAATCGCTATATGCAGAAACAACATATGTCCAAAAAAAACAATTTTAGAGGAAATGAAAAAAACACTGCGAGGTATATTCCAGGGAATATAAATCGTATTAAAAAGGCTAAAACGAGAGTTTAAAATGATTCTAAGGAAGTGGCAATCTGACTTAAATTAAAAAAATATAATTTAAATTTCCTAGAATTTTTCAAATCAATGGACATGTGTCGTTTCTGCGTAGCTTGGATTTTAAATAAGAAACGTTGTTCTATTTCAATATAAGAGTATATTATAGAAAGTTTACACATTATTATGTTTACTCTCTAATTAGTGGTAGTAGGCCTTAGAAGTATTGTTGCATGAAACTCTTGAAAATCTTCCTCCACAAACGCAGCGCATTTTTTTATATGTTCCAGTTTGCTTGATTTTATTGCAACTTTTCCTATTGGATATGCTGCAGCAGACGGAAAAGTCGTCATAAAAGTTCTCTCGGTACCTATTTTACGCGAGCTCGGTCTCCTTGTTCTAGTCTTCTTGGTCCTGATAATAAGACCAAACCGCCAAAGCAATCAGCTGACTAATGCTTAATCACAGCCGACTTTGGTCGGCTGTGACCTAACTGTGTAAAATCAAAATACACCTAATAAAAAAAATACTCGGTAGATATTTGTCGATCAAATTTGGTGAATGGGTATTTTGATAAGAGTTAAACAACCTAGATATTACCAGGTTTGTTACCGAGTATTTTTATTGGGTGCTAAACTTTGAAAAATTGGATAATTAAAAATACAGGGTGATAACCGGGAACCGGATGATTTTGAAATAAGTATTATACAAAACATTTTCAAGATAATACGGATGTATTAACAATAAATTAAAGCTTACACAGTGCCATTTAAGATGTATATCAACTATAGAAGACAATTTCATCGATTTTGAAGACAAAGAAAGGTTTGACATAACTTTTGTACCGCAAGTTGTCAGTGATGGAATACGTAGTGTGTGTCTGAGGATATTGGGTAGCTATCAGTGGCGGTTGATGCTGTGCAACTATTAATTATTTCATTCAGTTTGACCGCGGTATTACTGTCACTTGTGTATTTTCGTTGTAAATAAAAATGAATTCGGTGCAAAGTTTAACACAAATATTATGTAGCCGATCTTTATAATGTTATGAATAAGGCAACAATAAGAAAATTTAAACAGCACATACATATGTACATATGAGTATACTGATATTTTTAAGAGCCTTAAAATGTACATCATATTCAACCTTTTATTGCCGCCATATTTCTCATAAGTGTCATTTTGCAACCTCTACATATGTATGTAATTTTAAGAGGAGCCACTAGTAATAGCTACAAGGAAACGTTCCCCATCCACCGTTCACAGTCGTTGAATTCACCAACTGAGGTACAAAATTATCTATGTATGTATATTTAAAAAAAAATGAATACATTAACCTTGTGA
Organism: Aromia moschata; assembly: GCA_029963805.1. NCBI lineage: Eukaryota > Metazoa > Arthropoda > Insecta > Coleoptera > Cerambycidae > Aromia > Aromia moschata. The sequence continues at coordinate 55,161 of JAPWTK010000239.1, forward strand.
TTCGGTCAGTAAGTTCGAGTGACAAACGATTTTGTGTAATGTGTCTGCACCGTAAAAGCACAGCATAATATACTGTGGTAAAAGGTTCATCTAACTTTAAGGTTGAACTATATACAGTGGACAACAAAAATATTCGGACACCATTATTATATTACGTTTTCATGTGTATTTGTAAGGAAAATGTTAACAAAACAAAAAATAACAACCAGTAATAAATGCTTTATAGTCTTCTAGCTATTTTATATAAAAATGAAGGGGGTTACCTCATCATACTGTTAAGAAAGCCACAAAATTATTAACTAATCCGAAAACTAACGCAACAAAAATATTCGGACAATCATAACAAAGGAGACGCGAAGCGCTGCGCCGGGACAATACGTATGTGACGCCAACTTAAAAGCTATGGCATAATGACTACTTTGGTGGTTCCCACGAAACTGCAGCGAAATAGCGCCACTGTAAAGGTGAATAATTGCGAAAATGGGCCGTAAAAGTAAAAATACAAGCTTCGAGATAAGACAATTAGTAATTTATTATTATGAAAAGGGGAAAACGATCCGCAACATTAGAAATATATTAAATTTGAAGAAAAGTACAGTTAGAGATATTATTAAACGTTATAAAGACGAAGACAGAATTTTTTCAAAGGTGCAGAGTGGTCGCCCAAGAAACCTTATCAGAATAGAAGAGATATTTATTGTAAACAAAGTACGTGAAGATCCAAAAATTAGTGGCCCAAAACTCAAGCAGGAACTGTTTGATTTGTACGGAAACAAGTATCTTCACAAACAATACGTTGATACCTGCACTCCTGTGGATATCGAGGCCGAATTGCAAGAAAAAAGCCGTTTGTAAGTGAACAAAATAGGAAAAAAAGATTGGAGTTTGCACATGAATGTCAATAATGTATTTATGTGTAAACTCTAATCTTCACATGAATGCAAAAAATGTATTTATGTGCAAACTCTAATCTTTTTTTCCTATTTTGTTCACTTGCAAACGGCTTTTTCTTGCAATTCGACCTCGATATCCACAGGAGTGCAGGTATCTACTCGTACGTATTGTTTGTGAAGATACTTGTTTCCATACAAGTCAAACAGTTCCTGCTTGAGTTTTAGGCCACTAATTTTTGGATCTTCACGTACTTTGTTTACAATAAATCTCTCTTCTATTCTGATTAGCTTTCTTGAGCGACCACTCTGCACCTTTGAAACAATTCTGTCTTCGTCTTTATAACGTTTAATAATATCTCCAATTGTACTTTTCTTCCAATTTAATATATTACTAATGTTGCGGATCGTCTTCCCCTTTTCATAATGATAAATTACTAATTGTCTTATCTCGAAGCTTGTATTTTTAATTTTACGGCCCATTTTCGCAATTATTCACCTTTACAGTGGCGCTATTTCGCTGCAGTTTCGTGGGAACTACCGAAGTAGTCATTATGCCATAGCTTTTAAGTTGGCGTCACATACAGTGCCGGAAAAAAGTATTAGCGGATCGAGCGAAACGCAGAAAAACATCTGCATACTTTATTCAGAATAGACAAAGAACTGAATTATACAGGAAAATGTTAAGCTTTATTAATCCTAAGTTTAACACATATGACAAAAATATACAAACAGCAATTTTAAATTAAAACATAACAAAAATATTATATAAATAACAGAGAAAAAAGTATTCGCGGATTTTAGAAATTTATGTATTTGGAGGACATCAAATCGATATCTAATATTTATTATGCAGACCTTTATCTTGAATAACGGCTCGTAATCTTCTAGGCATTGAGCTCACAATCTTCTGAGTGTATTTAGGTGATGTTTTGTGCCATTCTTCTAACAGAGCAGCTTTCAGTCGTTGTCGATTTGTAATGTTATGTTTCCTTACTCGTTTGTCTAAATCATCCCATATATTTTCTATGCCGTAAGCCGTTCTGCTTACGTCAGAGATATATGACTCAATGTCCTGCTGAAAATAAAAATTGTTACCAAGAAATAAGTTTTTTTGCACTCCGTTGTAAATTATTCTGTAAAATGTTCAGGTATACACGATGGTCCATGACTCCATCAATAAAAACGAGATTTCCAACTCCGGATGAAGCCATGCACCCCCAGAATAAAATCCCACCGCCACCGTGTTTGACTGTCTGTTGGAGATTCGGAACGGGGAATTCAGTTTTCGGCTTTCGCCACACTTTTTTTCTACCGTCGCAATGAAATACAATATATTTCATATGACAAAAATATACAATACCGTCGCAATGAAATACATTGTATTTAATATGAAATAGAAGAAAAGTGTGGCGAAAGCCGAAAACTGAACTCCCAGTTCCGAATCTCCAACAGACGGTCAAACACGGTGGCGGTGGGATTTTATTCTAAACATCAGCTAAATACACTCAGAAGATTGTGAGCTCAATGCCTAGAAGATTACGAGCCGTTATTCAAGTTAAAGGTCTGCATACTAAATATTAGATGTTATTTAACACTATTAATATTTTTGTTGTTTTAATTTAAAATTGCTGTTTGTATATTTTTGTCATATCTGTTAAACTTGGGATTAATAAAGCTTAACATTTTACTGTATAATTCAGTTCTTTGTCTATTCTGAATAAAGTATGCAGGTGTTTTTCTGCGTATCGCTCTATCCGCGAATACTTTTTTCCGGCACTGTACGTATTGTCCCGGCGCAGCGCTTCCCGTCTCCTTTGTTATGATTGTCCGAATATTTTTGTTGCGTTACTTTTCGGTTTAGTTAATAATTTTGTGGCTTTCTTAACAGTATGATGAGGTAACCCCCTTCATTTTTATATAAAATAGCTAGAAGACTATAAAGTATTTATTACTGGTTGTTATTTTTTGTTTTGTTAACATTTTACTTACAAAAAACACATGAAAACGTAATATAATAATGGTGTCCGAATATGTTTGTTGCTCACTTATGTATGTCACTAAGTTTAATCCGCGTTTGCTCTTAAAATGGTACGCTTTGTGAAAAAATATTGTAAGGACTCATTTTAAAGGAAATTTTGTCTAGTTTGTATAAAATGATGTTTTATCAAAAGAGTGTAGTTTTGAATTAGAAGAAAAAAACATGTTTTTCAGCTATAATCAAAAATCCAGGAAACATTGTTATTGGCAAACTTCAGATTTGGAATCAGCACCCCAAAAAAACATAAAAGAGCCAAAAATCGTAACTACCCCATAATTTGTTTCAGAACATTCTTTTTGAGTGTTTAATGACTAGCCTAGAGGCCTTACGATTCACGGGACATCCCAAAAAGGTGAAATGAGTTTTCCTGAGAACATGTTGCTGACAACGTTCATGATGATGCCACAGAGCACTGCACATACTTACCGTATGTTTAATTATCTAACTTTTTAAAGTTTAGCAACCAAAAAAAAAAACACTCGGTAGATATATGTCAATCAAATATGGCATATGGGTATTCTGATGGATGTTAAATAGCCTGGTAATATTAATTTATTAATAAATTAATTATTAAAATATTAATTACTAATTATTAAAATATTAATTATTAATTAATATATTTTTTTAATTATAAAATGCCTAATACTACTTTCTGAATAAAAGACCCCAAATAATCGTAGTAGGCCAGGCTTTTGTCACATTAATAAAATGGTAAATTTGAAATAGCCGCTCTTTAGGGTACTTACTAACTAAAAAAAATTAGCTTACGGAACTGCAACATCCTTCTTACATATCCCGGGGTATTAACCTGAAAAACCAGACACACTGTACGCGAACCAAAAAAGAAAATACATATTTACTCTAGTAAAGATTTTATTTTACAAATTAGTATGTAATGTGTATGAGGAGAGCTTTTTGTTTTACAAATGATTTTCTGACGTTTATTTAATAATAAATATTAATCGTTTTCATCACATAAGAAGTGTGATTGATTCGAACAATAACTTAGTTCACGACTAACGATAAATATTATGCTTTCAACATCTCCTTGGAATCTATCTTATTGGTCCTCTTATCTCATTTGACCTACTAAAAATCCTTGCTCCAGACAATTTTATTTGTTTCGTTGACGTGGGCATGTAAAAAATGCAATTACGTAACACAATTTTAGAAATAACGTTTCAAAATAAGGCAAAAAAAAATAACTTTTTTTTATATTTTGGGTGTCAGCCATTGTAATTCCAATAAGAATAACATCATTATTCTGTGTATTAATAAATTAAACTGCAATAAATAATTGATTTATATTATTGATGCAATGTGTTTTTAATTCACCCACTAAATTATGTAAACACCTTTTCCTTCACGGTTCGTATGTTTATCAAGTTTATTATTTGTGGTTATTGTCGTTATATTAGATAAAACTATCATCAGATGGCCAAGCTTAAAAATAATGTACCCTATCCAGTGAACCGTGTCAGTGACGCGATTCTTGACCCCTCAGTGACACGGCGTGTCACTAGTAAATAATAAAGAAAGGGTATTATTAGAAATGTTACTCTATGCAGAACATAATCTTATCATGCGGAAAAGCGGTAAAGTCATAGAATACAAATGTTTACATGCATTTATGTATCTACTTAGAAATATTTTAAAAAAGTTCCTAAAATCTGAATAGCATATTTTGCTTATCTCCTAACAGGCTATTTACTCAATACAGTTTTAATGACATAGGATGATCGATTTATCAATTGAATTTTTGTGAAGTTTCTTCAAAGTAAAGAAGCAGTCGAGAGAAATTATTTTTTGGGAAAGGTAAATAACTTTTTCCTACGACCGCTTTGAAAAACAGCATTTTTCTCACACTTTACACAACTACAAAGTTATGTATTGTTCATACCCGTGAGAAATCATTTCTCACAGTTCATTTCCCACACCTGTACATTTTAAATGTGGAATCGCCGACATCAAAATGAACATAGTTGGCTGCTAGCGCTTCTGTTTTAAACACAGACTACTACTAGTCTGTGGTTGTAAAGTAATTATTGAAAATAATTTGTTTGTTTGATCTGTCAAATCGTAAATATCAAATTATTTATAAGTAAAACAAAGTGATATAACCAAATATATTTAAAAAAATTTAAATAAAACTACAGTTGCTAATAAAATTGTTACATTGATTGAACAGCCAACTGTAACTAATCCTTTTATTCAAATGGACACAGAGAACCCACATTATTTACATGAAGATCAACCCTCGACATCAACGAATATTAATATAACAAAAAACCTTTTTGAAAAACAACAACATACCAGGGTTATCTTTAAATAATTGCAGCAATTTTACTATTAACTATCATTTCAAATAAATAAATGCTTGTAGTAAATTTCTTTCTACATTTTTATAAAAAATGTGCAGTCGTAGAAAAAGTATAGTGTGCAACATGTGCAAAAATGCAATTTCTCACTCGTTTGAATTGCGCCACTCGCCACTCGCCTAGCTCGTGTCGCAACTTTTTCAAACTCGTGAGAAATTAGCCATTTTCTGCACTTGTTGCACGATATACTATTACTTACTTCCACTCAAAATTAAGGCAAAAATAAAAAACTTTAAAATCTCAACGACACTAAGCGTCGCAAAGCCTCAAGAAATGCGTTTTCAGCAACATACCATTTACTTTATCATTACAAAGTTATATAAATTATGAGTTATTTTTCTATTCAACATTTTTTTTGTATTTCGAATATTTAAAGCGTTATGGTCGATTTATTATATATATTTATATAATAATATATATTATATATATTATGAGTGCTATATATAGTTTTTGTCGTAAACTGCCAGGCTAAATGAATATTATATCTGTAGAGTATATCAATTTCCTTACCTTTACCAAAAATTACGACGAAAAAAAAATACTGTAGCTTAACGATGTTAAGTGTCGTTACGAATTATTTTAACACTTTACCTTGTTTTAAATTCTTTGATATTTGGATTTATTTTTTATGAATTTTCATTATTTCAAGTCATGACCGAGTCTCAGAATCTTATTTGGTGTACTAAAACGCCCGCATACAAATATTATGAACTTACTACATTTCAGTGGCGGTGCGTGATCCTAAGATTGGGGTGCACCATACATAAAAATAACGATAATCATAAGAATAATAAGAATATTCTCCTTATTAAAAGTTATTCTTATTAACTCTATTAATTTGAAAACTTACCTAATTTTCTTTGTAAATGAACTCAATTCTGCGATTTTTACATTGTGCAAATTTTTCAATTACTTTGTTGTTAAAATTTTCGATATTTGTAATAAAGTCTTTTTCAATGGAGAGCATAGCCAAAGCCGACAGTCTTTCCTGGCACATGGTGTTGCGCAAAAATGTCTTTATTCGTTTTAAATAGAAATTTTCCACAAAAACGAATACAGTTAATAATAATGTTTAAAACATACCTGTTTTTTGAAACCGCTTCATAGTGTGCTGCCACTGCTCGTCGATGAGCAGAATCGAGCATTGTCGCAATATTTGCAGTGCCTAGCATGGCTAAATTCAAAACATTATTCATGTGTCCAGCAGAATTTGCATATTTTTTTTATTTTCTCGTTTATGTGATTTAAATCCGTTACTCCAGTTTTGGTCCAAGGTGTTTCTCCGCCAAACAAAACACTGCGTTCAATACATCGCATCCACTTAACCACAAATGTTTTTTAAATAAGTCATTATTAAATGTTCTTACAAATCGTTTACTTTTTCCTTTCACGGCTAATTTTAAATTAATTTGTGGAGTGGGCCTACCTAGAGTTTTAATTTGCACTTTTTCCTCCAAACTCAAGCTAGAGAATGGAGTTTTTAATAAGTTTTGAATATAATTCATTATTCCAAACTAGATTGTAACCGAGTTTATATTTATAAAACGTGAGCGATAAAACAGCAATCGCAATGTACGAAAACAATTCACAAACCAACCGATCGATAACTCTCGTGCGCTCTTAAACTCCATACCTCATATCTATAGGATTCGCCCACTAAGCGTAATAATTGTGGAGGGGCAATCAGTAACAATACGCGTTCGCTTTTTCGTATTGCACGGAAGCATGATCGTCGTGCCGTTTTTTCGTATTGCGCGTGTCGACTCCCGCGCCGCGATCGGAAACCAGTGGCGTTGGAGATAGACCTAGCGTCTAGTGGATTCGTAACGCTGCGGCCAAATAATATTCAGATGGTATTAACGCTAGGTATGCGGCAAGGCGATAAATTAAGAATGCATCCATTAATTACTAAATAAAATTATTAATGCTAAATTGTTGGTAGTGCGCGCGCACCAGCGCACCTTATAGCCCACCGCCACTGCTACATTTAGTAGGTTCATAATATGGATTATTGTCCATTCCTAAAATTCACACCATTATTGAGGGAAATCTTCTAATTCAAATAAGAACTGAGTAATAAATTTTATTACTCAGTATTTAAAACTCAAAGGATTTAACTCTTGCGTGTTCAGTATTTTGTAATTTTAAAAATTATGTTTTAAAAGTATCTGATTTTATTCCAAAGGTTTTCTTGAGGTCTCTCTAATTATTATTTTAGGATGTGTGAAAGTATGTTTGAAAGTAACTGTAACAAGTTCATCTGTTGTCACAGTTTTAGGCTTAACTTTTTTTGTGAGAAACTAAGTAATTCCATGTTTATGAAAGTATAACAATTACTTTTATTTATTCTTTGAATTCGAATAAAGACAAGTGGCCTGCGCACAAGACGCAAAACAAAATATTCCAATACAAATTCGAGACGTTGTGACGCGACGCCTTGATAGCGTCGTTGTTATATTTTTTATTTCCAGTCTTAATTATTGGTAAAAATATATTTTTTGTATATGTTCTTTTATTTTTTGCTTTAGCTTTGAGTGAAGTAAAAGTAATTTCTCTTTCACAAAAAATATTTTTTTTCGGCCGTTTCGGAGAAAAAATGATTTTTTTTGATAAAACGATCACCCCGTACCTACATACTTTCTGCACTTCCGAGAATAAAGGATTTTTTTTAAGTTCCACATTTGAGGGAGTAAAGCATCATTTTAATCTTTTGGGAATAATTTTTTTCTATTTTAAGGGCATACAATTTTTTAAATCCATTAATTTTAAAACAAAAACCACTAACAGCAAATTTAGGAGACATATGGTTGTAAAATACAGCTGTAATAAAAAATAAGGCAATATTAAAAATATTAACCTTAAAAAAACTAAGAAAGGGAATACGCATAAAATGCGATTTTTTATTTTCTCATTGTTAGGTATAGTCTTTCTAAACTCAATGTGAAGACGTATATTTTTAATTCCTTTGAGGGCTAACGCCGCCCAATGGCGTGCATATATCTTTTATAAATTAAAAAATTGTGAAATATTTTTTTCATTCAAATCAGTATAGGAGATTATTAGCCTGCATACAAAACTCTTAATATTTGTAATATAATTTTCTGTAAATAATGCTCATTTAGCCAGACAATCTGAAAAAATTGTCTGTGTTAATAAACCTAGCTGAAATACACGTCACTGGCGGAAATAAGTAAAAATTCCTAATGTCATAAATCATTTTAACGACAAAAAACTGGACGTTTTCCACGAAACACCGAACTACTACACTTTTCTCGACGCGCGTTTCGCCAACCAAGTTGGCATCTTCAGGAGAAGATTAAAACAGTTTTAATCTTCTCCTGAAGATGCCAACTCGGTTGGCGAAACGCGCGCGAGAAAAGTGTAGTAGTTCGGTGTTTCGTGGAAAACGTCCAGTTTTTTGTTTCTACGCCAAAGGTTCCAGTACCCACTCCAGGATCATGTTAACGACGTCGTAAAACATTTTACGACACAATGGACCACATAAATAGCTAACGCGTATATATTGGATGCAATAGCACAATACTTTAATGGGTTACTGGAAATGGATCTGGCTGAATGACGTCTGGCTGGCTAAACGGACTGGTTGAACGAAACAGCGAAGCCGTTGCCGGCTCTTCGCCGGCAGCGAAGCGTTGCCTTTCATTGCGTTGCTAATAATGAAGAATGCTAATAATGGAGTTCGATACAAAATTAAATTCTACATTAAAATGTAATGTAAAATATAGGGCATAGTACTTAAAACAATTGAGTTTCGATGGTTTGAAGTTGCGCTAAATTGTTCTATTTTAAATACTCTGTACATAATTGAGAAATAATAAAAGCATTATTCCAAAGCTTTGTGGTTCTACTAACTCCAGTGCCAATATCGGTACTAAGTTTTCGAAAATACAGTCAAATTTACCTTTTCTCGTTAACTCGTAAACGTAGTCTAAATACATTGTTAAGTATATTAGTAATGTGTTTTATTATTGTTAAAACATATCTTGAACAACACAGTCTAAATATTCAAGAAAAGTCAGTTACATACATACATATAGGTAGTTATGGTCTACTATGTATAAACTGTATACCATATATGTATCTCCGCTCTCTTCTCCCTAAAGGTAAGTACAAACCGGCCGGTACAGATGGTGGCAACATGTTGATATTGGTGTTGTCAGTGGATATTCGTCAAGTTGATGGATACTTGTCAACATCGGGCAGCATGTTATCAAAGTGTCGCTTGCATATATCCTTGTTTCCACTTCAAATGGAAAACAACGCTTAGTCTGGACGGTGTTGTCAACAAGTCACAACATTAGACTCGTAAACGAATCGTCTGTAGCTAAATATCGCAGAGCAACGGTCAATCTTATTGATGATGAAAGCAGTTGATGATCAAAGAATACCAACTAGGTAGTTTGAACTCTTTTAATACAAACTAGGTAGTTTGTATTCTATTTGGAGATTTTAACGGGTACCAAACAAAGAAGTTAGTTAACAAAAGAGTACCAAATTTGTTAGGTTAACGAAAATGCAAAAGTACTTATCATCAAAAGTAAATCGGACATTAAGTTGTCCACATAGGTTATCCCATTTTTTAAAAATTATCTCTATCACCATCCATCTTCCTTTTCGTTTTTGGGTATGGGCAATTATTATGATGAAATCACCACTGACATTAGCAGCAGTAGTTAGTTCCATTTTTACTTCAAAACTGAGTTTGGTTTGGACGGCACAACATGGTTGAATTAATGTCTCCACATGAAAGTTGCTGTACCCAACAAATATATTGCCAGCCAGCATCAGTCAACGTGTGGCTAACAGTTACCAACATTTTGTAGGCCGGTCTGTACTTACCTTAATATATTGACGGTTTTAATAACATAATATAACATGAGCATTGTATATTGATATGATGAAGAAAGATGTGACCTATATTTCTGTGCATGTGCTCACTAACAAAACACCAATTATCGATAAAATTATAAATACGCGTCAGTCCTGACGTTAGAGTTAGAAAAAAATGTTTACCAGTAAGACGATTTATTTATTTTTTCGATACCTCCTAACGCGCAATTCGACACACTTATGGGTTATCCGAAAATTGTAACGTTATAATAAATCTAACAAAGCAGGAAGAAAAAAATTATCTTATCGACATCCTACGAAACGCTTCGGAGTCAAAACCCATGGTCAAGCTTTTTTTATACTGAAAAACATCGCCCTCTAAGCGATATTGTTTTTACATCTGATTATTGTACCCGTTTGACTTTGAAAAAGTATCAGATCAATACATTTTAATAATTAACATTAATTTTAATAACATATTTTAAAGAAAACATTACCAATGTTGTCAATGCAGTAAAAGAAACACTGCTTGAAACGGAGATCAACTATTTGGAACGAAATACTTGTAAGTTAGAAAACATTACACTAATGTAATGTTCTTTAAGGCAAACTTTTATATTTCACTAAAAAAATACGAGGGGTTTTTAATAAACACTAGGCCTGAATTTATTAAACGTTGCTATCATCTTTAAAACTCTAGAGCTCAGATGGTATTAACCAAGTTGATATGATAACCGCATAGCACATACAGTATTAAGTACACACGACTGAATCGGTTCACCATACACATCAAACGTCTTTCATTTTGCAAAATAACAAATGTCACAAATTAAAATAATTATTGTCTGTTTCTCGGGTCTTTAAAGTTCAAAACATTGTCACTGCGCCTCTAAAAATCGAAAATGCTGTAATGAAAGAGCTAAGGTATGCCATTAAATTTTGTGTTCGTATGGAAAAATCAGCAATAGAAACTTGCCATAATTAGGGCGGCATCTGACCAATCGTCTATGGTAAACCTCCCATCCACAGTCGAACATGTTGGCCCAACCTGATGAATTCGAGCGCCTTGCCCAACACGGTTGATAGTGCTTCTAACATGTTCGACTAATTTGTCGGATTGGGCGGTCGGTTCGGCAGCTACCTCCAACTCGAATTCTTCACCCAACATGTTGGGATGTGTATGGTGAACCGATTCAGTCGTGTGTACTTAATACTGTATCTGCTATGCGGCTATCATATCAAAATGTCTTTCAATGATAACAAGAAATTCTGGATTCAATTTATATGTATAACTGTATCGAGAGCACCGTTCTTTGTGGGTGTTAAATAAAAAGCTAGTTCTTACCCACCTCCCCCCCCCCCTCCCTCCCTCCCTTTCCTTTTTCCCTTTTTATCCCTTCAACCCTCCCCTTTCCCCCCTTCTTCCCCCCTTCCCCCCATATCCACCCCCTCCCCCCCCCCCCCCCCCTCCTTCTTTCCCCCCCCTTCCCCCCCCCCCCCCCCCCACCCCCCCCCCCCCCCCCCCCCCCCCCCCTTCCCCCCCCCCCCCCCCCCCCCCCCCCCCCCCCCCCCCCCCCCCCCCCCCCCCCCCCCCCCCCCCCCCCCCCCCCCCCCCCCCCCCCCCCCCCCCCCTTTTTCCCCCCCCCCCCCCCTCCCCCCCCCCCCCCCCCCCCCCCCCCCCCCCCCCCCCCCCCCCCCCCCCCCCCCCCCCCCCCCCCCCCCCCCCCCCCCCCCCCCCCCCCCCCCCCCCCCCCCCCCCCCCCCCCCCCCCCCCCCCCCCCCCCCCCCCCCCCCCCCCCCCCCCCCCCCCCCCCCCCCCCCCCCCCCCCCCCCCCCCCCCCCCCCCCCCCCCCCCCCCCCCCCCCCCCCCCCCCCCCCCCCCCCCCCCCCCCCCCCCCCCCCCCCCCCCCCCCCCCCCCCCCCCCCCCCCCCCCCCCCCCCCCCCCCCCCCCCCCCCCCCCCCCCCCCCCCCCCCCCCCCCCCCCCCCCTCCCCCCCCCCCCCCCCCCCCCCCCCCCCCCCCCCCCCCCCCCCCCCCCCCCCCCCCCCCCCCCCCCCCCCCCCCCCCCCCCCCCCCCCCCCCCCCCCCCCCCCCCCCCCCCCCCCCCCCCCCCCCCCCCCCCCCCCCCCCCCCCCCCCCCCCCCCCCCCCCCCCCCCCCCCCCCCCCCCCCCCCCCCCCCCCCCCCCCCCCCCCCCCCCCCCCCCCCCCCCCCCCCCCCCCCCCCCCCCCCCCCCCCCCCCCCCCCCCCCCCCCCCCCCCCCCCCCCCCCCCCCCCCCCCCCCCCCCCCCCCCCCCCCCCCCCCCCCCCCCCCCCCCCCCCCCCCCCCCCCCCCCCCCCCCCCCCCCCCCCCCCCCCCCCCCCCCCCCCCCCCCCCCCCCCCCCCCCCCCCCCCCCCCCCCCCCCCCCCCCCCCCCCCCCCCCCCCCCCCCCCCCCCCCCCCCCCCCCCCCCCCCCCCCCCCCCCCCCCCCCCCCCCCCCCCCCCCCCCCCCCCCCCCCCCCCCCCCCCCCCCCCCCCCCCCCCCCCCCCCCCCCCCCCCCCCCCCCCCCCCCCCCCCCCCCCCCCCCCCCCCCCCCCCCCCCCCCCCCCCCCCCCCCCCCCCCCCCCCCCCCCCCCCCCCCCCCCCCCCCCCCCCCCCCCCCCCCCCCCCCCCCCCCCCCCCCCCCCCCCCCCCCCCCCCCCCCCCCCCCCCCCCCCCCCCCCCCCCCCCCCCCCCCCCCCCCCCCCCCCCCCCCCCCCCCCCCCCCCCCCCCCCCCCCCCCCCCCCCCCCCCCCCCCCCCCCCCCCCCCCCCCCCCCCCCCCCCCCCCCCCCCCCCCCCCCCCCCCCCCCCCCCCCCCCCCCCCCCCCCCCCCCCCCCCCCCCCCCCCCCCCCCCCCCCCCCCCCCCCCCCCCCCCCCCCCCCCCCCCCCCCCCCCCCCCCCCCCCCCCCCCCCCCCCCCCCCCCCCCCCCCCCCCCCCCCCCCCCCCCCCCCCCCCCCCCCCCCCCCCCCCCCCCCCCCCCCCCCCCCCCCCCCCCCCCCCCCCCCCCCCCCCCCCCCCCCCCCCCCCCCCCCCCCCCCCCCCCCCCCCCCCCCCCCCCCCCCCCCCCCCCCCCCCCCCCCCCCCCCCCCCCCCCCCCCCCCCCCCCCCCCCCCCCCCCCCCCCCCCCCCCCCCCCCCCCCCCCCCCCCCCCCCCCCCCCCCCCCCCCCCCCCCCCCCCCCCCCCCCCCCCCCCCCCCCCCCCCCCCCCCCCCCCCCCCCCCCCCCCCCCCCCCCCCCCCCCCCCCCCCCCCCCCCCCCCCCCCCCCCCCCCCCCCCCCCCCCCCCCCCCCCCCCCCCCCCCCCCCCCCCCCCCCCCCCCCCCCCCCCCCCCCCCCCCCCCCCCCCCCCCCCCCCCCCCCCCCCCCCCCCCCCCCCCCCCCCCCCCCCCCCCCCCCCCCCCCCCCCCCCCCCCCCCCCCCCCCCCCCCCCCCCCCCCCCCCCCCCCCCCCCCCCCCCCCCCCCCCCCCCCCCCCCCCCCCCCCCCCCCCCCCCCCCCCCCCCCCCCCCCCCCCCCCCCCCCCCCCCCCCCCCCCCCCCCCCCCCCCCCCCCCCCCCCCCCCCCCCCCCCCCCCCCCCCCCCCCCCCCCCCCCCCCCCCCCCCCCCCCCCCCCCCCCCCCCCCCCCCCCCCCCCCCCCCCCCCCCCCCCCCCCCCCCCCCCCCCCCCCCCCCCCCCCCCCCCCCCCCCCCCCCCCCCCCCCCCCCCCCCCCCCCCCCCCCCCCCCCCCCCCCCCCCCCCCCCCCCCCCCCCCCCCCCCCCCCCCCCCCCCCCCCCCCCCCCCCCCCCCCCCCCCCCCCCCCCCCCCCCCCCCCCCCCCCCCCCCCCCCCCCCCCCCCCCCCCCCCCCCCCCCCCCCCCCCCCCCCCCCCCCCCCCCCCCCCCCCCCCCCCCCCCCCCCCCCCCCCCCCCCCCCCCCCCCCCCCCCCCCCCCCCCCCCCCCCCCCCCCCCCCCCCCCCCCCCCCCCCCCCCCCCCCCCCCCCCCCCCCCCCCCCCCCCCCCCCCCCCCCCCCCCCCCCCCCCCCCCCCCCCCCCCCCCCCCCCCCCCCCCCCCCCCCCCCCCCCCCCCCCCCCCCCCCCCCCCCCCCCCCCCCCCCCCCCCCCCCCCCCCCCCCCCCCCCCCCCCCCCCCCCCCCCCCCCCCCCCCCCCCCCCCCCCCCCCCCCCCCCCCCCCCCCCCCCCCCCCCCCCCCCCCCCCCCCCCCCCCCCCCCCCCCCCCCCCCCCCCCCCCCCCCCCCCCCCCCCCCCCCCCCCCCCCCCCCCCCCCCCCCCCCCCCCCCCCCCCCCCCCCCCCCCTCCCCCCCCCCCCCCCCCCCCCCCCCCCCCCCCCCCCCCCCCCCCCCCCCCCCCCCCCCCCCCCCCCCCCCCCCCCCCCCCCCCCCCCCCCCCCCCCCCCCCCCCCCCCCCCCCCCCCCCCCCCCCCCCCCCCCCCCCCCCCCCCCCCCCCCCCCCCCCCCCCCCCCCCCCCCCCCCCCCCCCCCCCCCCCCCCCCCCCCCCCCCCCCCCCCCCCCCCCCCCCCCCCCCCCCCCCCCCCCCCCCCCCCCCCCCCCCCCCCCCCCCCCCCCCCCCCCCCCCCCCCCCCCCCCCCCCCCCCCCCCCCCCCCCCCCCCCCCCCCCCCCCCCCCCCCCCCCCCCCCCCCCCCCCCCCCCCCCCCCCCCCCCCCCCCCCCCCCCCCCCCCCCCCCCCCCCCCCCCCCCCCCCCCCCCCCCCCCCCCCCCCCCCCCCCCCCCCCCCCCCCCCCCCCCCCCCCCCCCCCCCCCCCCCCCCCCCCCCCCCCCCCCCCCCCCCCCCCCCCCCCCCCCCCCCCCCCCCCCCCCCCCCCCCCCCCCCCCCCCCCCCCCCCCCCCCCCCCCCCCCCCCCCCCCCCCCCCCCCCCCCCCCCCCCCCCCCCCCCCCCCCCCCCCCCCCCCCCCCCCCCCCCCCCCCCCCCCCCCCCCCCCCCCCCCCCCCCCCCCCCCCCCCCCCCCCCCCCCCCCCCCCCCCCCCCCCCCCCCCCCCCCCCCCCCCCCCCCCCCCCCCCCCCCCCCCCCCCCCCCCCCCCCCCCAAGGCGTGTCCATATTATGCCGCTGAATGCCGTTGGCAAAGCCAGCTGCATTTAGTCCCACAATGTTCATCGAGGATTGATTGAAGATACAAATGAAGCCATGTGATGCCGTTGGCTCGTCCACAACCTGCTGTTTTCATCGTCTTTCTTTGAAGTAATCCGACACTCAAGCGATTTCCGCCCGCATGAATTTGTCCGTTGGCCTATGCCAACGGTCATGTCCACATTATGCCGCTGTTTGTCAGCGGGCAATTCCAACGGCATTCAGCGTTTTTTACATACGATTTTTGTCCTCTGTACAAACATTTAAATGTGCCAAGAGTTTATGCTCGTATGTACTTCCAGTTTGCGGGCACCTGACCGGAAAGCGAATAGAATAAAGGTTTGTGAGTACTGGGAACAAGAAGAAAGGAATAAATGGTGGAAAATCATTACTACTGGTGAAACTTGGGTGCATTCTTACGATCGAGATGAAGCAGTAAAGTATCCATTAGGTCGAAAAAAGAGGACTTCCACCAAAGAAAGGACGCGTTTAAAAACCATCAGCTAAGCCACAGATTTTGCTTCTAATTCGAACCTATAAAGGAATGGTGTATACCATAGATTTCCAGTGGTCTACATGGACCCCCAAGTGTGGATTTAGACTTGCAGGGGGTCTATGTCAGCGAGAAAAGAGGGCGAGATGTAAATGTGTGTTATCAACATTTAAACGTTCTGTATATGACTTGTTACACTTAACACATGTACATAATATTTATAATGGACATTGTAGAAGAAATTACTTACTAAATTATATATACAAAAAAACCTATCAAAGTGAGCTGCACTGTATCAGCTGCGAAATACACAGTTTACGTTAATACGTTTAGGAAAATTCAGTATTAGGCAGGTAGGGGGTCCACGAAAAACGTATTGTTACGAACGCTGGGCCAGTCCGCCCCTGCCTGTTTCGATGATCCAGCCCACCGCGCGTCGATGACGTAAGCGGGCAGCGGCCGCGTCGAAAGCTCCCGGCGGCTTTGCCCGATTGTTCGGGAGATGGAAACGCCGGGAAGCTTCTCGCAGAGACGCGATACTTCTATAGGTGTATATAACGCGGGGTTTCGACGCGGGACAAGGCAGTTCCTATTTTGAATATCGGCGCGGCGTTCCGTGCAACGCTCTAATATAAATTGTATAAAAATTAAATTAGTGTAGTTAAATAGTGTTAGGCCGTAGTTGTAATAATTAAATAAATAGTGTTAGTTTAAAAGTGCGAGTTTAAGTTTTCACACCTCACGAACCCGAAATAAATAAAACGTTACAGTATAGTGGTCTACGGGGCAAAAAACTTTGGGAACCTCTGGTGTATACTATACCCACACAGTTCCACATGAGATTACAGTAACTGCTAATTATTATAAAGAAGTTTTGCGGCAGTGATGAATTCGAGCGCCTTGCCCAACACGGTTGATAGTGCTTCTAACATGTTCGACTAATTTGTCGGATTGGGCGGTTCGGTGTATACTCTGGTGTATACTATACCCACACAGTTCCACTTGATATTACAGTAACTGCTAATTATTATAAAGAAGTTTTGCGGCAGTTAATGAGTTATCATATCCCCAAAAAGCAGCCCTAGTTAACACTTAGGGCTACCAAGCCCAAAATAACGCGATTATAACACATTATGTATACCCCGTGATACATACGTAATAGACGCCTTGAGTATCATTTGAATCACTGCTGATTTTACTGTCACTGAATTTTGTATTCGCGATTGTACTGGTATGCTGTGACAGCTTTTAAACTTCGCATGTCTATACAGAATATACTAAAAGAGAACTGGAACCTTAGAAACTGGAACCTGCTTAGAAATAAATTCACACTTGAACACTTTTAACCAGTTTACACCGAAACTTGTGTTACTTTGCACCACTATGTTTTAAGGTTTTAAGTACATATCATTGACAATCATTGGATTTACCTTTTTCATTAGTAAACTCTACCATAATGTTTAACGTTTTTTTTTTAACTGTGAATCTACTCTTTTTTTATTTATTTATTTTGTTCATATTACTTTCTCTTGAAATTTTTCCATGTTTCTTTTTGAAAGATAACATGTATCCATTTTGAAACATTTCCCGAACAGAACGTTTACAAGATCTGTTGATCAATTCATGTTTAATATGATTTATCAATTACCATCAACAAAAATATTTTTTTCGACGAACATGCAATTACACAATTTTTTTCTATGAGACATGGAACTTACTAATAGTAAATACCATAATATTTACACAGGCATACATACATTTTATTCAGTTGTTATTATGTATGTATGTACGTACTGTTTATTTGGAACTTGTAGGGTACCAGTTTACCACCGTTTCAAGAATTTCCTTGTATTTCCTTAGGTTCTCGTCTGTGCCCACTTCAATACCTTTCAGAGCGTCGCAGTATTTGTCTCTGACCTCTATCCTTACTTGAGGGTGTTCACATACGTTGGTTAGAGCCTAAAAAATAAACACTCAGACAACGGTGTTTGTCATAATTTTATATTAAAATATTCATAATATACTGTTTTTAATGAAGCAGCAACACAAATAAAATATTCTTAATTTTGATTGGATAATGGGTAAACTAGGAACTTGCTACATAAGCGTACGTAATTACGTATTGTGGCGAAAACGCCACTAGGATGCATTGCTGCCGACCAACCGGGCATGCGGCGGAGCTCACCGACACATCACCGCATTCGACTCTTCAAGACGTATCGCGAACGTCGATCTATGTACTTAGACGAGACTAGCGTGCTCTATGCGTCATCTAGCGTCTTAGGCGACAATTATAAATAGTCGCAGTAACGGAGGGAAAGATAGTCTATATTTGAACGTACGCCGCGGTATTCGTGAGATACAATCGAATATAAATTGTATAAAATAAATTAGTATTAGTTGTAATTGTTTAGTCCGTATTTGTATTCTTAGTTAAATAAATAGTGTTAGTTTAAAGTGCGAGTTTAAATTTTTCACAACTTACGAACCCGTAGTGAACAATAAAACGTTACATTGGCGTCAGGTGTGGGTGTCAAAAAAAGTGAATAATTAAAACATTTAAATAAATAAATTCGCGATAAATAAATTAAGTGAAATGGCTTCTAAGCAAGTTTTAATAAAAGACCTTAAGTGGCAGATTTAAAAAAAGAACTCGAAGAACGGGAGTGCGAGACGACAGGGAAAAAGGCCGATCTACAAAATAGACTTAGAGAAGCTCTGGAAAATGAAGGTGAAAACCCTAACACATATTTATTCGAAATTGCTGGCGATATAAATTCGGCGTTGCAAAGTTTGGAGGAAAATTTAGAAGAGAAACTTCTAGAAAATGCCACCAAAATGCAACAGGAATTTCAGGAAACGTTTGGAAACTTAAGACGGATGGAAGAGGGGCAAAGGTTGGTTGAAAATTCTGGTAACTTAAAAAGGGATGGAACAGAAACTAATAGAAATTGGTAGTAACCTGCAACAGATGCTAGAGGAAACATCTGGAAAATTAGAACAGCAGTTAGGAAACTTAGATCAAAAACTGCTGGAAAATTATACTTTAGAAAGGAAAATTACGGAAATTTCTAGTTGCCTCCAGAAACAAATAGGCGAATATGTGGACGGAAAATTTGGGGAAATGGAAAATAAGTTAGCTACCGTAGAAGAAGAATTCCAGAATAAGTTTCTAGAAGTAGAGAGAAAAATTGCAACGCTGAGTTTAGAAAGTGGGGAACAACAACGACTGGTCAATACAGCGCTGAAATCACCTGGTAGCGACATCGACAGGTTGAGTAAACCCGAGTTGGGCAGTGGAAATTTCGAAAATTCGCATGAAACCACCACAGTTTGATGGTAAGAGTTCCTGGGTTAATTATCTACGGCAATTTGAGGCTGAAGCGAAGGCAAATGGTTGGTCATTGGCGGAGAAGGGTAGAGCGCTGACGTTAGCGGTACGCGGCGATGCCACAGATATATTGCAGACGCTTTCTCTTGAAGAACAAGAGGATTACCATCAACTTGTCCGACACCTGGAAATGCGATATGGGCAGTCTCATTTCGAGCATGTCTACCACTCGCAGTTGAAGAACCGCTATCAGAAAAGTAACGAATCGCTGCAGGAATTTGAAACGGACATAGCGCGGTTAGTTCGTTTGGCATATTCATCTACGCCGGAGAACGTTATGGAACGATTAGCCGTGCATTTTTAGATGGTATGCGTGATACTGAGACCCGTCAAGCTCTGATTCTCGCTCGTCCCAGCAAGTTGGTGGATGCTTTGGCGCGAGCGTTGGAATTTGAACCTGCTAAACAAAGTTGCAGAGGTCAAGTTAAGGTCTGTGGAATGGAGGAAAATGGTGAAGAAGGAACATGTAATGAAGCAGAGATTAGGCGAGTCGTAGGAGACCTGCTAGATAAAAGACAAATTCGGTGTCGGAACTGTGCCAAGGCAAACCACACCCGCCATCGGCGGAACGGGAAAAAGAAAGGCCCCCCCCGGGGGGGGGGCCTAAGGATGTCGTGATACGCAGACGAACGGTGGTGAATGACGATTGGCAACTGGAGGAGTTTTTAAAAGATCAAGAGGGTGACCCGAATTTGAAACCTATCGTGAACTGGAAGAAGGAAGGTCGGAAACCCACTTGGGAAGAAGTATCACGGTACTCGCCAACAGTAAAGTCGTACTGGGCTCAGTGGAATTCCCTCGTCCTAAGTGATGGACTCTTAAAGCGAGTTCTGGAGAAATCAGATGGTACCGAAGAGCGAAAACAACTGATAGTCCCCAGAAATAGAGTGCCCGAGGTATTGGAGGAAATCCACAATGGAAGCACTGGCGGACACCTAGGAGTAACGAAGATGCTGGGAAAAGTTAAGGAGGCAGGGAAGAAAGAGGGCAGTGGTGTGCACTAGTGGTCCACCCCATTGGTAGCCTAATGGGGGTCGCAGTTTGTTCTGCGGGACGTAAACAAGAAAGGAAGACAGTTCCACCGCCAAGTTGGATTGTAAGAGAGAAAAAGATAGTTTTTTTTACTTATTTGAAATGGATCCTTATTTTTAGTAAAATTTTTATATAATGTAATATTTTGAGGAGAGTGGTAAGTTTTTAATTTTTAATAATTACCAACCTAATGGTCTTATTGCCCCATTGAATTTTTGTAAATTTTTTAAATTAAGTTGTGTTTGGTTTTTTTTTAATATTTGAAGGAGTCTATTTTTTACATGTAATGAATAATTAAAAAAAATGTTTTCTTTAAAAAAGCTTAAGGGTTGTTAAGACTAGATATTGGTTTCACCTTTTGCTAAAAAAAGAAATTATAATTGTTTAGTTTGTTAGGGTGCGTTGTTTCGTGAACCACCTAATCCTATTAATCTTTTTTGTTTTCTAATGAACAATTGGGACGTGGCGCCATAAGAAGAAGGAGTGGATTTTGTGGTTTATCTTGGAATGTTTCAGAAGAAACGCTACTATTTATAGATTTAAAATCTATTCTTTATTGATATTATTGATTTACAAGCTCCAGAAGCTTGTAAAAGTTCATTTTGAACATGCGTGTAAAATTTCTAAACAGGACACAATTATCCTTATCCAATTCATTCATAATTTTTCAAAATTACATTTCAAATACTCTTTCACCCAAACGCGCCATCGCTTGTTCCGCCTTTTTTTTTTGATTTTTTGATTATTAGAAAAGCTGCACTAATACTCACCAGCAAAGTGGCATCCGATACATCCATTTCTGCGCAGTTACTTTAAAACTGTAACAGCCCACTAACTTTAAGGTTAATTTTGAACTTATATTATGCACGTCTACAGGTACGAGTATATACGGTCGAATGCGACAAGTTGACTGGCGAATTGATATGGACAGTTAGCTGCACGCGTTTCATGCATTCAACAAAAGGCATGCATTAGAGGCAAGATGAAACGCAAGATGAAATACAAGTTGAACACGAAAGCGCAGCACAAGTGTAGACGTACCTTAAGACACTTTAAGACGCAACGTAACGCGCGCACGTGTACCTAAAGTACGAGCCCCGCTTTGCCATGTACAGTAGTAGCCTAGAATTACATCATTTTGATCATAATCCTGGTCATCTCCATCATTTGGCATAGACCTATATGCAAATTCTAGGCTAAACATACATACATAGGTAGCTACTACTACTTTGATGTTAAATATTCTCGTATATGATCTATTCATCTGATTTTTCTGTAAATAATCACGGAATATTCTAATTTTCTGCACCAATACCTAGTTTAAAATGATTCTATACGTAGGTATAATGTTTTGCTGAAGAAGTTTTTAATTTTATTTTAGTTTAAAAACAACTGCGCCAAAAATAAATTCTCCCATTTTAAATTTCTTTTACAAAGGCAGGACCAAAACATTGTCAATCTCTTTTTTTATTGAATAAAATATTTTCCGTCGTCCAATAAAAAAAATGAAATCCAGTTTTTTGAAAGAAACAACAAACAAAGACCACCATTGACATTTCCTCTTATGAAAAATCAACAACGATATATGTTTTAATTGTTTTAATTTCCTTTATCATTAAGCATTAGATGTGATTGTACTCGTATGTACATACATGTACACTCGAACCCCTCTTATTTCACCTTCGCTTAATTCACATACTCTGTTATTTCACCACGTTTCCCCCTATTAGGTCGCGAAACCGTCCCGGTTAAGTCGCCGCCTGTAAAAGTTTTAGAACTACGTTTGGAAATTGGATTCTCGCATGAATATCTACAATTTTTATTGAAAAAAATGATTGTGTAATACATTTATTGATTTAAACTAGGTTAGGCGTCTTTTAAAAATATTTAATCTTTAAAATATTCATTCAAGTGGAAAATTGAACTTTGTCACGCACGACTGGGTATATTTACATTGATTTTTCGTTCATTTGGCTCAATTTTCGTTATAACAAGTGCTGTGGTATATCTCTAAATATTTCTTTTTGCAGTTAAAACACAAAAAAGTTGAGGTTATGATCGCGACTTAAGAGAGGCAAAATTTCGCGACTTAAGCGAGGTAATGATGCACGGATTTGGCGACTTAAGAGGGGGTTCGAGTGTAAATGCAATGAGACTGCAAATCTGTTATTTTTATCGCTCACAATATAGCACTCAGAGACCTCTAGTATGCAGAAGTCGTACTTTCGTAAATTCGTAAATTCAAAGCAAAATAAATAAATTCAAAGCAAATATATCTAAGAACATTATGTTTGGATCATTTATAACGTGTTAAATTATAACAACACATTAAACATAAAAAGTAAATAATTTATAAATTCAAACAAAAAACATATTCAACAAAAACAAATTAAAAAAGTAACTTTTTTTAGGTTACTTGAAAAATTTGCAAAACATGATAGGGTACACACTTTATTTTCGTTTTTCAACATAATTAGAGCAATTTTTTCTCAAAAACTCCAAATATATGAGTTTTTACATTGACGACACAAGTATATTGTTTTTCTAAAAAGTGTGGATGGACAAATGTATGTAACATAATTTTATCTTATTGAGCAGTAATTCTTGTAAAGAAGTGTTTTATTAGATTCTCAAGATACGTCCGACATATTAGAGAAGATCTTTGTTGATATGGATGTTTTTATGTGTCTTCTTTCTAATGATGGTGTAATGAGACTTTTCCTAACTTTTTAAAAAATCAAATACCGAAATTTTGGAAAAATTACCAAACTTATAATTTACAAGTTATGTAATAATATTCGTCACTTACAAAGTAGGTTGACGTTGAGGGTAACATGAACAAACTTACTGTACTTAAATTTGCAGAACACAAAATATCCTCTGTTGCATTAACACGTGCCTCTTAGACCCACCGCACACGGACCAATCCAATTTTTTAGTCGGGCCGTCTTTTTAGTCTGTCGTCTGCGGTGTCTCATTTAAACGTATACGTTGCATTCATACAGACAAAATTGTAGATGACCGATAGACGGTCGTCTGCGGTAGGCCATAATGTTGTTTGTAGGTATTGATATAAAAAGATGTGCTGGTTCGTCAAAATTCGGGTACTTGGGGTATTCGGGTACTAAAGTACAACCATCGAATTGGTCCTGCAGACCAAATTTTACCAGTTAAAAAAGGTGACCCTCACCTTCTAGAAAACTATAGACCAATCACTGTGCCATGTTCTTTCTCGAAAATTTTTGAATATGCATTTCTAGATCGTCTTATCACATTTTTAGATAAATTTAAAGTATTAACAAATAAACAATTCGGGTTTCGTGAAAATAGGTCAACCATCACACAGTTCACTCTTTCTACGCAGATGTAATAAGGTATATCGAGGCTGATGAATGTCCTGCTGGGATCTTCTGTGATCTCAGTAGGGCATTCGATTGCGTAAACCACAGTATACTGCTCTCTAAACTTTTTGAATATGGTTGAGAAGCCAGCCGTTGACATGGATATCTTCTTTCATTAAATGCCGTAAACAGTTTATGTCAATCCAGCACTGTAAACGCGGTCATATATCTTATAGTAATTCTGATTCTGTCCAAGGAGAGATGGGGGTGCCTCGACGATCAGTCTTGGGTCCCATTTTATTTATTTTATATTATTTTTTATATTAATGGTTTACAGCATGTATTAAAAGACACATGTTTCACTTTATATGCTGATGATCTTACCTTAGTTATATCTGACAAATCTGATAATCGTATGCAAGAAAAATGTAATGAAGTTTTGCAAAAACTAACTAGCTGGTTTAATCAAAATCATTTATTCCTAAATTCAAATAAAAAAAAAAATAAAGTTCCACAATAGGTAAAAAGTATGTAAGCCTCTGAGTGTAGATATTAATAACACGACAGTGGATTCGAATGCAAATACAGTTATATTTCTTGGTATCCGTCTAGATGAACGCCTAAATTGGAAACTGCATTGCGAGTATGTAATGACCAAATTAAATTCTACTAATTTTTAATTCAGAAATATAAAAAGATGTTCTCACTGAGAAACAATTAATAAATTTATATTATGCACAAGTAGAGACATATCTGCGCTATGGCATTTGTTTTTGGGGGAATTCCACCTTTTTCACAGGCTGTATTTGTTTCATAATAAATTAATAATATTTTGTTTTTTTTTTTAAAAAAAAAACAAGCTGTTATTAGTAAATGCTCTAAAAAGAAGAAAACAAACTTTAAATTGAATCAAACCCATCAATTTATTACATTACACAATTTATATGATATATAAAAGCTTGTCACGAGATTTACTTGTGTAGATGTATTTACCTATTTTATAAAATACATACTTTTTTCTTAGATTTTCTTATATCAAGATCAAGTTACATAATTATTACATTCTTGTTTATCTACACAAGTAGATAGTCCGCATCTTTATATTTTTTTTTTTGAAATGTGTGTTTATGTATTAAAAAATAAAAAAAAATAGAACAGAATAAAAATGTTCACACTATAAATACTCGACAAAAAAAATGAATTCCACGTACCTTTCTCTAAACTATCGATAACATCCAAGACAGCAGACTGTTTAGGATTGAAAATATTTAATCACTTATAGTCGTTCTAATTTTAATTGAAAATGATAAATACGCCTGGGGAACAAAAAAAGCTGTAAATAATGGTCATTTAGCAAGACAATCTCAAAAAATTGTCTGTGTTAATAAACCTAGCTGAAATACACGTCACTGGCGCCTTAAACACGTGGAATTTCTAAAGTCGTAAATCATTTTAACGACGTCGTAAAAATTTTATGGCACAGTGGACCGAATAAGTATTTGGATGTATTACATATAAAGCAATCCTATAGTATACTGGTCGACATTTGCTGGTTGCCGGTATCGGTGTTGCTGGCATCGCGTTGCCGGCTCTTCAAAATTTTCTTAAGTATAGTAACATACATAAAGTTTAATTTTTCCACCAATTTTAGCTTTATTTTAATGCTAACTAATAAATTTATATCTATATATTTTTTTTAATATTTCCAAACTATCTTTCTAAGAACGTCACGAACTAACAGTTTATTGAAGTATGAAGTATACTTGTGTAGTGAGCTTAGCAATTTTAGAAAATATATGTGACAACCTTGCTTTTTTCTACCTATTTTCAATTTAAAATGGAAATAGAGTACCTCAAGAAATTAAGTTAAGCAAAAACTTAAACATATTTAAAAGTAGTCTAAAATGTTTTTTAATAAGTAAATGTTATTATAATTTATTGGAATATTTTTCATCATAGTTTTTACGAAACAAGGTAGTCGCTTTAGGTTTAAGATTGACTATTGCCATACATTTTGTAAAATGTCATTTTGGTAAAATAAAGATTATTATTATTGTGACATTTGTAAAAGTGACATTAGTGACAGCTGACATTTATTAAGTTTTATAGTTTACATACTTAGTTTATTTAGTTTATACACTAGCTGTTAGTAAAGAATTGTATGGAATGACATATTAAATATTCTAGATGTCAAACGAATTTTCTAGAACATGTAAAATTTATAAATACTGGTGTTGTTGCTAGGATAAAGTTAGTTGTGATTTGGATATTATACAGTTAAGGTCGACGAGTTGTAGAGTGTCAATAAACGTGTTTGAATTGAAGAAGCGAGTTATTTAGAGAGAAATTCGTAACATTTTGGTGACAGCGGTGGGATATCGAAGAATTTGAAGAGGAAAATTGTATATGGTGAATACGAGGTCAACAAGATACGACGAGGAAACGACGACTATGGGCGTTTTCACATTTACCGACATCGACACCGGCACAACATCAACACAGCACCGATACCGACACGATATCGGCGGGTTATTTGCACATATGTACCAACCCCGCCCCGTTATGAGGGGGGGGCGAGGAAAGGTCTCTTGGCCTGGGGAAGTGGGCTTTATAGCCTCGGGTTCGGCCACGCCTTATATGCGTGGTCTTTATTATTTGGGGAAGGCCTGCTTATTAAAACACGATTAAAAAAAACTAACTAAAAATACTAACCGTTTATTAACTATCTAATCGGGTAATTACAACATATATTCCAGCTAGAATAATCTAACTGTCAAAAACGTTAAAACCAAAAAAAAACAAAAATGAAATGCAAATATATAAACGACCTGGCCAAAACAAATGAGTGTAAGATTTAGGATTTTGATATTAAATATATATCTCGATCGTAGTGTCTGGGCGGGACTCCCCAAACACTATTCGATTTTCACCTATGCTATAAATTTCCCCCGGAGCACGCTGCCTTACTCAATAAACGGAACACAACCCAAAAATAAAATCAAACGAAATACTTACCGAAAACGAACCCTTGACCCTCTTTACTTATCTGGGCAGGTGACTTTAGTGGACTCCACCTCTAACCTTTTCTAATACTGGACCGAGTCAAAATCGTCGCGAACTCCCGACACCTTACAGCGGTCCTTTCTTTTTCTTTTCCCGGTCTTTGGACCTATTCTCTCGTCCCCGACGACGCGACGCCTTACCGCGGGCTACCTTTTCCTGGACATGAGACGGACTTTTCCCGCCTACTTGACTCGTTGGCGCGACCCGTTAATTCCCTTGTTCCGGATCTCAGACGGACTCTTACGTCCTCGCGACCCGACGACGACTTCCCGCTGACTGCTTTTTCCCTAGTTCCTTTTCCCTCGCTTCCCCAAGGTTCGCCATGCGTGAGAACTCGCAACCGTGAGCAATCCCAGTGATTTCGGCAATTCTGCACTTTTGCATCAAAGAGACCACCCACAGTTTCAACCGTTACGTTTATCAGCGCGACACTTCCGTCGTCGCTGATAATTTCGCCGAAGTTCCTATTGTGGTGTTATTGCCGAGTGGTTGTTGTTGTTAAATAAAGGGTTACACTTTGTTTATGCTTAACACTCTTTATTTCCGTTTTGTTACATGAAAAACTGTGAATGACTGTGTTAGGTTAGTCTCGCGTTCGTGCCCGATTCTGTCGGCTGTGTAGGGAGAACTGACTTCTGTGTTCACCCTGTTCTTCTTCTTCTCCTGGTAATGTACATTGCCACATTTCCTTCCCCGCTCAGAAAGGTTTTTGCATTCCATCTCGGAAACGTAATGGCAACTTTCGCTCACGAGGCGGATTTCTTCTAACTTCTGGTGCCAGCAGCGATTCTGGCTGGTAGATAGGCTCTGGTGTAATCTGGGTTTTTCTCGCCTCCTCGATAGTCTCATCTGTTGTACTTCCTGTCAGGTTTATCTCTTCCCTAGTATCTTCGTGTCTTATTGGTGGAGGGACAAGAGACTGAGTTTCGACTGTTTCCGGCTGTCTGCTATCACTGCTTGATTTTCGACTGGATTCTGGGTGGCGTGGTCGCAACTGATCTCCGTGTTTTCTCTTTGAGGTTCCATTTACTTCAACCGTGTATGAATATGGTCCCGTTTGCTGTACAATTTTCCTGGAGTTGACCCTTTTCCCAAAGGATTATTTACCCATACTAGTTGTCCCAATTCATAATTTACAGCTTTTGTGTTCTTGTCATAGTTTTGTTTTTGGTCCATTTGTGATTTGTCCAATTTTCGAAATAAATCTGGCTTCAGTAAATCAAATAATGATCGTAATGGTCGACCAAATAACAGCTCACTAGGGCACCTACCTGTCGACCGTTGTATGGTGTTGCGATATGAAAATAAAAACTTTTGTAATCTATAGTTTAAGTCTTCACTACGATCACTAGCAGTCATCCTATTTTTAAAAGTCTTTATAACGCGCTCCGCGATCCCGTCGATTGCGGTGATCGGCGTAGTTCGTATGAGTTACCCCATTGCTTTACAGAAAAGTTCGAATTCCTCTGATGTCAACTGTGGTCCATTATCCGAACAACGAACTTTGGAATACCCAGTCTAGCAAACACTTCGCGTAACGCGGTAACGGTCGCGTAAGATGTCGTACTGTTCATCTGGATGACTTCTAACCAACGGGTATACGCGTCAATCACGATTAACCACATCTTTCCTTCGAACGGACCCGCAAAGTCAATATGTACGCGTGACCATGGCTCAGGGGGTGCACTCCACGGATATAACGGAAATTTAACTTCGTTTTGTTTAGATTCCTGGCATGAAGTACAGGATTTTACATGGTTTACTATATCAGCGTCTATGTTTGGCCAATAGATATGGAGTCGAGCCATAGATTGCATAGCACAAATACCTGGGTGTCCATCATGTAGCAACATTAACATCTCGAGTCGTAATGATTCGGGTATACATATTCGTCCCTTCCATAAAAGGATGTTTTCTTCGAATGACAGTTCTTCCCTTTTTTCATAATAAGGTAAAATTTCGTCTGGTAATTGTTTCTTGTCAGGCCAATAGGATTGTACACACCTGACGATTTTCTGTAAAATTTTGTCTTTTTCAGTTTCCCTCTTGTAATTTCTTTTTGTTAACGCACTGGTGAATTCTAAGATGCCAATAAATGGCTTCGTTTAGGTAAACCCGCTTCTTCAAGTGGTGAGATAGGTATCTCAGGAAGAGGTAAACGTGATAGAGAATCAGCTGGAGCATTCTCTTTACCTGGTTGGTAAGCTATCTCATAGTCATAGCTATTCAGAGTCATAGCTATTCAGAGTCATAGCCCATCTTAATAGTCGATTACTGGCAATTTTAGGTGTTTCTCTATGTTCGCTAAAAATTCTTTCTAAAGGCTTATGGTCTGTAAGCAAAGTAAAATGTCGTCCATATAAATACTATGAAAACGAGTAACTGCGAATACCAGACCTAATGCCTCTTTATCGATGGTAGAATATCTCGTTTCCACGTCGTTAAAACTTCGGGATGCGTAAGCAATTGGTTTAAGTTTACCGTCTGGAAACTTATGAAATAAAACTGCTCCTGCTCCTTTGTTACTAGCGTCACTGGTCACTACTAGTGGCAATTTAGGGTCATAATGGACTAATGTGTCCGATGAGGTCAATATACTCTTTAGTTCTTGAAAAAGTTTTTCATCTTCTATTGTCCAGTTAAATGTGTTTCCCTTCTTTAGGTGTCTGTGTAAGGGTACACAAATAACGTGAAGGTTTTTTAATGAATCTACCGTAATAAGTGATAGATCTTAGGAACGAACGAAGTTCTGTCGTGTTTGTAGGACTAGGCATTTCACTTATAGCTTTAATATGGTCAGATGTAGGATGTAATCCTTCACTATCAATAAAATGTCCTAGAAATGTTACACTGCTTTGTAACCATGCACATTTCGATTCTTGAGTCCGTATACCTGCTACTTGCAAACGTCGTAAGATTTCTCTTAGTCGTTGAAGATGTAGCTCTTTCGTTGGAGCTGTAACTAATATATCATCGAGATAACAAACTGTTCCTTCCACTCCTGAAATATCTGGTCCATCGGTTGTTGAAAAAGTGATGGTGCAAAGTTTACGCCAAAAGGTAAACGTTTGTATGCAAAATATCCACGATGGGTTGATATTACTAAATATTTCCGGGAATCAGGATGAACTTGCAACTGTAAATAAGCGTCTTTTAGGTCTATTTTGGAAAAATACTTGCCTCCGCTCAGCTTAGCCATGATGTCTTCAAATCTTGGTAACGGATAATCGTCTTTTATAACATGGATTTATAGTAACGGAAAAATCTCCACAGATTCTTATACTTCCATTTGATTTTACCGCTAGAACAATTGGAGTCGCCCACTCTACTGGTGTTGAAGTGGTATCAACCGGTTCTAGAACCCCTTCTAGTTACTAATCTATTTAACTCTGCAGTCACTTGATCTTGTACCGCAATAGGTACAGGTCTAGGTCTAAAAGTTTTTGGAATAGCATCGGCACGCATGAATTTTTACTAGATGACTTTGAATATCACCGATGTGTCCACTAAAAGCTCATGAAATTCTAACAATAACTTCTTCAGTGTTTTCGTTTTGTTCTTTTCTCGAATTTTTCATTTGGTCATTTGTTTTGTCAGATGTTTCCTGTTTTTCGCCGTTGTTATGTTGACCGTTCTGTTTGACGTCCGATATTTGGCAAAGTTTAGCCCCCGGTGGTAAGGGTAAATCAAAAGCTAAGCACCAATCTAACCCAAACAATGGTATGTCGTCACTTTCCGTAATGTACAGTGGTAGGGTTTTGTGCTTGTCGAAAGCTTTCACCTCAACTTGACTTATTCCCAAAGTCTTGATTTCAACCTCGGTGTAGGCTACTAAATTTGCGGTTTTTCTAATACCGGACTACCAATTTTTCTCCAAAAAGTTTTCCCGGCCACCGAATGCGCTGCCCCTGGATCGTACAACATTTCTGTGGCTCGATTGTTGATTTTTGCTGTTACCATGACTTTGTTTGCTGAGGAACCTATGCTCCGGACGTTTGTTGTGTCACTGGAACTGAAACTTTCATTTCAGAAATTTCTGCGCCTTCTTGCTTCACGTACATGCCTCGTTTCACGTGATTTCCCTTGTACGCATGCGTTTCCAGCAGATATGCACACCTTTGCAAAATGGTTTTGCTGACCGCACGCAGAACATTTTTTCCCTTCGCTGAACAGGTCTCTTTTATCCTTGTGTCTATGTTTTCCACAAGATAAACACTCTTTCGCGGGATCTAGGCTCCTAGCAACGTCATTTTCTCTCTTTTGTTTGTTGAAATGTTTGTTTGACTGTTTTTGTTTTTCCATGGTTTTTGTTTTTGTGTTAACCGGTTTGTGTGGTTGTCACTGTGTGTTTGCGAAAACGCGGCTAACCGTTTTAGCTGTTGGTCCGCATGTTCCAAGATTTTCGCATCCGCTTCTACTTCTTCCAGCGTAGCGGTGTTTAACGGATGTCGGCGAATTAGTTCCTGCTGCCATTTATTGCTGCTGCCGCATTGTTTATGCCTATCACTAACTGATCGCGTAACCGTTCCCCTAAGCTGGTCCCGAAATCACATTCCCGGCCAGTCCTCTTAATGTGGTCACGTATTGCGTTACCGATTCATTGTCTTTTCTCCAGCGCGACGCGAAAGCAACACGTTCGGATAGAATGTACGTTTGCTTCCCGTAATAGCGATTTAGCACTGCAACTAGTTCACCGTATGTCTTTGTTGAAATGTCCTCCCGGTTTGAAATGGTCAACTAATATTCTAAATGGATTTGGGCCTACCTTACTCAGAAGTAAATTTCGCCTTTTTTGTGCGTTATCACCTTCGTCCTTGTCCTAGGCCATGTAGTCTGATCTCCATCTCGAATCGTTGTAGATAGTATTCCCATTCCTCTTTTTCAGGATCGAATCTTTCGAACTGGAAAAACCTGATGTGTTCGTTGTTGGACATGTTTCGCACTGTTGTTTGTTCGTTTGTTGTTCATAAGAGTTTAACACAATGTTTTTGTTACGACACTCAAAACAACAAAAAGTGTTTGTTTTTGTTTTCACGTATTGTTTACGTATGTTCACCGCGTTCCCCCTCTGTTTACCGACACGTACTTTTGCTCGTCGCCAAAAATGTGGTGTTATTGCCGAGTGGTTGTTGTTGTTAAATAAAGGGTTACACTTTGTTTATGCTTAACACTCTTTATTTCCGTTTTGTTACATGAAAAACTGTGAATGACTGTGTTAGGTTAGTCTCGCGTTCGCGCCCGATTCTGTCGGCTGTCTAGGGAGAACTGACTTCTGTGTTCACCCTGTTCTTCTTCTTCTCCTGGTAATGTACATTGCCACACCTATACAGGGTGCTCCGTGGCTTAGCTTAACCTTAACTAATGAAATACTAAACTAACTAACTAACCTAACTAATGAAATAGTCTAACCAAAACTTAAACACCATCTAACAAACAAAACAAACTACAACCCCAGGTTGTTACACATATACCAACACGGCACCGACTTACCGGCGCCGATTACCCTGGCAGTTATCGAATATTTAAGTTTTTTTTTTAAATATATAAATAAATGAATACTAATAGTACTTACCTGTTTTTTTCTTTTCCACTTGGGATAATTCCTCATATCCATCCTCCAAAAATTGAAATATTTCCTGCCAACTTTTGTCCCGAAGTTTTTGTTTTTATTGTTTTCATTGGTCTTATCCCAAATACAAGGCTTAGATTCAACTAATTCTATTAATGTTATTATATCGTATTTAAAACCGGCCATTTAAAGTTTTAAATTCCACACCTCTCACAAAAATATCTAAATGAAAATAATTATCGTCGACGACTTGAGTGGAGTGACTGCTGCTCGCCGACACGTCGTTGCCTGTAACGACACGATATCGATATATCGGCGAGTAGAAAGCAATTTCCATTTTACATGAGATTATGTGCCCACCAACATCGTTATCGTTATCTTGTCGGTGTCATGTCGGTAAATGTGAAAACGCCATATGGATATGAGTGAGATATTAAAATTTTTGCAACAAGGACGACAGGAGGACGAAAGACGACGACAAGAGGACCGTGAAGAGGCAGAAAGGCGAGAGGAAATCGACGACAGGAGGACCGAGGAGGCAGAACGACGACGACAAGAGGACCGTGAGGAGGCAGAACGACGACGACAAGAGGACCGTGAAGAGGCAGAAAGGCGAGAGGAAAAGCGGCGACAGGAGGACGAACGACGACGACAAGAGGACCGAGACGAGGGGGAGAGGCGTCATCAGGAAATTTGTGAGTCCCAACAAGTAATAAACATCAGGTTGAATGCATTTTCTGGAAGGATTCATGGTGTGGAACAGCAGATTGACCAGGTAGGCATTAAAGTTAATCGAATTGAGAAGGTGGTTGAAGAGAATAAAGAAGAAATCGAGAGAAAATTAGAAGACACCAGACGGCAAGTGCAAAAAGAAATACTGGAAAAGATAAATGGGCTGGAGCACCAATTACATCGTACTTCAATAGCCGATTCAGGAGATTATTCGACCTCACCAGGTATTCCATTACAAAACTCAACCCTTATGCATTCTGAAAGGTCAGTACACAAAATGCTTAAGCCTCCCACGTACGATGGATAGTCATCATGGTTCATGTACCGCAGACAATTTAAGGCTGTTGCAAAGGCGAACGGATGGACTTCCCAAGAAATGGCTACTTCGCTTGTCAGCGAAGAGGTCAGGTTTTAGAAATTTTACAGAGCATCCCGGAAGAGCAGCAAAACGACTACGACAGGATTATAGGCGCATTAGAAATAAGGTATGGGCACAAATATCTCCGCCAAGTTTATCAGTCCCAGATCAAGAGCAGACAGCAAAGAAGTAATGAGTCTCTTCAAGAATATGAAGCTGACATCGAACGACTCATCCATTTGGCTTATCCTCAAGCACCCAAAGAATTTCTCGAACAAATTGGTATCCAGACTTTTATTGATGGGCGACTAGACATGGAAATGCAGGAAGCTTTGCGACTTGGAAGACACACCACGATCAGTGATGCACTCATAGCTGCTTTGGAATTTAAAGCAGCTAAAGAAGCATCGAGGAGCTACAAAACCAGAGTGAGGCAAGTTAAATTCGACGAATGCCAATCGCTTAAAGAAACCACAAAAGGAAACCAGGCACTGCTACAACTGTGGAAAAATTGGGCACCTACAGCGCTTTTGCAGGGCCAGATCAAGGTATCAGTCAAGAACGAACTCACCAGATCGACAGCCAGATTCAAGATCAAGATCCAGGAGTCCAGACAGAAGGAAGTGGAGAGAAGAAAATGGAAGACCTCGTTTCAGATCCCCAGCGAGAAATTCGGAAAACGACAATTAGTCGATGCTAGGGGGGCGTTTGCCTACTACTTATACTCAATGCCCCAAGATTTCTGTCTCAAAAATAAGTAGCGACAAACGAAGCCTGCTAGTCCATGGGTACTTGGACGATAAATGGTGTTCCTTTGACATTGACACCGCTACCACAAGAACTATTCTACGACCTGACATTCTGCCAAAACCACCAAAGGAATTATCCAGACATGTGAGATTGGAAACAACTACTGGAGAACTGATTCCTGTACCGGTGGCAAATCGATGTTTAGGCGACTTAGGGCTTGAAATAACCCACCTTTCCCGCTCGTTGTGTTTCGTCGACTTTTGTTCGTTGGTGTCCGGTTTGCTTTTTTTATTTGTGTTTTCGGTGTTTTTTTTTATGATGTTGGCTATTTTAGCTAAAATTTCCATTATTTGTGGGGCTATTGTTTAATTAATTTTGCCTTCTCAAAAGAATCTTAAACCAGATATGGTTTTAACTAAAACATAGTCTATATTAATTAACTAAGTACTTCATTGTAACAAAAATGTATGTAAAAAACAAATTTTCAACAAAAAAACGAGCATATATTTACCTAAAGTTTTCAAATTGTCGTCCGTTTTTCACAGTTTTGAAACACGTTCTTTTTTGAAACGGTCCAGTCAATTCCTCTACCAGGTTTGTTTGTTTTTTTAATGGTTCCCAATAACAGAGATTGCGACCGAGGAGGCCACTTTACTGGCCCCCCTACCTCAAAATAGTATTTAATAATCCGGATAAATTAGTATTATGGGGTGGTTCCCGTCTGTGAAAAAAACAGGCTTCGTAAGTGCAAGTTGTCTTCTCTACTGTGGTATTTATCTTTGTAATACCGACAATTTTTAAAGTTGGTAAGCAGCGGTTTTTAGCCTAAAACCGAACGTCCTTGTTTGAACATCTATGAGGAATTTCAGAATTTTGTTGTGTCGGTGAAAATTCCGGACTACTCGAACATCGAAGATTTAAAAAAATTGGTCTTGCATTTGTAGGTCCAATTCAGAAATCCAGTCGGCTTCAGGCTTGAGGCTTTGTTTCGTTAAGGTCTAAATTGTGTTTTTTAAAACAAGTGCTCGCAGACCTATTGCCTGATGGGTTTAGGCAAATTTTGGTCTTGGTTATTAAATCCTTTATTAACGAGGTTTCTTTTAGTCTAAGTGGATTAGGTTGTCTCCTTTCAGGGCGATTAAAATATGCCGGGTTTTCCTTTTGAATAAAACACTCTACTATAAACTTTTCGTAATTTTGATACGCCCGCCTTGTCATTTCTTTAATAAACTTTAAAACTTGAAAAACCATTAATAAACAGTATGGGCGCGTAGTGCTAGCTGAGCTAAAAAAGTCTCACGTTCGAGCACTGGGAACGCTTATTTCAGGTTTTAGTTGTCAGGTGTCAGTTGGTACACAGCTGTTTATGTTTATGTATTGTCCGAATATTTTAGTATTATTTGGTGAATTTATAAAAATTCAAAAAACAGTAGGAAGTTATGCCCAGTTGGTTTAAAGAAATGCCTTGAAAAAGAAAATGCCTTCTTTAAAAACAAAGTTTTAAACTTTGAACTATGACGAGGACCTTGCCTTCTTTCCTACTACACTTACCTGTCTTTTTACCTAAACATTGTTATTTTCCGTAACAGACATTTTTCAATCCCTACTACTTCAAATTTACGTGGATCCATCCCAGGTTTTTATTATTTTTATATTAATGAAGAATGAACGTACTACTGGTATTACTTTGCCACTCCGAGGTTATGTCCAGAAAACAATCTTCATGTCTCAACCGTTTCGACGGCGGTAGCGTAAAATTTCTTGGCTCACAAAAACCAGCGCTAGACTAGCGTTATGGGTTTTGGCATTTGGACGTTACGTCACTAAGCAGTCTCAACCGTTGTGGCTCTTGGAGCCCATTGTGTAACTGTGTATTTACATCCCAATAAACTGTTCTGTTTTCAAAATGACAGGCGCTACTTGCAAATATTGAAATCACTATACTGTCTTTTTAGAAAAATTTTTTAACTGTTTCCGCATAAACATCATCTACCCCCAAACAATCGTTGTAGAAACTTTAGCTAAATAGCCAACTATGGTTTCCATTTAAAAAAATATAAGTTTATGCCACAAAACTACAAATATAAAAAATCTGTTAAGGAAATCCTATTCTACTTAAAAAAGTGCCTGTAGAACGTGCAAACAATTTCTTCTAATTTTACAAACAACGAGTTATCGACCATAAAACTCAAAAAAATCAATTTTTCGTTTACAACTCGAAAACGAAAAAATAGCAAATTCTGGTTTTCACCAATGAATTTATCTCGAAAAAAGAGGTCGGGAAAGGTGGGTTCATTTTTCCTACCCTTACAGTTACCGAGAACCCTATAAAAACTCGAAATTTGCCCCCGGTACATGGTGAAGTAAATGTAAAAATTCAACTGGGTTCGAAAATCATGTATCACCAAGTTTTAACAGCTGATATCAGAGACGACTGCATATTAGGACTGGACATATTGAGTAAACATGGTTTTGTCGTGGATATTAAAAACAGAATTATACAAATTCAAAATGAAGAAATAGTGATGGCCCCCAAGCTTCAAGACTACAATCAGTCAAGAAGGATAATCGTTGAAGAGGACATCCAAATTCCCCAAGGATCGGAGAACATCGTCATTGCAAAACTGGATGGAAATGGTGAAAGTTTGAATACTGGAATAGTCGAGGCCAGTGAACGGAATAATGGCTTATTAGTTGCAAGCAGCCTAGTACAAATGAATAACCAAACTCCAGTAAGAATTGCCAACATATCGGACAGGAAAATTATCCTTAAGAGAAATGAAGTATTAGGACGTTGTGAGCCAGTTGAAAGGGTAGTTAAATGCGACGAAGTCAACAAGCTCAGTTAAATCCAGCAAAGGTACGTGATCAACTGATGCAGAATACTTGCTCAAGAATGCTACCCATCTGCACCATGAAAAGAAAAAAAGGACGAAAGGAAAAAGTCCAAAACTTCAGAGCAATTGGGAAGGCCCGTACACCATAATAAAGAAAATCAACGACCTGGTCTACCGCATCCAACTGTCTCCAAGAAGCAAGCCGAAGGTGGTCCATCTAGAAAGGCTCGCCAAATACACAGGACATGATCCACCCAGATGGTTCGTCGTCGAGGATCCACCGCCTAGGACTGAAGACAGTGTTATTAGGGACGAATAACCTTAAAGAGGGGAGCAATGTGACATTTGTAAAAGTGACATTAGTGACAGCTGACATTTATTAAGTTTACATACTTAGTCTATTTAGTTTATACACTAGCTGTTAGTAAAGAATTGCATGGAATTACAGATTAAATATTCTAGATATCAAACGAATTTTGTAGAACATGTAAAATTTATAAATACTGTGTTGTTGCTAGGATAAAGTTAGTTGTGATTTGGATGTTATACAGTTAAGGTTGACGAGTTGTAGAGTGTCAATAAATGTGTTTGAATTGAAGAAGCGAGTTATTTAGAGAGAAATTCGTGACATTATTATTAGTTAAGGGTTACCGACCCTGTATACACGTAGCATATAGTCAGTCGGTGTTGATTTAGATATAGCAAATATTAGGAGCTAAAAGAATTATATGTGCAAGAGAAGCCGTGGAAGGGAGGCGGTGTTGGATGGGCCACGTCTTGGCCGCTTTTGCTGGTAATAAACACAACGCGGCGTCAGACAGTCGGGATGGCTGATCTGTATACTAATGGCTAATTGATTTTCGGTGGATTTGATCAGCAGCCATTTTGTAAGTTAGTTAGAAATGCAGGTGGGGCTTTAGTAACGTGGTATATGCGCATAAACGCTTTTTCGTTTAATGGTGTAGAAACGACCATCTTATATGTGTAATACATATACATATGTAATTTTTTATATCTATTTATTCATTACTAAAATTGCTCTAGCGTTTAGTGTGTAGCACTTTATATCGTTTATACATAGTATAAAGTATAAAGCATAAACTAAACATTGTATAGCAAAGATTTACATAAATATTATATTTTACTCTATTGTATAGCGTTCACTTACCTTTATAGCATATATTTGAGTGGAGCTATTTAAACTATTCTGACACAGGTCCAGTAGTCGCTTAGCTAGCCCATCGATTTTACTCGCGGTTATTTTGGCTTTGGTCTTTACAGTGCAATACATTATAGTTGAAGCTGCGCTAGTGTGCACCTCTGGCCGCTGAAAAGAGAATTAAGTGCAGTACACATTTTACATTTTTTCTTTAAATATTTTCTAGAAGTAAAACCTCAAACACGAAACCTCTTGATTATTCTCAATCTCTTAATTATATATACTTACATTCAACAATTTTCTTTACCTCGTCGTGAAGGTATCTATTCAGTATTTCTAAGAGATTTATATCCTGTGCCATCTGTTCACCAGCCCGCGTAAACGTCAGTAGTGTTAGACAGTCAAGGGTTTTGGACACAACTTCGGTTTCAGTTCGTTCATCTAGTATATCCATCTTAAAAGAATGCGTAGGTACTATCAAATATATGTATATATCGTAATGATGATGAATAACTTTATATTAAAGTACTTTCCAAAGGACTAAGAAAATACGTAGGTGCGAAGGCACTAATATTAGATTTTTTAAACAGATATACTTGATAATTTCCTTATAATGTACGATATTTCAAATAGATGTGTATACAAGGTGTTCCTAAAAGGTATGTCATAAATTTAACAGCGTGTTCCGGGATCAAAATAATGTCGATTTAACACAATATACCTATGTACGATTAAGCATCCCTACGGAGCTACAGCCCTTCAAAGTTTCCATTTTTAATTTATTTTTATAAAATATTTCCGTCATGTATAGAAATAAACTTTTCAAATTTGGCATGAACGCTCACTCTTAGGATGCAAATAATCGGCAAGATTCTTATCTATATCACTTAAAATTGAAGGGTAATTAACCTGACACTTGATTCGTTTTTGGCCCATAATTCTTAGGCAAGACAAAATATCATAAATCTAGTTACATCATATTGAAAATAATTAAAAAACTAAAAGAATCTTTTTCTTATTCAAAGTCCGAAAAGTTAACCGTTTTCGTGAAAATTGCAATTAAATATATTGGCTTTATTATTTTATGGTCATTTAGTTTTTCGATAAATGGTGGCTACGGAAAACAAAAGCTTATCTATCATTAATTCATGGGCGGTAGATGTCAACGTGACAGAAAAAGTAATAAATTATCAGCGGTTTCTTAAAAAAAAAACATAATTTGCTTTAAATTAATTTCCAGGGCGATGGATAGGGTGCGGCGATGATGCTCCTGTATTCTGGCCTCCACGCTCCTCCGACTTTAATCTCTTACTTGGATTATTGCTTTTGGGGTTTCATAAAAAATGTTGTCTACAATATTCAAATTACAAGAGAATTTCAGATGAGGCAACGAATTATGCAAGCAGCTAATGAATTTAGAAATATTCCTAATATTTTTCAGTGTCCGCTTTTCTTTACTGAAACGTGCCAAAAAATGTGTAGAATTCCATTTTGAACACGGCGTGTAAATTTTAATTTTTCTTTTCTGTTGTATTTTAAAGTAATTGTAGTTTAAATTAATATATTCTTTTATTGAATAGAAGATTCTTGGTACTATTTTTTAAAGCAGATATTTAAAGAAAAGAAACCGCTGCTAATGTTTTGCTTTTTCTGTCACATTGACGTCTACCATTCATTAATTAATCAGAGATAATATAGAGACATCCAAAAAAAAAACGTCATCAAAGTTGGCCGAGAAAAAAAATACGTATTTCTATTCTTAATCGAATTTATAACCTTATTTACTTGTCAAGACTGTCACATCATATAACAGCCATTGTTTATTTTACAAATGGTGACAGTCACTTGTCAAAAGTTTGACATAAACGAAAAGCTTAGACATGACCGCTATTTCCATCTCTCTCGTTCATAGCCAGAGTTGATGACGTTTTTTTTGGATGTCTCCATATTTTGTTTTCCGTAACCACCTTTTGTCGAAAAACTAAATGGCCATAAAATAATAAAGCCAATATCTTTAACTTGAATTTTCACGAAAACGAACTTTTCGAACTTTGAACAAGAATAAAATTATTTATATTTTTTAATTATTTTCAATATGGTGTAACTAGATTTAAGATATTTTGTCTTGTCTTAAGAATTATGGGCCAAAAACGAATCAAGTTTCAGGTTAACTACCCTTCAGTTTTAAGTGAGATAGATAAGAATCTTACTGATTATTTGCATCCTGAGAGTGACCGTTCATGCCAAATTTGAAAAGTTTATCGCTACACACGACACAAATATTTTATAAAAATACATTAAAAATGGAAACTTTGAAGGGCTGTAGCTTCGCAGGGATGCTTAATTGTATAAAGGTAAATTGTGTTAAATGGACATGATTTTGATTCAGGAACACGCTGTTAAATTTATGACATACCTTTTAGGAACACCCTGTATACTTTAAGTGGCGCGGTATTTTTTCTACTGATTGTTGTTTACTTCAAATAAATATTATTTACTTTAATATTGGTTTAAAAAATGTATTCAAAATGTTTTTTTTTAGACAAGTTGATACAGAAGAAAATTTGAATAATGGAAATGTTGAAGACAAGGTAACGGACTCTATATCGAATCGAGCTGGGTCCTTAAGGTGCGTTATCACTATTCAAGTTTAACTTTTAGAAAGCCGGAAAACCAATATTTTGGCGCACCAGAAAATTTTCTTCAATTTTATTTATAGATTAAAATATTCATTTTTCCAATATTATTACTTTTTTTTAATACAATTAAAGGTAAATGTTCCCCTCCCCACAACTTTTTACCTATCCTATATCACTTAAATTTGTAATTTCTACCTTATAAAAGCGGTACATTGTTTTGTTTGCATGAGGCTACAATTACAAACAAATATGTTTTATAGAAGGTTTTTGATATTACTATTTAATATAATTCAATGTAAATTAACCCTTACCCCCCCCCCTTTTTACCCCACTCATAACCCCTTATACTTTTCTTTTAGATTTTTTTGAAAAAAATACATTGCTTTATTTACATGTGGCTGTAATTATAAATAAATTTATTTTCATGGCGGTGATTTCGATGAAAAATTTAGATAGCGGCTCGGAATCATTCATGAATCATATCATTTTTTCGTATTAGATACTGTCAATTTTTCAATACTTCAAATGTAAATAAATGAACATCTAAACGTAAATTTAGTATATTTGATTTCAACATTTCGAAAGGACAATGGTAAAAATAACCGTTTTTTAACGCATCTGGGGCACGAACGAAACCCTACAGAAATGATTGTTTATGATTAGTAGAAGTCAATAATATTCATAGAAAACCCTAAAAGTCCGGGGAAAACTAGTGCGCTATCTATATAGTACATCATCTCAATCGACTGCTAGTCTACAAGACAGTTACAACAAAAATAAAAAGATTTTAAACCCAAATACCAGACCATATACCTTTTTTGGTTTTTGGGCCGCTGAATCCAAATCTGAGATTCGTTTAGCTCTGTCTCCTCAAGATTTTTTTTGAAGCTCATTTGAAGGTTATATCAGGCTCATATTATGTAATTATAAGGTCGAATATAGTAAACATGTTCCAATAACTTGTTCTATATGTTTTCGGGGTCACCCGATCTGAATCTGAAGTCCATTTGATCACACTGTTGAGGTTCAAGGTTATTCCAAGGTCAATCGAGAGTCATTCTAGGGTTACTATAAGGTCAAATTAAGAATAAAACGCTGCACGTTCCTAACCATAGACATAATTATGTCTATGTTCCTGACTCTTGTTCTATAAGTTTAAATCGGAGGTTCATTTGATATACTATTGAGTTTTAAGGTCATTCGCCTAAAAAGACTATGCGATAATCATTTAGCCACAAAATGTGTCTCAGAATTGTCAAAAATGTGTCTCAGCAAGAAAAAAGAAAACACTATTATTGGGCATACTTGCGGATGTAAGGTAGGTAAAAGAACAGTAGGTTGCTGTTCGCGCGTAATGCTGATATTGTAGTATTTTGGCTACGCAATAAATCTGACCGAGATTCCTCGTGCTCCAGATCATTCACAAGTTTTTGATTTTGAAAACGATGATGAGAATGAGAGCGAAATTGAAAGGATTATGAATAATGAAATATTGGTATTACCATACATCAACATCATCATCATAACAATTTCAGTAGAATTTTAAAAACAAAAAAATAAATGAAATACTAAAAAAACATATAAAAATACTTTATAAAATACAAAAAGAAATCTAAAAAAAATAAAAAATAAAAAACAAAAAAAATATAAAAAACGATAACAAACCAAAAAAAACATAAAAAAAAAACCCAAAAATAAACATAAAAACGATAAAAAACAAAAAAAATGTATGGAACGCTAAAGAGGATCGCCTCCTCGTGGTACGTTCTGGGAAACACTTTTGTGGCTAAATGATCCTCGCATAGTTAGGTGTATTTTTATTATTTTATCTTACTATAACCCAATGACCCTCTTTTGACCTTGGAATGGCCTTGAACCTCAACAGTGTGATCAAATGGACTTCAGATTCAGATCAGGCGACCCGAAAACCTATAGAACAAGTTATTGGAACATGTTTACTATATTCGACCTTATAATTACATAATATGAGCCTGATATAACCTTCAAATGAGCTTCAAAATAAATCTTGAGGTGACAGAGCTAAACGAATCTCAGATTTGGATTCAGCGGCCCAAAAACCAAAAAAGGTATATGGTCTGGTATTTGGGTTTGAAAACTTTTTATTTTTGTTGTAACTGTCTTGTAGACCAGCAGTCGATTGAGATGATGTACTATATAGATAGCGCACTAGTTTTCCCCGGACTTTTAGGGTTTTCTATGAATATTATTGACTTCTACTAATCATAAACAATCATTTCTGTAGGGTTTCGTTCGTGCCCCGGATGCGTTAAATAACGGCTATTTTTACCATTGTCCTTTCTGATTTGAGAAATTTTATACTGTAAATACAGCATTTTTCTTTATTTTCTGTCTTTGTCGTTCTGTATTATTTTCACAAACAATATTTCGATTGAGCGTAGTAAGAGAAATTTTGAAATTACTTTCTCAAGAGATTTCAACATCTCTTACGCCAGATATTCAACTAAGTGGTCGTCATTTCCCCAGTAAAATTCAATCTGAAAACAATGATAAAAAGTTATCAGGTCAATGTAATTTATGCGTTATGCTCAATAAGAGAAGCCGATTTATATACGAGTGTAAAGTATGTAGTAAAACACTGCTTTGAAATTTAACACACTAAAAAATCGTTACCGTAATTTATAAAAAAATTTAATATAGATAAAAAACAAAAAACCAACAAAAAAAAAAAGCAAAAAAAGAAACGTAACTCTGCCACAGTCGGTCCCAAGCCCGTGTTCAAAAGAGGAGGGTATTTCAAAATTGTTCATGCGAGGCAAAGGGATAGTTTTTACCCTATTATAGGGGTTGTTTTTGGGTTTATTATTTTTTGACGTCAGATTTGGATTCAGCGTCGAAAAATACATCGAAAACTAGTATTTTTTCGAATTTGAAATTTTTAACACGGGCTTTTCCCTTCCGGGCCGGAAAGCCAATATATTGGCTCACCCCGTGATCGACACTTTGCCTATGATCAATCAACGATATAAGATACTTTTTATACCAGTTTTTCTGAGGACGAAATGCCCCCTGAAATTCCGGCCCTCCAAGGGTTAATTGACTTTAGGCTAATCTTTTAATACTTTCTTATGTAGTCTTTCTTTCTTTCTTTCTTAGCTAATCTTTATTCCAATAGAGTTCAAGTGAAGAAATAATCCATCATGCTATAGTTGTTATAATATATACCGGGTGATTCTCAAAAGTGGCTCATTCCCATGATTTTGTTGTTTTTAGAGATAGAATCATGAAATTTTAGAATTAGATATTAGACATAAATCTGCATTTATTGATGTCTGTAGGTGGCGATTCTTATTCACTTTTGGTTTAAGCGAAAAACTGCCCCAACTTCCAAATGTTTAATGGTACGACATATTTATTTTCATTTGTTTTGAATACATTCTGAACACAATTATACGTTATTTGTCACTTTTTGACACATCGTACATTTATTTTTTAAATTACATCTTATGGTCTAGAGTGCTTCGAATTGGTTAAAATGATTCAGTTCCACTCAAGTAGACCCAGAAAAATAAATGTATCTTGTTTTTGTTGATAGTTTTCATTTTTAAGCGTTTATATAGACATAAAAAAACGTCATCAACTCTGGCTATGAACGAGAGAGATGGAAATAGCGGTCATGTCTAAGCTTTTTGGTTATGTCAAACTTTTGACAAGTGACTGCCACAATTTGTAAAATAAACAATGGCTGTCAT
Source organism: Aromia moschata (assembly GCA_029963805.1). Lineage (NCBI taxonomy): Eukaryota > Metazoa > Arthropoda > Insecta > Coleoptera > Cerambycidae > Aromia > Aromia moschata. The sequence continues at coordinate 99,526 of JAPWTK010000239.1, forward strand.
ATGATGTGACAGTCTTGACAAGTAAATTAGGTTATAAATTCGATTAAGAATAGAAACGTCTTTTTTTTTCTCGGCCAACTTTGATGACGTTTTTTTTATGTCTATAGAGACCGTGCAAGGGGACTGGTGGCGCCATAACGGCAGTGTTCGTAAATACGTGCTGTGGTTTTTAAGTGGAGTTACACCAAAATTTCGCAGTTTCTGTTGTTTTAAAAAAAATTATTAGCAAATACTACTTTATAATCCTTACTAACGGTAAGTATGATAAATATCTTTATGAAAAACTCATAGTTTGAAATGTATAGATGGTGTGACATGATTCAAATCGATAAAACGTACTGAAATTGACGTTATGGTTTCATAGATGTCATCCATTGGGACAAATATTATTTTGGAGACCGGTTTTTCGGAAATCTTTTTTGAAGACGATTTTATCGATTCTATCCGATTCTATCGATCGACGATCTAATCCATTTTTCTCGTTGACACAATTTATTCGGGTTTACAGAGAAAGAGTAGTACTTGACATTACTTGTGGTTCTTGCTCGATTTTTGCAATTTATCACGCAACACACATCACCATATGATTTTTTGTTGCTCATCTTGTAGGTTAGGTTTTAAACTTTAAAAACTGGTTATCACGCATAACAGGCACTGCAAACTTCAAGTTGTTTACCGGAATTGATGCGCGATATTTGTAGAAATTAATGGAAAAGATTTAAATTAATTGAACTTAATTTTTCTACACATACAACATGCACAGCACTAATTTTTTCAAATGGCGTGACTCATGGTGTGACTCATAAGGTTATTCAAATAGTGCTTTTTGTTACCAACACGTTGATGCCACACACCTAATTATTTACTTACAAATTTTCAAGAAAAAACGTAATCAAAACCTGTACATCAAATACCTGTAAATATTAATACAAAATATGGCTTGAATTTAATGCACAGACATGTAGCTTTGAAAACAAAAACACTGTTGACTCAAACAGCGTAAAAACCTTTTCCATTCATTTCAATATTAATACATAATCAAAGTTGTTTTATTTCCATCGTTTTTTTCGTGTACAAGATTTAAAAAATGCAGAGATATAGCAGATATGAGCAAATTGGCAAGCCAAACTATATTAGTGATTAGTGGGGCCATTTTCGATTTAACCGAAAGTGAATACAAACTGCCGACTATATCAATAAATGCAGATTTATGTCTAAAATCCAATTTTAAAATTTCATTATTTTATCTCTGAAAACAACAAAGTTATGAGGACGACTCATTTTTAAGAATCGCCAGGTATTTCTTGTAAAATAAAAAAATAACACATATGATCGTATGATAATATGATAATAAGATATGATCATAAGATAAGATAAAAAATTGGGTCAGATAAGATCGACTACTTAAAATAACTATACAATAATGTTTGGGCAAATCGGACTTCCAGGTGACCCGGCCCGCCCGATCGGGTCAGCTCGGTTCATACAGACCTCTACTTAAATTACGATAAAACACACAAATTGTGTGTATTTCAACACGGTTTTAACAATAATCATAGGGTAAACAAGGGCGTAGCTAGGGGGGGGGCGATGGGGGCGATCGCCCCCCTCCCCAAAGGGTCAAGTAAAAACCAAAATACTCGGGGAATGCGGTTGCCGTTGCCTGTAGTGACCGTTTTTTTTTTTGGCTTTTTTGTTTTATTTGCAGCGATCGCTTCGGGCTTTTGGTTGCCGTTGCCTCTACTGACCTTTTTTTTTTGGCTTTTTTGTTTCATCTGCATTGAGCGCCCCCCCCCCCCCAAAGATAAACTACTGGCTACGCCCTTGAGGGTAAATAGAATCATCTGTAATCTGCATCCTTACAAAAGTATTGAATCCATCGGCATCGATCACTATTTTCTTTGCTGCTCCGTACATCATTGACTTCAAAGTTTCCAAATGCAGTTCAACAATCGGCGTTTCTTCTTCCAACAAGTTACCCAAAAGTACGGGGATAAATCCGAATCTTACCAGCTTATCAGCGGCTGCAAACAAAAGGAAACCAAGAAAAAATGTACTTCATAACATGGTATAAAACAAAGTCGCTTCCCGCTGTCTGTCCCTACCTATGTATCCTTAGATCTAATAATATAGATCTAAGCCCAATATGTATCCTTATATGTATTTAGCCCAATATGTATCCTTAGATCTAAGCATACATACAGGTAGGGACAGACAGCGGGAAGCGACTTTGTTTTATATTATGTTATGATAAATCGGTCAAGTTTTAACATAACCGCTGTTAACGAGTATAAGCCAGAGAAACGTACAAACACAAGCACTAAATCAGGGGTTACGAGTTTATAATACTAGAATGCTTTATACTTACTCTTCCAGAATCTGGCGATCATCTCTAGCAAAGCTGCCACTTTTATGCGGACCTCCGGTAACGGATCTTCTACGCAGTTTATCAAATTGTCGACGAGGGCGTCGTTGGTTACGATGGCCTCCTTTCCATCGGCCGATCTGGCAATGATTTCCAGAGCCATAAGGGTCTTTTTCACGGATGATGGGATTCTCATGGAGGCACAAGTCGACCATTCTAATTGTACGTTATTCAGACAGCGGGTAAAAATTAAAAATTAGTTACAATTAAAAATAAATCGTAAAATAAAAATAAAAAAATGTTACTATAGGAATGTTTAGTTTGAGGCTTCCTCTGGATTGTATATTTCTTTTATTATTTTTTAAAAACCAAATACTATTGTAATACAGCAATAGTACATAATAACGTCCACAGGGATGGTACATAGAATAGAAGTGAGAAATGTCTCCTTTATACGTTGGTCAAGAAATACCTTTGATTGTAATAAATACCATAATAATAGAATATAAATAATATAAACCCATTTTCGTGTTATCCGGCTTTAGCATAATTTCGTTGACTATTATTTTCTTTGTTATGTCAGTGTGTAATATACAGTGCGTGTCAAAAGTTCCGGGACGGCTGGATAACTCGAGAAATACGCCTCCTAGAGAAAAAATGAATGGGATTTTTCCTGACAACCAATGGTGACCTTGGATCTGACCGAGCCCGACAATTAAAGGGTTTTCTTAAGTCCGTTTTATCAAATAGGACCCCTATTTTTGACACCGGAAATGAAAAGAGCAGAAAATTTTACAATTGATTATGACTTTCAGCAACTCCTGGGACTTGAGCTTCAAGGCTATCCAAGGTCGAATACAATTGAGACACTTTGATAATACGTATCCCAGAGAAAAATGACCTTCATAAAAGATGAAGGATTTTTTCCTGGCAATTCAATTGTGACCATAAATTTGACCTTGACCATGACAGTGAAGTCACGTCAATGTTATGGTCGTAAGTACTCAATTTCATCAGTTTTTAACACATTAAAAACTGATGAAATTATATTTTATTTATCACCACTTATATCTACTTTTGACTGTCAATAAAAGTTCGTGACCAATGTTCAACTCCTTTAATTAATTTTCACTCGTAATGGCCGTATGTCTCCAATCATGTAATCGGTTTTGTTGAATGTTGATCAATTCTGACCAATATTATTTATGGTTGATAGTAATCAAAATGAAATTGAATTAATCCATGATCTTTTTTAGTATCAGTCGTAAAATATATTAAATAGCCATACATTCATGAACCGTAGTATTTGGATCTTGACAGTCCATTTCACATTTCACAGTTATCCCAAAGGTAGGGTGTACAAAGCTAACTACAAAATTTACAAGTATTATGACAGCGCATACTAGACGAATGCGATGTCATCCCAGCTGAGTATTTCATGAATGCAATCAACAATTATTATAATCGATTGACTTCCTGTCAAGAGGTTAACGGAGCACAATTTGATCACTTATCTATTGTAATAATTAAGACTGTTTGGACGAGTCTTACCTTAGCCGGCTGGACAGTAAATTGCCTTAACTGGCTGGAAAGTAACTAGTCTTGCCTTAGATGGCTAGATAGGTCTTTATCTTGGTCAATTTTTCCATGATGCGTATTTATCAAGCTTCAATGCCTCAATTGTATTTGACCTTGAAATAGCCTTGAAGGTCAAATCCCAAGAGTTGGTCAAGGTCATAATCGATTGTAAACTGTTCCGCTCTTCATTTCCGGTGTCAAAAATAGGGGGTCCTATTTGATAAAACACGGACTTGACCTTGATATAATCTTCAAGGTCATGCTCAAGGTCAAATCCAAGTTTCACCGCTGGATTGCCAAGGAGTTATTCAGCCGTCCCGGAACTTTTGACACGCACTGTATAGTCATTTCATCTTGTTTATCATACCTGTCGACTATCTTTAACCTCACCGCCTCGTAACCCTTTTCTGAATCATGAGACAAATCAGCTATACTCTCGATAGCAGCTATGACCACTTTTTCGTTAGCATGGTGAAGTTCTCTCCTCTGTAAATTTCACAAGTCAGACGAGTCAGTTGTCAGAAGAATCGCCTAAATCTATATTCACTCACCCTAAATTTTCATCCTAACTTATCTAAAATCACTTAAAAATGGGAAGTATGGACAAAAAGTCGTAAACTTTTAAATTGACAGTTAAAAACTAATATAATTAATATTGTTCACCGAGAATTGAATATCGGCATAAGGGAGACAGACGTACCAATTTGGGCATCGCCCATCTTCCAAAGGCAACGGGCCTTCTGGTGACATCCACGTTTGGTGCTGGAATGGTGGGTTGGTCAGAGGTCAGACGATTGAACGGTGGCTCCAAGTCGTACACATCTTGCCAATTGAATACCCTAGGTTGTCCCAAGAGATCGAACACTGGCTGCCATTCGAAGTCTCTGGCTATGATAATATAAAAACTACTGGTTGGTTATTTTTCGATATTTTATTACACTATTCTTGAAAAACAAATCATTTGTCAGTTTTAATTGTTTGTTTTATAGTATCTATTTTGATAACATAAATGTTACCTGAATTAATGTTATAAACATAAATCATACATACATCTTAGATATCTATTAAAAATAACCAATAAAAAAAAATTGGAAAATTTTGTAGTGATTAATTCTAATGACAGGTATACGATCTTGAGTTATTAAAATAAGATTTGTAGAAAATTATTGGGTGAGAAACGTACCTTTTTGAACACATCGGTTTATTAGTCTTGGGTTGATTTCCTCGTATTTGGAATGAAGGTACGAATTTTTGTTAATGGAAAATATGGAGGTACCCATGAGATCTGGATCTCTGGTAGGCCTTGAAGTCCCTATGAAATAAAGAAATTGGTTAAGTGAGGAGAAAGTGTAAAAATCAAAGGATAAGCTAAAATGTGTCCCAAAATGTAACTTTTTTATTTATTGCGATTTGGTTCAGTTGTTAATTGTTTTTCTATAAGTACATATTCCTACTTCTTAATATGGTTTAATGTAAACGTTAGTTTCTAAGAAGTGCGTAAGTGACATCATCCTTGAGAAGAAACTTGATGTACACAAAACAGACAGTTTTCTACTATCCTTGAATCAAGGGTTGGTTGAATTAATCGATGTCAAGGGAGATTCGCACCCCTATGCTGTTCGACGAAACAGTGGGTAAGTGCAGGTAGATGTGTAGTTAGGTGATATTTGCAAACTTAATAGCAAAATAATTTTAATAAAAAATTTAAATACATACTTTATATGGTAACTAATTAACATAAACTACTAACTAATATAAAACATTTTATATGATTCAAATTTTGGCTTTTGGCTCAATAATTTCTTTTTTCATATCGAAAAAAACGGGACCCACAACCGAAATAAAAACGTTCAGTTAATAATGTCCTTCAATTGATAGTTCAATTGAATAAAATGGTAATAATAATATGTAATAATAAAGCAAATTGTTTCACGGCTAGCAAAGTGTTTCACGGAGGCGATCAACGATCCGCATGTCTTACCTGTATCACCGAACATAAACAAGACTTGTTTATGTTCTGTGCCTATATTCCTGATGAAGCATGTACGTGTTACATGCTTTTTAAAAAGGGTGATGCTGTACAACCAAAGAATTACAGAACCATCATGTGTCTGTCTACAATATTTCAGTTATTCACCTCCATCATAAATGAAAAAAAAATATCGCCACTGCTTGGAAATCAACATCTTTGAGGAAGAACAAAAGGGATCAGATGCGTAGCAGGATGTAAACATCAAATGAGGCTGTGATATTGAAACAAGCCCAAGTAAAAAGGAGAAACCTGCATATGTGTTAACTCTAATCGAGTTAACAGGCGTTCGATTCGGTACCTTACAATTGGCTACTTAAAGTCCTGGAAATTTGCAAAGTCTGCTCTCGGATAAGTGCTCTTCTCCAACATCTTATGCAGTCATGTAAAACAAACATTTGGGTCTTTGGAGGGAACACAGGTCAAGTTGAAATCAAGGGAATTTTCCAAGGTGATTCACTCTCACCGGTTTGGTTCTGTCTGGCACTCAACGACTAACCCATTATCCATACTACTGAATAAAACAACAGCTGAGTAGAAGACCAACATGAAAAAATTTGTAACACTCACTCACCTCTAGATGTAAGACCTAAAACTATGTAGTGGGTCCAAGGTAATTCTGAAAGGCACTCATTGAAACTACTAGGGCGTTTAGCGACGACATCATAATGCCTTTGGCCTGGGCCACCGTAATACCGTTGCCTGGGAAAGTGTCATGATAACAAGTGTCAACAACCACACACAACTGAAAAAATATATAAGAGAAATATAAGAACCGCGCGAAGTGCGCTAAATACGCCTTTAGCTGGAGGCAATCTTATCAAAGCTATCAATTTGTGGGCTCTTCCAGTGGTTGCATACTCTTTTGGAATCGTTAATTGGTCCGTTACTGATCTCAACGAATTCGACCGACTTACCAGGCGGCTCAGACACGTACACACTAACTCTTCAGTAATCAGACTCTACTTACCTCAATGACTAGATGGGAGAAGTCTACTGAACATAAAAAACCAATGTCTTAATCAAGAAGCTTCCTTATGAAAATAACTATTAACCAACAATAATGTACTATATAAAAAACATAATAATAAAAACATTCGCTAATAACAGTAGTAGCAAGAGGGACGCTGGAACTTCTTCCGGTCGACATATCAACAGAGCAGGAGCTCCAGACACAGTGGATGGAACATGCTTTACAGGGCCGTTTTCCAAAAATGCCACAGCCAGACTACATCGCCAAAGATAATTCATTAAAATGGCTTACCGACGGCTATCTGTACCTCGAAACCGAAGGTTTAATGACAGCTGTTCAGGACAAGGTTATAAAAACAGTAAATTACCAGAAGCATATCCTGAGGGACGACGTCGAAGACATAATAATATGTGGGAAATGTGGATCTGCAGGCGAAACTATAGAACACATAATAGGCATAATCTCGGCAGGACAATCAACTTGCGAAGATGGTCCACCAACAATTGGCACTCAAGTATGGTCTGTTAGCGACGGCTCTGCCATACTAAAAATATACCCCGGAAGCTGTGCTGGAATCAGAAACAGAAGTGATGTACTGGGATAGACTAATCATCACCGACCAAACAATGGACTTCAACCAACTAGATATTGTACTGATAAACACGGAACAGCGAAGAGAGATCATAGTAGACATCGCAGTGTCACTTACCGGGAGAAGATCGCGAAATACTATCAATCGCTGAAGCGCCTATGGAGACTGGAGAAGGTGGAGATATATGTTCTAGAATATCGGCAGAGGCAGTGATGACGACTTGATTCGCCAAGAACATCGCAGGATTGGAACTGTCTTATAACATTATTAGAAATGGCCAGAAGGAAATCTTATTACAAACGTGTCATATTGTACGTAAGGTTTTGGGACAGGATGAATTTCCTCCCTCGTCTGAGCCTAATTTCCGTTGGGGGCGGGGATGAGATATCAAGCCATCACTGTCTGCAGCAGGAATGGGTGAAAGTTTCCCAGCGTTTACGCTGAAAAGTGTGACTATAAAGTCGGCTAAATAATAATAATAATGCGTGCATTTATTCAAAATTAGAATTTGATTAGGGTTGGGACCTTCTCATAACTGTTGCATTTATAAGGTGAAATGGTAATAACATGTTCAGGGTACTCCTCACTCTGAAAGGCCAGAAAATATGGAAAAATCAGACAATTTCACTACTTTAGAAACAAGTCACATACAGTCGAAGAATTAAAATTAGATCACATTTAGGAATTTTTTGTCTAGGCCAGGGAAATTTTTGAATTATTAGAAAATTGAAATTGTTTTTAAATATCTTCCTAGATGCACGTGTCTTCATTTTGTCCATTTCTATAAAGTGCTTCAATGACCTTTAAATCTTTCAGTTCTGAATAGAAAATTATATAAGTAAGATAGAGAAAACCCTATTTAGCAGTAAGTCGGGAATTTTTTTGCTCTCCCGAGAAACATATAAATCTTTTTACATATACTGGTTTTTGAAGACTTTCAAATACGAGTATACAAGGTTTCCGTTTTGATCAAGTCTGGAGGGAAGTTTTTTTTTATAAACCTATTACGAAGCCGAAAAACTTTTGAATAGTAAATCGAGTAAAAATATAAAAGTAAAAAAAATATTAAGCACTCAATATAACTAAAATTGGCTTACGGCAACGCAGCACATAGGCAACTCGCGTAGCATGTGATGAGGGTCGCCTCAACACGTATTTATTTCAGTAGTCCCGTGATAACTGGTGCTGTTGTATGACCTCCACTATATGTAATATGTTGAATAGTGTGATATAATTTCATAACCAAATATGTCAAACGTGCGGAAGGCTACTAGTTACTTTCGTGTATTACACTTATGATGCGTACACCTCTCTGGCGCTATTTGTTTCCGCCAAGCTTAAATGAAGTGTGCATTTCCATCACGTTGTAAGTGCCAATATGCCCCATATGGATTTTTCTTGATAAATCAATTGTAAGTGCCGTTTTATATCCTAAAATTTACTTTGCTCTCAATCCCTTACCGAACGCGGGAAAAGTTTGACTATAGTAGTTGTGCAAGTCATAACGTTGTAAGTTCCGCAGTGCAATTCGGTTACATGCAGACGCTTCAGTGTGTCGGTTCTTTTTATTTTCGTGGTGATGGTTGTTGCGTTTTGAAATAAATAATTCAAAGCCGATATGGAAAAATGCTCCCATAACTTCCTGTTGAAGCGAAGCAGTACTTTGAAGAAAAATTAGCACATGCGGGTCGAATTTCTACTATAGAAAGTAGTTGTTAAAAATCTGGCACATACAACGTTTTCACTTGCATCTCCGTTGGCAGTTACAACGTTTTGGCATTATACTTAAGTTTCTATTTTTTTTAAAGTATTGTTACGAATTTCTCTTTAAATTATTCAATTCTTCACTTCAAAACACTTTTATTCACACTTTACAATTCGTCGACCTTAACTCTGTTACATCCAGTAACTTACTCCTAGCAACCACACCAGTATTTATAATATTTACATCTTCTAGAAAATTCGTTTGACATCTAGAATATTTAATATGACATTCCATACAATTCTTTACTAACAGCTAGTGTATAAACTAAATTGACTTAATATATAAACTATAAAACTTAATAAATGTCAGCTGTCACAAATGTCACTTTTACAAATGTCACATTGCTCCTCTTTAAGGTTATTCGTCCCGAATAACACTGTCTTCAGTCCTAGGCGGCGGATCTTCGACAACAAACCAATCGGGTGGATTATGTCCTGTATATCTTGCGAGTCTCTCCAAATGGACCATCTTCGGCTTGCTTCTTGGAGATAGCTGGATGCGGTAGACCAGGTCGTTGATTTTCCTTATTATGGTGTACGGGCCTTCCCAGTTGCTCTGAAGCTTTGGACTTTTCCTTTCATTCTTTTTGGGGCGTACAACCATACTGCATCACCAGGTTTAAATGCAGTCTCTGTTGATGTAGTGTCGAGACGCTGCATCATTTTGTCGCTGTGAATTTTCAGCTTCTCCCTGGCAAATCGGTGGATCTGGTCCATTCTCTCTCTCAAATTCTCTACAAATTCTGGCAGAGATCGTTCCTGATTTTCCTCTAGTGGACGGCCAAGTATGAGGTCAGTAGGCAGTTTCATTTCTCTTCCAGAGGTCAGCATAGACGGAGTGTAGGTAGTCGACTCATGTTGGGAACTTCGATATGACAGCAAAAACAGAGGCACCAATTTGTCCCAGTCCCTTTGATTTTCAGACACGAATTTAGACAGGTAGTGGCATATGGTTCTGTTATGGCGTTCAACCATGCCATTCGACTGGGGATGAAGCGCAGTTGTTCGGGTTTTCTTGATGCCCATTGTTTTCATCACTTCTTGCCACAGCTCTGATTCGAAATTTCTTCCTTGATCGGAATGCAGCTCGAGGGGTACTCCATGTCTAGCTATGACATTCTCGATGAACGCTTCGGCTACTGTTTCTGCCTCTTGATTGGGGAGGGGTACTGATTCGGGCCATTTTGAAAAATAATCCATTACCACCATCAAATACTTGTTGCCACGGTCGGTTACAGGTAATGGTCCAAGAATGTCCACTGCTAACCTCTCGAATGGTGCTCCGGATAAGTATTGCACCATTTTACCACGGCTTCGTGTTTTTGGCTCCTTTTGGCCAGAGCACAGATCACATCTCCCTTGCACCATTCTTCTACGTCTCTGCGACAGTTTACCCAATAAAATCGGTCCCTCACTCGAGCCAAAGTCCTGTTTACTCCAAAATGTCCTCCGGTTGGGCTGCTGTGCAGTTCTTCTAACACTTGGTGGATTCTTGCTTTAGGCAAGACCAACTGGTAGACTGCGGATACTCCATCGGGGCTCTCCCACTTCCGATGCAGTAGGCCATCGCGAAGACAAAGGGAACTCCATTGAGCCCAGTATCCCTTTATAGTCGTACCATATCTGGAAACTTCCTGCCAAGTTGGTCGAACTCCATTCTTTACCCAGTTTCGGATTAACCTCAGATCATTGTCTTTCTTCTGGCTTTTCATCATTTCCTCCGAGGACCATTCATCTTCGACTTGTACGGTTGTTGTCATTAACAGTTCATTGCAGGTATCTTTCGAAGAATCGAGTACAGGTAGAACTCCTTCAGTCTGTCCATGACGTCCACGCAAATGGACCTGTTCTTGTTTCTTGATATCACCGACTCGTTCATCATGCTGTCCACAAAAAGGTGCTGATCGGACATCTCCCGCACCTGCGCGTCCTGGTTCTCTCTCTGCATCGCCACTTTTATCTGAGATAGAAATCTTGGGGCAATGAGTATAAGTAGTCGACACGCGCCCCCTAGCATCGACTAGTTGTCGTTCCGAATCTCTCGCTGGTGATCTGCAACGAGATTCTCGCTTTGGGGAAGGGAAGCGACCATTCCTGTCCTGCGTACTCGTCGGTGTCCTGCTTTCTTCTCTCCAGTTCCTTTCATTCGGGCTCCTGAATCTCGACCTATGTTCCGGTTGTCGATCTGGCGAATAAGATCTTGGCTGGTACCTTGTCTTGGCTCTGCAAAAGCGCTGTAGATGCCCAATTCTCCACAGTTGTAGCAGCTTCTCGTCTCCTTTGGTGGTGAGTTTGAAGGTCTCCCTCTCATTTAATGTCTCTCGTATTATTTTCTTTATGGTGTCTTCAAGTGACTGGCATTCTTCAAATTTTACTTGCCTTACTAGATGTTTGTAGCTCCTCGAGGCTTCTTTAGCTGCTTTTAAATTCCAGTGCAGCTATGAGTGCATCACTGATAGTGGTGTGTCTCCCAAGCCGCAAAGCTTGCTGCATTTCTGTGTCTAGTAGTCCATCAATAAAAGTCTGGATGCCAATTTGTTCGAGAAATTCTTTGGGTGCTTGAGGGTATGCCAAATGAATGAGTCGTTCGATGTCAGCTTCATATTCTTGAAGAGACTCATTACTTCTTTGCTGCCTGCTCTTGATCTGGGACTGATAAACTTGGCGGAGATATTTGTGTCCATACCTTATTTCTAATGCTCCTACAATCCTGTCGTAATCGTTTTGCTGCTCTTCCGGGATGCTCTGTAAAATTTCTAAAGCCTGACCTCTGAGAGATATGACTAGCGAAGTAGCCATTTCTTGTGGAGTCCATCCGTTGGCCTCTGCGGCAGCCTCAAACTGTCTGCGATACATGGACCATGATGACTGTCCATCGTACGTGGGAGGCTTAAGCATTTTGTGTACTGACCTTTCAGCATGCATAAGGGTTGAGTTTTGTAACGGAGTACCTGGTGAGGTCGAACAATCTCCTGAATCGGTTATGGAAGTACGATGCAATTGGTGCTCCAGCCCTTCTATCTTTTCCAGTATTTCTTTTTGTACCTGCCGTTTGGTGTCCTCTAATCTTTCGAGTCTTCTTTCGATTTCTTCCCTATTCTCCTGAAACTCCTTCTCAATTCTATTACTTTTTGGCCTACCTGTTCAATCTGCTGTTCCACGCCATCAATCCTCCCAGAAAATGCATTCAACCTGGTGTTTATTACTTGTTGGGACTCACAAATTTCCTGATGACGCCTCTCCGCCTCCTCACGGTCCTCTTGTCGTCGTCGTTCGTCCTCCTGCCGTCCTTGTTGCAAAAATTTTAATATCTCACTCACATCCATCGTCGTCGTTTCCTCGTCGTATCTTGTTGATCTCGTATTCACCATATACAATTTTCCTCTTCAAATTCTTCGATATCCCACCGCTGTCACCAAAATGTTACGAATTTCTCTTTAAATTATTCAATTCTTCACTTCAAAACACTTTTATTCACACTTTACAATTCGTCGACCTTAACTCTGTTACATCCAGTAACTTACTCCTAGCAACCACACCAGTATTTATAATATTTACATCTTCTAGAAAATTCGTTTGACATCTAGAATATTTAATATGACATTCCATACAATTCTTTACTAACAGCTAGTGTATAAACTAAATTGACTTAATATATAAACTATAAAACTTAATAAATGTCAGCTGTCACAAATGTCACTTTTACAAATGTCACAGTATCCTTTGTTGCTTATAGCTTTACGATATGTTATTATCATATAATATCCCTAAAATTATTATATTTCGATTTTTAAAGTATCAAATATAAACACTTTTTGTATAAACATGTTTTTCCTTCCTCCTGAAAAGTTTGTAATTTGGCACTTACACCGTTATGGAAATGCACGCTTCAAATATAACCGAATAAATAACTTTACGTACCTTCCCCAAGCCCATCATTCGGTTTCGAACACATCGCAGTAAAAATGAATACTAAAAAATGTCAATTTTTATTACTGTCAACAAGTTATTTATCTGTGTTGATGATGATTTAAAAAAAATAACACTGCAAATGTCATATATTTTAGGGACAATTAATAAAATTGTTTTGAAGTGTATAGGCATAAAAGAAAACCGAACATTGAAATACATTTATATGTATTGTATGTATACTATAATAGAATGTTTTATTGAATTTTAAATTTCGCGCTTGATATTCTTTGATCCGCGCAGATCTGAAGTTGCCATGTTGTATTATTTGTACATTTGTTGACAGTTTGAAATAATAATTAATAGTGGTTTGTGTCTTTTTTGGACTTCAAACTTTCATCCTGCATTGAAAGACTGATATTTTCAGAATAATCAAAGTGTTATAGTTGCCAGACTTCCGTTTGCGAAATGCCGAAACAGTTAAACAGCTGTTGCCAGAAGTTAGTAGCATCTTGGATACGCTATTTTGAAAAATAACGAGACAATAATGGTCCATTGCTACCCTTAACAGCCGTTAGACAGGTATTTTAATTATAAAATTAAAATATTTAATTCCAGTCTAACTTAAATCCAGTCTAAATTAAACTACAGTCCAATATATTGTCTTTGCGTGTAGTAGCAGCACTAAACTTGAACGTTTCTACGGTTAATTCTATTTCACAAAAAGCAAAAAAGCAATGAACTTTTAAAATCACCTAGAAAGTGTAATTCTAACAAGAGGGTTACAAATCCTGTAGCGCTGGATACAAGTGGTATTCGTAACATTTATAATAATTCATATTTATGTATCTTACAAAAAAACTACACTGTACTACTTGTAACCGAATGGTGTTTGTGAGAAAATCTTTAACTTTTTTGTACATATTTTTTTAATTTTCAAAACTTCTGTGTACCTTTTTGACCACGCCCACCAGGAGGCGTGGCACCTCGATGGAAAGCCCTTGAGTAGAGAAACTTATTGGTGGGGGTCGGGGCGAGTAAACCTCCCGTTGAAAAGTTATGGGCAATAATGTGTTACGCCCTTGCCATTGACTTTATATGGAAGAAGGGCTTAACTCATTTATCAACCTAACCTAACCTAACCTAACCTAACCTAACCTAACCTAACCTAACCTAACCTGACCTAACGGTACTAACCTAACCTGACCTAAACTAACCTAACCTAACCTAGATAACAAAAAAATATTATTTTATTCTAATTAAGTATTTACAAGTATTCAGGTTTAAATTGAGAATTCTTTGCGCCACAAGTACTCGCACAAGTGCAAAGAAATCAAACAGAAGAATTTGGATCCGTTTGAAGAATTCATCAAATGTATAAAATCTCAATTTAAACCTAAATACTTGTAAATATTTAATTAAATAAAATAATATTTTTTTGTTATTTAGGTTAGGTTAGGTTAGGGTTAGAGTTAGGTTAGGTTAGGTTAGGTTAGGTTAGGTTAGGTTGATAAATGAGTTAAGCCCTTCTTCCATATAAAGTCAACGGCAAAGGGTGTTACACATTATTGCCCATAACTTTCAACGGGAGGTTTCCTCGCCCCCCGACCCCCACCAATATGTTCCTCTGCTCAAGGAGCTTTCCATCGAGGTACCACATCCCCGGGGGGCGTGGTCCTAAATACTATAGTGATGCCCTAATTTTTCCTCCCAATAAAAAAAAACGTCTTTACTAACTTATACTAGCAATTTTTTCTGCTCTTTTTTGTGCTTGCATATTTATGCACCAGCAAATGACTTTTAAAATATTCAAATTTTTTAAATGATTTCTCTTTTTAATATTAAAAAAATAAGTTAATTAACAAATGTAACAATAAACAAACACAAAGAATCCATCCATATGCTATTCAAAATTATTTCTGAATACTGAATAATTTTATACCAATCTGGCATCAGTACGCTCTAAAACTGAAACACCTGTTTGATGACGTGCATCGTTTTTTATTTTGTACGAAAGTATACCGTGTGTGTAAAGCCGACATCGGCCAATTATGAAAAAGGACAAACTGAAGTGAGACGACAGATAAGAAGCAACCGCATACGCTCTCGAAGGTAGTGAGGGAATAAGACCGGCCCTCTCACCACGCTCCGCTAGGCGTTAGAACGAGAAGTGTAGAATTTGTCCTTTTTCACAACCGGCCGATGTCAGCTTTACATATACTGTATACCCATTACCCATTACCCACACGTCTATGGATACTGGATATAACCCGAAAAATTAGCAAAGCGATATACAATAACCTCAAATATCTCTTTTATTTGCCTCAACTATTTCTTTTTATTTATTTTTTCTCGTACACAGGGTGTTTTCGAACGAAGTAGCAAAATTTGTATCACTCAATATATGTAGAATCTAAAACAAGACGATCGAGCCAAATGTATCTTATAATATAACCAGTGGCGGCTCGTGGGTGTGTTATATGGGTGGGCACAGGGTGTGTCAGTAGGATTACTCATTAGCTACCAATGGCGCCTCAGACGAAAATTTTTAAAATTTTCAAGGTCATGCGTTTTACTGACACTTCAGAATTTCAATGAAAAATTCTTTAATACAAGATTATAGACTTTCACAAGAATAATTTTTGGGATTTGGTAGGTTTTTTAAATAATATTTAATCACGAATATTGAGGGCATAAATATATTAAAATAATGGGTCGCAACATGTGAAAAAAAATGATATAGGTATCTCACCGTTATTTGTAGAGGAAATCAGCTCGCCTGTCCTTATTGTCAACAAAAATTTAATTCAATTAATTATTTGGTTTAAAATATGTCTGTTTTTATCCACATTTTAATTGTGACATCTTATATTTTCACAATAAGCACTATCAAGCTGTTGCCTTATGTCTACCTTTCCCAACACACTAAAATATAACACATAAAAGATGTTATGTAAATGTTTTTCATTGTAGCTAGCATGTTTCTTAGCTCGTTCATTTAAATATTTTAAATCACTCACCCCTTCTTCAGTCCATGCACTTCGGTTGCCACCCATCACTAAATAAATAAAAAAAAAATAGTTTGTTTCTTTTAGGATACCCACATAACCACTTAAATCTGTCGTAGACACTACTATTAAAATTTCGTGAATAATTTCGCGATTTTACTACGCCTGTTTTGGAAATAATCAAATCGGGTATCGGCCATCCTAACTGTTTAATTTCCGTTCGGATCTCGTATGTAATATCTTTATTAGTCAATAAAAAGTCCACCGAATTCATTTTGAAACGTTTCACAATCAAAAACAGTAAAAACACACTTCTCAGTGAAGAAAATAAACAATCACTAAAAAAAGGTCACTCAACAAGTGTGACCCGTTCAGCTTATTTTCGAACGATTTAACGACGTATGTCTGCTGCAATCGTCTTCAAACTTTACCAGTCACCGAAAAAGCCCGATTAAAAAAGGAGGGCTGGGAAACTGTGTGCCCTCGCCCACGCGCGCGAAATGCGAGGAATTCAGACTACGGTGGCTCGGTGCTCGATCGATAGTCTGTCATATATATGTGATAAAAATCATTATTTGTGGTATAAAAGGAATAATAATTAGAATATGAATAGTTTGTCGTATACAATTAATTGATATTATTGTAACAGTAATTTATAGTAAATTAACACAAAAGAAATATTTTCTATTGAAATTTGGGCTGGGTACGTGCCCCTGTGCCCTTTATCACTAGCCACCACTGAATAGAACTTGCACCAATGAAGAATTGTAGCAGCGTAACTGTGAAGGCTGGAAGTAGTATTCAATTCTTGTTTTTCAAATTTGGAAAACCTTACAACTACGAATTTTTGTATTATAGAAGTATTTTACTTATGGAGAAATAATGTCTAGATATTGTTTTGATAATCCTCAATTCTGTCAAAAAAAAATCAAAAGTGACATTTCTACCATGGTCTAATGGGAGGGGACGATCAAAAAAATAAGGCTTCGGTGAGTACTACTAATTTTAGTTTTTACTAAACGGTAACCAGTGTACTACTATGCAGTTCTGTTTTCATGAGTTCTATCATGTTTCAGTTTTTTTTTTTTTTTTGTTATAAATACTCAGTTGAATTTTCTATCAAAACATCGTTTTTTACAAAACACCATCTGCACAATATTTAAATCTGGAATACTCTTCCAAGCCTTTTTGTTTCAGTCTTGTCTGACAAAGATTGGCTACACAATAGCTCTGCTATTAAACTTTGAACCGAATTCATTTCTATTTACTATGATACACACACACACACACCTAAAATAAGCGATACTCTCTACGGGCGAGTTAGTTTAACCCTAACTGGTGAGGTGAATCTAATACCAAATTTGATTGGTCTGCACTTTTGCACTCAGTCCGTATTGAATATAATTATTAGAGCTCGGGGGTTAATAATAGATGCGTACTTTACCAGGAACGGCTCCAGGATACTTATTTTATACATGCGCTGGTGATTGTTGTACTCCAACTAATCGGCACAGGAACTATAATCACACGACACAGAACTTGCAAACACATGGTAACCAACGTTATAACAGTGGCAGTAGGGACTTCTGCCACTCGAGTTTCCATAAATTATCAAAAACTGTTTCATATATTCAGGAGTTAAGCTCTGGCGCCATTACTTAAAATAGCTGCCTGTATCCATGTGCCCCAATGAGTTACAATAGTGGCTCAGCTGATAGTGGTGTCCTTGGTAGAACATCCGAAACCTGTTTTACTTCTGGATGTTGCTTTCACGAACACTTGCTGGCAGTTTCGGCAATTCGGCGGAGCTCAGATGCCAAACATGTAACGTGGATTAAATTAGTATATGTCCTTAAAGCTATCAAATGCATTTCTATGGCTTTTGCCTCATCCAGTCTCCCAACCAATACTCGTTGTTTCATCAATACTAAATCATATAGGTTTATCTTTATTAATGTGGCACATAACGAGTCATCCAAAAAAAAATGTCATCAAAGTTGGCGGAGAAAAAAAGACTGTTTTTAGTTATTTTTTTTTTTAGTTAAAAATTTAGTTTATACTTAAATTTATAACCTTATTTAATTGTCAAGACTGTTACATTATATGACAGGCATTATTTACTTGACAATTGTGACAGTCACTTATTAAAAGTTTGACAACAAAGTTTCACTTCAAGCTTCGACATAACCGTTATTTCCATTACTCTCATTAATAGCCAGATTTGATAACTTATAAGATGAAAAAGAGTGTCTACAGACGTAACTGAGGCATATTTAAAATAAGTAGTTTTTTACGGGCGCATTTATATCTTGTTCAAAGACACCCACTTCTTTACCTATAAATAAATCCACAATATCACACAACGTAGGAAATTCAAGATTAATAACATCCATTGTTTCGTCAATACTGAGCCATATAGTTTTTTTATGTCCTCACCAATAGTGTTATGCATAATCGTCTGAACTGTTTCTGCAGACAGTCTAACTTCGCCGTATTTTCCACTCGCAGCATTCTGGACATATTGTCTGAACTCGGGATGATCTAATTTTACGAATGGAATATTACACGCTACCGTTATTTTGACTAAATCCCAGTTAAATTGTCTCTGTCTGTCTCGAGCACTCACACGATCACTTACACCAGCTTTATGTTTGTCTGTAACAACATGCTGCAAAACAGCTGTTTTTACGTGCCACGTCAGTACACTGTCATACACGGTATAACGAAGTTTACTGCCATTGAAAGTCAGTTCCGCAAAATTGTTTATCCAACGCTCCATCGTAAGATGCGACGGACGCTGTCCCGACATTTTGACAAACTTATTCGACATTTCGTGCACACGAATGATGCATCGACCAACGCAGCTTAACTAATACTAACAATAAGTGTAAATTATGTTCACGTTCGCCACTCGATCTTTGGCACGTGTCTTAACTTGGTTAGAATATTATATTCCGGAATATAATGGCGTTACTTGATTGAACTACTATTGTACTATGTACATACATATCTATATACAGGAATTGATGATGTAATTTATTAATGTCGCATAGTATTCCAGTCGCGTTAAGACCGGTCCTGGAATCTATTATTAACCTATAAAAGCCGGCAGATCCGAGCGGAGGGCCATAACCGTACGCGTCAAAAATTTATGCACTCTGTCAGCGAATGGTCGCTTTCTACCTTTCCGTGGCGTCGACATTTTCGTTATACGTAAAAAATAATACGCGATTTCAAGTAAACGCTTAGAACGGTAAATATAAACTGACTCGCATCCCTCCGCGCGTTCAGCCGGCTGTGACTCATGCACAAAGCCTGCATCACGCCACTGGGCCGCCGCGCTGATAGCCGGCTTTATTTATAATACACTAAACATAAAAAAACATACAGAAAAAATATTAATTCATTTCACTCCCATTTCATCAGGCGTGTTTTTCAGTTTCGAAAGTGTACCATTTCCGTAAATAATTTATAAATGCAAACAAAACACATATTCAACAAAAACAACATAGACATTATAAACTAAAAGGACTAAAAAGGGGAATTTAAAAGAAAATATTTTTTTACACACTTTATTCTCGTATTTCAGCAAAATTAGTGTAATGGTTAGAGACGGGATCAGTTTTGTACAGAACTAAGAGTACAGGGGTGGGCTTAGGGAACCAATTAGTGTTGTGCAGAGGAGATAGATACTTAGGCCCCGAGTACAAGCCCGGTACTTTTAGTCCCAGTTAAGGCATATACCTTTTCACCGTCTTATCGCCTGGTTAATTAATCGGTCTTAACCGGAAGTAAGTATAGAATTTCCATTCTAAATTGAAAATAGGTACTTATACGAGGAATTATCAGTTTACTAACACTTTGTATGGAACTAAATACGCGTTTCTATACTGATCTTTACCCGTATAGGCCGTATCGTAGTCCACGTTGTCTTGACGAGCGCCTGTCACGTAAGAAGTGGGCGGAATCTACACTTCATTGGTCATTGTCGCTACTCTGGTAGGAGGAAATATGTCACGAGACAGTGCATACAGTCGACCCAGTTGGATTACGTTGGCGGTAAAACACGGGTTATAACCACGCTATCTTTCACCGACTGTATACAAAAAAAACGTTGTTTTGTGAGTGTTTTGATGCCTTATATCCTGTGCGCGTACAATAACGGCGAAGTGGGTTTTTAAAAGGTTTAAATTATACAAACTTTTATTTTATTTACGTCATCATTCAATCATTAAAAAATGGATATTTTTAATCAATACCTCTTTCATAAACATGGGTTTATGGAGGCCTTTCGAAACGGATGAAAATAACGTAGCTTCAGATATAACCAGCGAAAATGTCGAAACGGTAGAGTACGATAAATTTAAAAATAAAGACTTATGTACATATATATACATATATGTATGTATGTAAATAATAAAAGTCATTATATAAAAGCGACGTTAATTACTTATTATTACCTATCCCTAAAAGTTATTATTCGAGCAGGCCCATAGAATCATAAAGTTGCACCGCTTTTTTTGTTCCCCAGGCGTATTGATCATTTTCAATTCAGAATAGATGGACTATACTGGTTCTACGACTTTGACTAAGAAGTACACTTGAACCCCTCTTAAGTCACCTTCGCTTAATTCACATCCCCTCTTATTTCACCACGTTTTCCCCTATTATGTCACGAAACCGTCCCTCTTAAGTCGCCGCCTGTAAAAGTTTTAGAACTACGTTCGGAAATCGGATTCTCGCATGAATATGGGAAAATTGAACTTTGTCACGCACGACTGGGTATACTTACGTTGATTTTTTCGTTCCGTTGGCTCATTTTTCGTTATAACAAGTGCTGTGGTATATCTCTAAATATTTCTTTTTGCAGCTAAAACACGAAAAAGTTGACGTTATAATCGCGACTTAAGAGAGACTAAATTTTGCGACTTAAGCGAGACGATGATGCACGGATTTGGTGACTTAAGAGGGGTTCGAGTGTAGTTGACGTTACTTGCACCGTATACACGTATACTCGTTACTGTACTAGCAGTAGGCTCACGCGAATTTGTCAAATGTCTTGTGTTGGTTAAATGCACTTCAATATGAAAATAGTAATGTACTTTCAAGAGGTACTTACAACTAGTCCTCGTAAGGGCGAATTGCGAAAGACGATATTTTTACACGTGACTGTATTTCGCGAAACTTTTGCATTCCGCGTTTGACAATTATAGGTTATTTAGAGTTGAAAACACCTCAAAAATTAACTAAAATGCAAAATAAAGTGTACGTATTTGCACTACATTACATATTACGTAAAAAATTAGCCCTTTATTGGGCTAATTATATCGAATTAGCCCTTGCCATTTCCCATACCTAGTTAAATGACCATATTACCTTCAATCTTCTAAATAGAGATAGCCTAAAAATAATATAATTATGTTGAAACAAACAAGACGTATGCGAGAGCTCTTTATATCCGTTAAGAATAGATTAATTAAGAAGTTAATTTTTTTAAGAAAGTAAAAGTCTTTGAGATCTATTTCGTGTAAAAAAAGAAATCAATCGGACGTATTCAGCGCTGTCAGGGATTAAAAAAAAAAAATAATTATCTCGGCTCACTGAGGTCGTAGGACCTTATTTTTTTTAATTCGTGTTTTGAATGGCACTTTTCCAATATGCAACGGCCAAAAATGTAAAACCAAAATTAAAAAAAGAAAAAACCGGTTCGAAAAAAATGATACAATTTTACAACGCATTTTTTTATGCAAAAATTAAATAAAAGCAATTTGGTTTTTTAATAGCATGAAATTACAAGTCTTCGCAAATAAAATGAGCCCACGATCATTTCTGTAGGATCATTTTTGCCTCTGTAAAAGCTGATTTTTGAAAACGTCTTTTTTTTATAAAATCGTTATCTCGAAAAAAATAAAACTTTTTTTGAATTTTTGAAAAAAGTGTCATATTCCGCTTGTCACGGGCTGTATTTCTAGTTCACAAGAAGTCTGTTCAAACAAAATTGGAATTTATACAGCAAAAATACGAAAACGCGAATTTTGACGTTTTTTAAAATTTTTCTCAAATGTTTATGAACCGATTTTTTTCCTTCACATCTCATTCGACGCGCATTTTTAAGACCTACAACTTTCTAATTTAACTTTCTTGTGTAGGACTTGAAGCTTTTTTTTTATTTGCAATAAACCGTTTTTTTGACTTTTGCGAATTTTTTTGGTAATGTTCGCCGTTAAAACTCGAGTCGCAAAAAACGCTATCTTTCTTAGAATTGTGTCTCTATACGACCATATTTTTTGTTTGCTGATAACAATTAGTGACCAATTTACATGGGGGCTTTCGCTCGTTGATTGGACTAATTGGCGAAGATCTCTGTTTATATTTAATATAGGCGGTGTTATGAGCCTTTATCCCAACTTTTTAAAAAATCAAGTTGCGACATTTTGACATATTTACTAAAATTTGAATTTTCAAAGTATGTATATGATAATATGTGTCACTTGCAATGTAATTTGATCCGGCAGACCAAACAAACGTACTGAACTCAAATTTACACAACGAAAATGTCCTCTATGTTGCACTGACAAGTGCATATTGATGTTATGTGAAGGTACCGAACAGGATGCACGGTCCAAGAAAGTTCGGGTGAACCATTCATTGAGTCATTCATTGTCACAATTGGTCCCGTAGACCAAATCTCACCATTTATGGATTAACTACATACATACATCGAATCACAATATCTGCACTGGGAATTGGGAATTCAAACTTATTGAATCTTATTAGCTGGATATTTACAAAAAGAAATCATTCGTTAACGCGCAGGCGTGTATGTATATGTAAAACGTTGGCGTTCCAACATGTAATTGTCAGCATACAATCTGGCCTATGATGTATCATTTGATGTTATTTATAACAGCGATGTTATAATTCTTGTCCAATCAGGATTACCCTTTTTAAATAATCCCAGTTTCCGATTGGCTGAAGCTGTTAACAGCGGTGTTATACAAGTAAATAACGGTAAATGATACATCATACACCTGAATATTACATTATTTAAACTGTTAAGATAATATTTTCCATTGGATAAATTGGTTTATAAAATTGGAAACTAAAATCGGTATAAAATTCACGTGTATTTACTGCCACATTAGATTGTTTTTAATTTATTATAAACTATTAAAAGCTTACTGAGAATTTAAAGTCCAGTTGTGTTAAATTTTCAAACAATGAGTTTATTGTTAGGAAAATTTACTTTTTGAAATGTTTGTAGAAAATAGTTAATTCAGCCAAATAAAAAAATACAGGGTATTCCATTAAAAAAAAAGTATGTTCGCTCTACTCTAAGAAAATGGACGATGGGTGAGAAGAACTGACTACTCCACAGGATTCTTCATTAAAAAAATGTGTGGAACTCCTTTTTTGTATTTCCAATGAGATAAAAGACGAGTGAGTTAGAAGGGGTGTCCGAAAAGTGCAAATTTTCAGTTTCACACTGTATATCAAAAACTAAAAGAACTATGAAAATTATGTTTACTGCATCTTTCGTTTCACAAAAAAACAAAGTCGGAGTACAAAGGCCAAAACCCCCCATAAAAGAATCTCTTTTGGATTTATTGATTTGGGGATTGCACGTGTAGCTCCTGGAGGGGGGGGTGGGGGTTTTGCCGAAAAAGGGGTGAGTGACAGGTGGACGGATATTGAACACCACCACCGTGCTCAGCATCTTCGAAAACGGGGGGGGGAAAAAATTGCGCCTGCGATATAAAAAGGTTCCCCTTGTTTTTACAAGGAGAGGATGTAGGAGGGTCGGAAGTCATCAACACCACCACCACCGTGCTCAACCACCCGGTTTTTGGCCGTTTTTGGGGGTTGCGCAATCCCAAAGAGACATTCTGAGATCGGCATCGTGTTCAGCATCCTCGAAAACGGGGGAGGAGATACTCTCGATCCGGGTAAATCGAGATCATTTTTTTCAGTGTTTTTTGCCGACTCACAGACGCCACTATCCATTGATAAGATTACGGGTATTCTAGTCAAAAAAAAAATGTTATTGGGATTTTATCATCTTACTTCGGAACGCTGTTCTGTTGGAATAAATCAAAACATATATATAAATTAAAATATTTTATATTTTATATAATTAAGAGTAGAAAAATCATATATACAGGGTGTTTCGCATAAGGACCGACACAGAGCAGGGCATGTAGGGGAACCTAAAATATGGTGATTTAACGCAATTTACCTTTATACTAAGTTGCACCCCTGAGAAGTTATAGGCCTTCAAAGCGGGGTTTCAAATTTCGAAAAAAATTAATATCTCAGTTATACTTGAACTTAGAAAAACCAAATTTGGTAGACGTTGTGGGTGCACCAAGAGCATTAATCGACAGTAAGTATAGTTCAATTGAAGTTCCATTAAAATGTGACAGAATTTTTTAACCAGTTGGCGGACTTAAACATTTTTTTTTAAGTCCGCCATATTTTATTTTATGGGGAGTTTGATTCTAAAACTTTTCTTACTCTTGTTATTTTTCAAAAAAACTTTGCCGTTTTCAAGAAAAACTCGAATAACTAAAAACACCTATTTCAGCAGTTATTTAAAATAATCGAAAATTCAAAAGTAGTTGGCTATGAAATTAGACGTCAAACTTGATAATCAATCAACAAGTTGGAATAAGAATAATTTAATAGAAAAGCAAACAACTTAAACAACAGAAATAACAGATTTGCACTGATACGTTATAGAAATTGTTCAAAATGTTAAGGCATAAATTTATTCTTCGTCGAAAACTGAAGTCTACTCTTTCCAATAACCGCTGATTGTTTCTTATGACATTACATTTATCTGTAATGGGATTCCACAATTCTGCTCGGGACGCAACTGGCGAGAAATACACAAATTCTTTTAACTTCCCCCAAAGAAAAAAGTCACATTTGTTGAGGTCTGGTGATCGTGGAGGCCAAACTTGTGGGCAATTATTTCCTCGTCCAATTCATTTATTTGGATAATGGTGGTTTAAAAAGTCTCTAACCATAATACTAAAATGAGGCGGTGCTCCATCATGCATAAACCAATGTTCCAGTCTGAGTTGTAGTGGCACCTCGTCAAGTAAATCCGGGAGAGGATTTTGGAGAAATTCTAAATAAGTTTCACCATTTAGTCGATTCGGTAAAATAACTGGACCAATTGGTCCAGTTCACCAATTCCAAATACCGATCAATAATACCAATCCAAACATTTATTTTAAACTCGCGTTGGAAATGTCGAGGAGTTACTGAATGAGGGTTTACATAGGAATAATCATGATAGTTTTGTAGATTTGTAATACCTCTGCGGGTGAAACAATCTAATAAAGTAAGAGTAAAGAGAATTTTCTTTTGAAAATGAATGTCTTGATGTAATATAAACTGACAGAAAGTCACTCGTTTAACCAAATCTTCCGGTAACAATTCTTGCATTTTTTCAATATGATATGGATGTAGTAGATTACGTCTGATAACTCTGTGCACAGAAGTTTGCGATATACCACTTTGTCGAGATAAATTTCTAGTACCTACTGATATGTGGTTCATCTTCAATTGTGTCCAAAATCAGTTCTTCGTCTTGTGCCCTGATTGCAATAGCACGTTCTCGAGTGCTACTGAAAAACTTGCCTGTTTCTCGAGCCCGTCTTTCAACATTGGAAAATGTTTCTCTATGGGGGATCACACGATTAGGAAATCTTCTCCGATGTTATTCAACACTTCTTCTGCAGTTTCCTTCACAGAAACCTAACACTAATAGCATGTTAACTTGGTCGCTAAATGAAAACTTTCCGGCCATTTTCAAAACACTCAGCAAATAATTAACTAAGATTAAGTAACTTTTTTTCCTAATTGTCAAGTTTGACGTCTAATTCAATAGAAAACTTTTGAATTTGAAATAGGTGTTTTTAGTTATTCGAGTTTTTCTTAAAAACGACAGTTTTTTTAAAAATAACAAGAGTAAGAAAAGTTTTAGAATTAAATTCCCCATAAAATAATATTTTTTTTAAAAATATTATTAAATTCCCCATAAAAAATTTCCACCAACGGGTTAAAAAATGGTGCATATCCAATCACATTTTAATGGTGCATCATCCCAAATCAACTCTTTAAAATGCCTCAATTGAACTCTACTTACTGTTGATTAATGCTCTTGGTACACTCATAGCGTCTACCAAATTTGGTTTTTCTAAGTTTAAGTATAACTGAGATATTGATTTTTTTTCCAAATTAGAAACCCCACTTTGAAGGCCTATAACTTCTCAGGGGTGCAACTTAGTATAAAGGTAAGTTGCGTCAAATCACCATATTCTAAGTTCCCCTACATGCCCCTGCTCTGTGTCGGTTCTTATGCGAAACACCCTGTATATTTTTTCTCATGAGTCTTCTCACGAGCCGCCACTGGATTAAATGCCTATGAAATCTAATGGAATGTATGAATGTGTATGTATGTATGTATGTATGTATGTATGTATGTATGTATAACACAAATACCTTCCTACAACCTATACTAAATGACAGCAACCGTTATAAACGCTACTTCCTCGACAGAAAACAACCTAATTGCAATTTTATCACCAATAATTTAACAATACCAACAACGGATCGCGTGTCGGGTACGAGACGGCGCACGCGCGTCTGAGTCCTCGGTCGAGCGACACACGGGAAGCGTATCCTCTCCATCGTCAAAACAATCGCGCCTCGCTGAAAAACACGGCACAGCTGATTGTGACAGAAAGCCAGGCCGACTTGTTTTCCCGATGTGTTTTTAAACGTCAGCCTCGCGGTCGAACGGGTCTGTGTCCGGCTGTCGCTCCTTGCGAACTTCGTCGTCGACCTTAACCTCCGAAACGCAGGGACGATGACTTCCGTCGCCAAAGTGGTAAGTTCATGTCTTTCGCGGATTGTTACTGATATTTCCTTTGTGATCCGCGGCCGGCCGCGATTTGCACAGGAGATTGTTTACACGAGATTTTTATTAATAGATGTAGAGCACGTTATAACGCGAGATCTGGTTTACATTGATTTTTTTGCCTTGTTTTCTTATCGCCTCGCCTGCATAAAATCTTGCTTGGGTGCGAAAAATGAGGGTTTCTATTTCACATATAATTTTTAGGGTTGTTAAGTTACACAGTAAATCTGGTTAAATTATTTTTTAAGCAGTTAATTTTGTCTAAATTCAATATTTAAATTCTATTAAATAATATGTACTTATGTATGTAGGTACATACGTTATATAGTAAACTACTAAAGTACTCCGCTCATTTCTTATGGGAAGTGATCCCCGGTGAAATTGGCCGGGGTTGATATATGTATGTATGTATGTTATTCCTTTTGATTTGTTGTTCTGCAGGATCAAAAGTTCATCATGGGCACCAAGTTCAAAAATGCATAGTTTTCCAGATATTAATTCAGATGGTAGGAACAATAACGATCAGTGACAATTGACAGCTGTCAAAAAAAGTGTTAAAACGAATTAAAAGTTAATAAAACGGCTATCAAAACAAATATGCATTTACAATTTTTGTTTCTTGGTGTGGTCACTAATTATTGACAAGGAGGTGTTACTTAAGGTATTAGACATGCGCAATTGCTTCAAGTGCCAACTCATTGTCACTAATGAATCTCCAAGTCAAAAAAAAAATAGTAAAAAAAATCCTGCCTGTATGTTTTGATAACCATTTTATTAAGCTTAAATACGTTTTGACAAGTTTGTTGACAGTTGTCAACTGTCATCAAGGGCGTAGCCAGGGGTGGGGGACGATCGCCCCCCCAATTTTTTTTAAGAGGTCAAAGGTCAAAAACCAAAATACTCGGGGGGAATGCGGTTGCCGTTGCCTGTAGTGACCTTTTTTTTTTTTGGCTTTTTTGTTTTATTTGCAGCGATCGCTTCGGGCTTTTGGTTGCCGTTGCCTCTACTGACCTTTTTTTTTTGGCTTTTTTGTTTCATCTGCTTTGAGCGCCCCCCCCCCCCAAAGATAACTACTGGCTACGCCCTTGACTGTCATTGGTTGTTATTGTACATATTATCTGAATCAGCTATCAAAAAGGTCCCGGACTGAATCAGATACCAAAAAGAAACCCGGAAACTCACAGAGAACTCCCCCGGTTCATTATAACAATATATATGTTATAAGCGTCAAGATGTCGAAAAGTGTTATTTAACCTCTAATACTGAACTTGGTACCCTTGACAACTTTTGATCCTGTGGTCAAAAGGAACAACATATATCAACCCCCTCTAATTTGACCAAGGCTCACTTCCCATAAGAAATCAGTGGGGTCCTTTGTAAAATTCAGTATCCTGAGTTTTAACAGTTTTCTTAGCTCCTATATTCTCTTCTTATGCCTTAATAATAATAATAGTTTAGTTTTTCGATAACTGGCTACAGAAATCAAAAGCTTATCTCTGATTAATTCGTGGATGGTAGATGTCAATTTGACAGAAAAAGCAATACATTAGTCTTAGCAGTTTCTTAAAAAAAAAATTGTTGGCTTTGTACATAGGTAACTGCAGGGATGCATATTTCTAGGTATATAGGTATATTGTGTTAAATCGACATAATTTTAAGTTTATTTCACTATTAGAAGAAAATAAAATAAAAGAGAAAACATTTCCCTCTGTTTTAGACAATATTACTCTGTTTATTCATTTAACAAAATGTGTTGGATAAAAATTGCTTTTCAGTAAACACAACATTTTTCAGTTGTCAACATTTAAGTGAAAAAATATGACACCTGTTACAAAGTTATAGGAAATTAAAAAAAAATATTTGCGTTATCAGTTATTTTTTAAAATAGTAAACAATACACTAATGTAAACATACTTTTTTAAAATAAAATACATAGATTATGATCGGAATTAAAATTCAAAGATAGGAATAGCTCTTGAAATAAATAAAAACAAACTAAAACAATTATAGTGGGTTATGATTAATTTAATTGTACATTGAAATAATTTGCAGGAAGTTTTTCGATTTGTTACAAAATATTTTTTTTTCAAAAAGTTATGGCCATTTTTAATTTTGGGAAACAAAATGTTCCTATAAAATTAAAATTAAAATGGCCATCTTTTTGAAAAAAAAAATATTTTGTAACAAATCGAAAAACCTCTCCTTATATTTGTTTCTAGATTATGAAAAAATATATACTGCAAATATTCCACAGAGCGTTACTGAGATCCCAGGGTGTGTTGCAGTTTTTTTGAAAATTTTTTCGCAATTTGCTGACGGTTTTGTCACTATAAATCCTTTCTGTAAGAGGTGTATAGTCATCACCTAAAAAGTGAAGTGGGTCCCATGCGTCATTTTCAAGATATGGCTAACTGAAATATCACCAACCACCACTGCCTGAATGTATCAAAATGTGCAGAATATTCCACTAATAAAACTAACTTTTGTATACCCCTATATATACCGTGTGTGTAAAACCGACATCGACCAGTTATGAAAAAGGACAAACAGAATTAAGACGACAGATAAGCGGCAACCGCACAGGCATCGAAGGTAGTGAGGGAATAAGGCCGATCCTCTCACCATCTGTATTTTTCGTTAGAATGAGAAGTGTAGCATTTGTCCTTTTTCACAACCGGCCGATATCGGCTTTACACATACTGTATATACAGCTTGTGTAAAGCCGATATCGGCCGGTCGTGAAAAAGGACAAAGTCTACACATCTCGTTCTAATGACTAGCGTAGCGTGCTTAGAGGGCCTGGCTGCCTTCGATGCGTATGCGGTTGCTTCTTATCTGTCGACTCACTTCTATTTGTCATTTTTCATAACTGGCCAATGTCGGCTTTACACAAACCGTATATAAGGAGCTTTGATGAAACTGTTATCTTGATTCAACGTAAGAAAACTGTCTGAAACGATTTTTCATTTTTTTTAAATTCTTTTCCAGTTTACTGGAAAAATAATAAAACAATAAAATAAAATAAAAATCATCACTGCAATACAAATTATTCATTTAAATATGGAGCATATTCAATATAAAACCACGTACACTGTACAGGGTGTCTCATTTCGACGTTTTTCTAAGGTAATCCGGTGTAAGTAAGTAACTAAGGTAACTAAATATCTAGACATGTGTCAAAAATCTGGTTTCCTTAAAATAGTAGCTTTTTCGCGAAAACAGTATGTGTCTATCTCTTGTAATAACCGAGATACCTTAAAACATGGGACACCTCCTACATAGTGTTACCGTTAAGAACGAGAACATCCTCATATTTTTTTTATTTTCTACCAAATTTGATGATGTTAGTCTCGAAATGTACACAAGGGCGTAGCCAGTAGTTATCTTTGGGGGGGGGGGGGGGGGGGGGGGGGGAGCGCTTAATGCAGATGAAACAAAAAAAGCCAAAAAAAAAAAGGTCAGTAGAGGCAACGGCAACCAAAAGCCCGAAGCGATCGCTGCAGATTAAACATAAAAGCCAAAAAAAAAAGGTCACTACAGGCAACGGCAACCGCATTCCCCCGAGTATTTTGGTTTTTACTTGACCCTTTGGGGGGGCGATCGCCCCCTCCCCC
Source organism: Aromia moschata (assembly GCA_029963805.1). Lineage (NCBI taxonomy): Eukaryota > Metazoa > Arthropoda > Insecta > Coleoptera > Cerambycidae > Aromia > Aromia moschata. The sequence goes on from JAPWTK010000239.1 coordinate 130,288, forward strand.
CCTGGCTACGCCCTTGAATGTACAGCACACAAAATTTGATTTTAGAACAGGATACTGTACATATCCAATACATACAGCTCTGTGCATAAAAATAGCACCGACTGTATTTTACATTAAAAACATGAAATATAAAAGGCAAGCCTTAGTTGCATCTGTTTAGATTTTTATTACAAAAAGAGTAATGATATACCAAAACATTATATATAACATATTGTTCCAAATAAACTAAAAATAAATATAGCACATTCAGTTAACTTATAATATCTCAAGTTTTTACTATAAAAAAAAATAGCACCGCTCGTGAAACATACAAATGACTGTACAAGGAATCAAATAAAATTAAAAAGTTAAACTGTAACATATTAATACCTTGTTGTATAACCTTTGTTTTTCAAAACAGCAGCACAACGCCGTGGCACAGTCAACCAGCGCTTGACAACGCTGTAATGGAATAGCCTCCCACGCTGATTGCACAGCCTACCATAATTCTGCTGTATTCTTCGGTTTTGCTTTAAAAACAGTTTTTTTAACATCTGCCCAAAGATTTTTAATTGGGTTCAGGTCTGGTGACTGAGCGGGCCATTCTATAACCTGAACTCGATTTTGTGCAAAAAGAACCTTTTGCTAGTCTGCTGATATGTTTTGGATCATTGTCCTGCTGTAAGACCCATCTGAGCGGCATATTCCAGTCCACATAGGGCAACATTACTTCTCTCATTATATCAACGTAGACTAATGCGGTTATCGTAGGCTTGATCCAAAATATTGGCCCAGTACCATGATACAAGAAAGAATCCCACACATTAATTTTTGCTCCGCCATGTTTAACGGTCTTGACTGTATACTGGGGTTTAAGTTCATCTCTTGTTGGTCTGCGGACAAATGTTCTACAGCCTGGAGTCCCAAATAACTCAATTTTCGACTTATCGGTCCAGAGGATATTTGTCCATTGTGCGAGAGGCCAGTTTAAATGTTCCCGAACGAATTTGATTCTGTCACGAAGATGTTTCTTCTTGAGTAACGGTACTTTCTTAGGAGTTCTGGCCATCCAGTTTTTCTTTACGAGCCTTCTTCTTATTGTAGGTGTGTCTACATTGAGATTTAATTCCTTTTTAATTTGAGTTGACGTTATAAAAGGATTTTTTTGTTAGTCTTAGGATGCTTCTTTCATCAGTTAAAGATAGTTTTTTCTTTCGGCCTCTTTTTTCTTCTTTTTCTTTAAATTTCTTGGCATTACTGATCATTTTATTAGAACATCCGACCACTTCCCTAATAAACTTGTATGTTTTCCCGTTAGCCAATAATTTGTTTATGAACAAACGTTCTTCTTTCGTCCAATGTTTTCCACGACCCATTTAATATTTAAATTAAATTAAAATTCAATTCAGATATTAACTATAGGCTTATATTATTTTACCTTTGACTTCATTGTTCTATGCTGAAACATGTTTAAATGTTACGGCGTCGAACTGCTATCATAAACTGAATTGGTGCTATTATTTTACATAGGTCAATATTGATTTTATTTATAGAAACAGGGATTTCCCCTACCGAAACGAGAATTTTCCGGACTTCATTAGTTTTAGAAACTTCCGTGGATCTCAAACAAATAGGTATCTTGAGAACACGTTTGAATGCATATAGCAGAGCAGTCAATATGTGATTATGGAGTTAATTTGAGTATTCACTATGGTGCTATTTTTTTGCACATAGCTGTACATCCCATACATACATACATACATACATACATACATATGTATATCCAGGTACTATACATATCACATGTTTAGTCCAAGGCCTACTGTAATTTATATTTTAGTGGGTCGAAAATTGGAAATAGGAATTTTTTAACAACTTAGTAATAATTGAAATATTTTTGATTGTAAATATAGATGTTTTTTCTAATCTTTTTCATATATCTAATTGTGATTCCATATCCATAATCTATAAAGTGCATCGTGTTTTATCTGTTGTTTTTTTCATTGTGATTGTTGTTATCATTATGTTTTATGTTTTAGGTGAAGAGCGTCGGTCCCAAGCTGGTGCCATTCTTCAAAACCGTCGCTATTTACTTTGTTATGTTCATACCGCAAGATAAACCTTCGATTTTTAGTACAGTATTGAAATGCCTGCCCATAATAAGCCTAATGTTGTTCGTCGTACTGCACGGGATGAGTCTGGGAGATGAGTAAGTGGACATGTGTAGATATCAGTGGCGGCTGGTGGCCATTTTTATTTTTAAATTTCAATCATAAAAAGTAGAAAATAGCTCATTTATGACAACATACCTATAAATTGGACGTTACCCGTTGTGTATTACATAAATCGAAATTAACAACATTACTGACTTCAGATAGATCATGGACGGGGCGGGGCGATGCAAAGATTAATATGCGCTGCAATATTAAACTACTAAACTATAATTACTAAAGCTTAATTTACACGTGTCAAGTAGCTAAAGCAAGTTACTAAATCAAGTAACTAAATTTAGTTACTTGTATAGTGTAAACAACTTGATTTAGTACTTGCGCAAGTACCTAATTTAGTAAACTGCTTAGTCAACTAAATAGAAAGAATTTCTATTTACTTGAGCAAGTAGCCTCTCCCACCCCTGCATTCCAGCAACTAAAACGCCGACTAAACGAGTGTAGACAGGTCAGTTAGTCAGGTTCATTAGTACAAGAGTGCGGAGATTATTATTTGTGCCGCATTTTAAAAAATGTCTCGTTGGAGTGAAGAGATTAAATTTTTAATAAATTAAAGTTTGTAGAAGAATATCGTGAAAGGCAATGCCTATGGGATACAAGGGCTGCTATTTATAAAAATAAACAAGCTCTTTCTATACAAACAAGCAATTTTATATTCTGGTACGTCTTCTTCTCCTAATTCTCTTAACAAAGTAGATGAAGCACCATATATTTCTCTCCGACTCAGCCATTTTCGTACCCAACAACGCTTGTTTTTGTTTCTGTTCATTTCTGCTGCAATTATTTCTGATAATTCACCACATAGATTCAATACACAATTCCGCATTGCTACTCGCATAACTTTTCCAGCCATGTTTAAAATCAGCACTAATCAACAACTAACCAAGAATAGGCACTATAAAATGTAGACGCTCACTAAACAAACGGACTTAAATTTTAGCTACTTGATTTAGTAACTTGCTTTAGCTACTTGACACGTGTAAGTTCAGCTTTAAACGTAGAAAAATAAGAAATAGTGATTTTTTACGACTTTTTATTTACCCACTTACTAGTCAACGTTTATTAAAATGAAAGTACTATTTGATTATCCTGTATCCACTACCAGATTGTGACTATGTGATACTCTACTGACCACGCATTATATTTCGCTCAGCTCCGCCTAAATTGTAGTTGCGTGTGCGTTACCGCGTATTCGTGCATTCGTTCCATTTGTTACCGACTCGCCACAGACAATCAAGTCGGTGGCAAAAATGGAACAGGTTCCAATTTTTTAGTCGGGCCGTCTTTTTAGTCTGTCGTCTGCGGTGGGCCTAAATAGTACTCACTTAACTAGTAGTGTATGAGTGACTACCGTGACACGAGAAAAATTTACTATGATTGTATGCTATTTGCACATATATATATATATATATATGTATATATATACATAGATAAAGAGGTAAAATACACTGTGTGAAAATAAATTCGTTATAAAAGCCACAACCTCATGAATGGCAACCACAAAAGTATCCGACCACTATAAATATCATAATATAAAATATAATTTAAAAAAATAATTGTAAGGTGATATCTACCATGTTGGCATTACCAGGAGATGGTTAAAACTTAATTTCCTTCAGTTTTAGTCCATTAATGACACGTAACATTATTTTCATTTGGTTTCGATTATCGTTGTTCTAAATTGAAGTGATACTTTTTTTATAGTTTTTCCAGAATTACACAAAAGTAATACTAAAAGCATAGAACGTATATATTTTACATATTTAGAATTAGAATGAAACTGATAACCTTCCATTGTGTTCCATTGAAAAATATATTTTGTATACCCCCGTGTACGGGTAACTGAAAAATCGAAAGTGGCTCACCCCCATACATTTTTGTTTTCAGAGATAACATAAAGAAATTTTAGAATTGCATTATACGTAAATTCACATTTATTGACATAGTCGGCAATATTTATTCACTTCCGGTTTGACCGGAAATATACCTTATAGATTTATGTGTATCTAATATACAATTCTAAAATTTCATTATTTGAACTCTGAAAACTAAAAAGATGTAGAGGTGAACCACTTTCAAAAACGATGAGGAATTTAGTAATTATGTTAGATATCGAATATGAATTTTACGGAAAAAAATCGTAACATATGGCTTCTTAATTCATTAAAATCGATCAAATATTAAAAAAATAAAGGGGGCCTTTATAAAACTAAACTGTACAAAACGAGAAAAAAATACCTAAGTGTTTACTTTTTTGGGCGTATCTGAAATTATCGATCAAAGTATTGATCAAAGAGTTTGTGTTTGGTTTGGTTGAATTTAATGTAGTTGTTTTCTACTTCGCGCCCATTTCCCCTACATTGTTCTTACAGTTTTCTTTTTATTCTGAAACTTGAACTTGAACGAACAAATAATGTAACTTTTCAATCAAAATTTCAAACGTAAATCGGATAAGATTTCATTAATCGACGAGTTTGGGCATATTTACTAAAATTAAACCTCGATAAATAGCGGACCCTAACAGTACCGTATTAAGGAAAAGTAGATAGCCGTGGCGGTAAACTTGTTAAACCCTACAAAATATCACACAATAAATGTTGCCATATTTCGCAAAAATTTTCCAAGCCGGTTCTAACATTTTCACAGACGTTTTTTGATTTTTTTTGGCATGTTCCATTTGAAGTTTTTTTGCTGTTACAGCCTTCTTCGTCTAAGCATTCCCTAAAACATGATATGGGTCCCATGTTTCCTTACGAAAATACGGGAATTTCTAATTCCACTAGCCGCCACTGCTAGCCCGTAATACGGTTCTGTTAGGGTTCGTAATTTCTCGACTGTGCAGAATAAGACATGCACATTTTCATACAACAAAGCGTTTCTGCACATATGCTCCGCCCTTAAAGCCCCACTTATGTCAAACCGTGCGTCCGGTTAACTCGGCATACCCAATCCGTGTTCAAACGGTCGGCAGCGGACCATATGCGTGACCCATTCCACACTGTCTTCCTTTCCACATAGAATTTTTTACCTGCATACATATGTATGTATGTACATTTATCAACATGGGCTCGCGTATCAAGGAGCTGAGAAATAATTAGCACTATCTCACCTTAGACATCTACATACATATGTAAGTAAACTTGTTTATGAGATCACATACAATTTCTATAATATAACAAACATTAATTAAAAAAAATAACAATTTATTTCATTATAATTTTGGGAAACAAAATGTTCCTATAAAATTAAAATTAAAATGGCTTTTTTACAAAACTTTTTTGAAAAAAAAAATATTTTGCAACAAATCGAAAAACGTCTCCTTATATTTGTTTCTAGATTATGAAAAAATATATACTGCAAATATCCCACAGAGCGTTACTGAGAACCCAGGGAGTGCTCCAGTGTTTTTGAAATTTTTTTCGCAAACTTTGTTGACGATTTTTTCACTATAAATCCTTTCTGTAAGAGGTGTATAGTCATCACCTAAAAAGTGAAGTGGGTCCCATGCGTCATTTTCAAGATATGGCTAACTGAAATATCACGCACCGCCACTGATAGGAGTTACTTGTTAGTTCATACCTGGAATGTACGATAGAGATCCAGGCTCTACATATGTATGTATAATATGTACATACATACATATAACTTATCTTCTGCGCCTTATCTAACAATTTATAAACAAAGCGTATCGCGTATGCTTGAATGTAAAAACATCGCATTCGCCGTGAAAACAACAGAATGTAACACAAAGCGAACGCAGTGTGGAGATCGCTCTTATTGATTAAAAGTGCAACGGAAAGAAAAACCGGATTAAAATTTGATCAATGGCCTTGTATGAACGTTTGTTTACATCTCCCTTAATGTTTATTTATAAATGAGTATGTATGTAGTAGGTACATATATCATATAATGATGGACAAAATAATTGTACGCTGTGCGCGGTAACAATATACAAATTTGGCCCATGTTGACTTAGGGATAGCAAATATTACCAGCTAAAAAAACTATGTGCAAAGGGATGGTGGTGTGGTTTGTGGGCCATGCAGATGGTCTGCTGCCGACCGCCTAAGCACGGATTAGGCATGCGGACGCACGTGCGTGACACAAGTGAGGCTTTACGAGAGGAGCATATCCGCAGGATCACTTTGTCGTTTAAAGATGTAGACAGTCTTATTCTGTACGTACACAACAATTTAATTGCAAACAGCTGAAATCATTCAGAATTTGTGGGTGTTAAGGCAAAATATAGCTCAACATAATTTCGAACAAAAAACATTGCTAAAAAAATAGTAAGTATTAAAGTAGTAGGTACTACACGGCGAAAAAAGAGTTCCTGTGTGTTATCAGACCCATAAAAATGTATTAAAATTTCAAGGGTTATTTTGACCCGACGAATTCGAGTTTCATATCTTTTTTGCACATGGACCTTGGACCGTTTGCTGTTGTTATTTTGATTTACATATATTTTTTTTTGAAACGCTCTAGCTACATATGTACCTCGGGATTTCTCTGGTTGTTGCGGGGCTTTGTTATGAATGCGAACAAAATGTTATACGCAAATGGACATCAAATGACGTTAGATTTTTGCGTTAAAATACGACGGAGGTGTCGTAAAGTACTTGTGGTGATAAGTTCCAGACTCACATTGGATGTAGAAACGTGAAATGTGCGAATGTCCGTTACCGCGCCAAAACGCACTAATGATAGTAATGACTAGGGTCCGGAAAGTGTAGTACAACGCAGGGTCGGGCTCGTAATCCGTCATGTCATTGATGAAAGGACATATGAGAGACCAAAAAGACAGGAGTAAAAATGTGTTAGTAATGTACATACCTACCGCTTATGTCATTCAGCAACACCGATTGTCATTACTTGAGCGTACGTTGCCACAACCAATAGTCTTTCTGCATTTCTTCTCGTTAAACGCGAGCGATTAGGCCTGTACATATGGTTATAGAAGGAAAATGATCATTCCACATTTACTGAAGTTCAAATTCAAAATAGTTCACATGAACAGAGGACGACACTCCATGCACATTATTATCACGAATTTTGCACAGTTGCTTGTATCACTAATAGTCCATGTCCCGAAGCTCAAAAAAATACGATTTGAGTGCATGTTTTCTGGTAGAAAAAAAAATTTTCTGATTCATATGCAGATTTTCCCCAGAAATACGAGAAAAAATAGTTTTGATGCGATTAAAAGTCGTTAAATAAACATTTGTTTATTTAACAACTTATAAAAAAATAACATTTTTTTTTTTTTTTTGCTTATATCTTTGCTTCTAGAGCTCGTAGGCAACTTTTACGACCACCAACTTTTTAATCATTAAATTTCCTACAAGATAGGATTTACAAATCGATTTTTCATTGTTTATTATAAACAAATTGTCAAAAATCGCAAAAAAACATTTTTAGATCGAAAATCTTTAGAGTAACGTAGAACAAAATCTGCTCAATGAATTTTGATGTTACATTGAGAATTTATAGCTCTCAACTAACTTAACAAAAAACGCTTTGCGGATTTGCAAAATATTGTTTAGTTTTTTGTAAATTAATTTTTTAAAGTGAAACTTTGAGGTCTTATTGCAAAAGTATAGCATAATATATCTTAATTTGGCCTCGGTGAATACATCGCAATTAGCATAATGTATAATATAATACAAAAAATATGTTTTTTTTTAATTTTTAACGTTTTGTCATGAAAAAAACAATTTTGCAATTTAAACAATTGCAAATATCTCGACCATTTTTTAAAATATTTTTTTCAAACCAGTGGCATTTTAATCGTCGTAAAAACACATTTAAAAAAAGTTACTCTACCTTTCTCGGAAGCCAAGATAGCATGTTTTGACGTTTTTTGAAATTACAGCCAAATTTCAAAATATTTCAACTTGAAAAAAAATACCATACGTTCTTTAAGTAATATGTTATACAGTGACCAACACGTTTTTGAGATATCTTGTATAGTTTTGCAAAAAAAATTCACGAAACTGCCATTTTCCAAGTTAGCGCTGGTTTTGCGCTCTCATCTCCTGCCCCACCACTGGTCACTCGACGGCAGAGCAGCTCTATGGGCTACATGTAATCGTTCAGAGCGCAAAACCAGCGCTAGCTTGGAAAATGGCATTCTTGATTTTTTTTTCAAACTATACAAGATATCTCAAAAAAACGTTCACTGCCGGGGCAAAACCCGGGAAAAAAAAAGACCACCCCCCGAACACGGGGGAAGCCCCCCCCACGAGGGGGCCCCCCCGGGGGGGGGGGGAAAAAAAAAAAAGGGGGAAGAAACCCCCCCCCCCCCCGCGAAAACCCCCCCCCCCCCCCCCCCCCCGGGCACAAACCCCCCCCCCCCCCCCCCCCCCCCCCCCCCACCCCCAAAAAAAAACCCCCCCCCCCAAACCCCCAAAACCCCCCCGGGCCACCCCGTCCCGAAACCAAAAACAACCAAAAACGCGACCCCCCCCCCCCCCCCCCCCCCCCCCCCCCCGGGCCCCCCCCCAAAAAAAAAGAAAACCCCCCGCCCCCCCCCCCCCCCCCCCCCCCCCCCAAAACCCCCCCCCCCCGCACCCCCCCCCCCCCCCCCCCCCCCCAAAACCCCCCCCCCCCCCCCCCCCCCCCCCCTCCCCCCCCCCCGCCCCCCCCCCCCCCCCCCGGTCCAAAAAAAACCGGCACCCCCAAAAAAAAAAAAAAAGAAACCCCCCCCCCCCCCCCCCCCCCCCCCCCCCCCCAAAAACCTCCCTCCCTCCTTTAAACCCCCCCCCCCCCCCCCCCCCCCCCCCCCAAAAAGGCCGGGGGGGCGGTCCCCCCCCCCCCCCCCCCCCCCCCCCCCCCCCCCCCCCCCCCCCCCCCCCCCCTCAAAAAAAAAAAGGCGGGGGGGGGAAAAAAAGAACACCCCCCCCCCCCCCCCCCCCGCCGCCCCCCCCCCCCCCCCGCGGGGGGTCGCCCAACAAAACCCCCCCCGGGGGGGAGGGAAAGAACCCCCCCCCCCCGCGCCTCCCCCCCGCCCCCCCCCCCCCCCCCCCCCCCCCCCCCCCCCCCCCCCCCCCCCCCCCAAAACCCGCCGCCGCCCCGCGGGGAAAATCCCCCCCCGGCCCCCCGCCCCCCCCCCCCCCAAAACCCCCGGGGGCCCCCCCCCCCCCCCCCCCCGCGCCCCCGGCCCCCCCCCCCGGGTTGCGCCCGCCTTTTTTTTCCCCCAATACCCCCCCAAACCCCCCCCCCCCCTCCCCCGCGTTGGTTCCCCCCCCCAAAAAAAACCCCCCCCCCCCCCCCCTCTTTCCCCCCCCCCCCCCCCCTCCCCCCCCCAAAACCCAAACACCCCAAAAGCCCCCCCCCCAAGGGGGGTGCCCCCCCCCCCCCAACCACCCCCCCCCGCCCCGGGAAACCCCCCCCACAACCCCCGGGCCAAATCTCCGGAAAAACCCCCGCGCCCGGGGGGGGGACCCAAAAAAAAAAAGCCCCCCGCCCCCCCCCCCCCCCCCCCAGAAACCCCCCCCCCCCCCCCCCCCCCCCCCCCCCCGGGGCGGGGGGAAAAAAGGAAAAAAATTTCTCCCCCCCCCCCCCCCCCTCCCCCCCCCCCCCCCCCCCGCCCCCCCCCCCCCCCCCCCCCGCCCCCCCCAAACCCCCCCCCCCCCCCGGGGGGAAGAAAAAAAAAAAAACCCCCCCCGGGGGGCCCCCCCCCCCCCCCCCCCCCCCCCCCCGCCCCCCCCCCCGGGGCCCCGCCGGACGCCCCCCCCCCAGCGGGGGGGGTTGGTCACTGTATAACATAATACTTAGACTATATGGTAATTTTTTCCAGTTGAAATATTTTGAAATTTGGCTGTAATTTCAAAAAACGTCGAAACATGCTATCTTGGCTTCCGAGAAAGGTAGAGTAACTTTTTTTTAATGTGTTTTTTTACGACGAATAAAATGCCACTGGTTGGAAACAAATATATTAAAAAACGGTCGAGATATTTGCAATTGTTTAAATTGCAAAATTGTTTTTTTCTTGACAAAACGTAAAATATTTTTATTTTTTTTTGTATTAAATAATACATTATGCTACCTAATTCCAATGTGTTTGCCGAGGCTAAATTACGATATATTATGGCGTACTTTTGCAATAAGGCCTCAAAATTTCACTTTAAAAAAATAATTTACAAAAAACTAAACAATATTTTGCAAATCCGCAAAGCGTTTTTTGTTAAGTTAGTTGAGAGCTATAAATTCTCAATGTAACATCAAAATTCATTGTGCAGATTTTGTTTTACGTTACGCTAAAGATTTTCGATCTAATTTTTTTGTGATGTTTGACAATTTGTTTATAATAAACAATAAAAAAATCGATTTGCAAAAATGGCCTATCTTGTAGGGAATTTGATGACGAAAAAGTTGGTGGCCGTAAAAGTTGCCAACGAGCTCGAAGCAAATATATAAGCAAAAAACTAAAAAAAAGCTATTTTTTTATAAATTGCTAAATAAACAAAATGTTCCCGACTTTTAATCGCAGCAAAACTATTTTCCCGTATTCCTGGGGAAATTCTGCATAGGAGTCAGTTATTTTTTTCTACCAGAAAACATACACTTGAAATATTCTTCGGGACATGGACTATAACAATTGTATGTTTCACTAACATTAGTACATTATTATTTTTACATCTACAGAGTACAACGCACGTGTTACTATTATTTCTATACTTATTTACGTTAATTAATTATATACTTATACTTAATTACTAATTATATACTTAATTATTTCTATACTTATTAACCCGTTTACGAGCTATCAATAAAGGGGGCGAAATATCTGAACATTAACGACCTTATAGTACATAACGACCATCTATGTACACACGCTTATTAGTTAGTCACTCACGATAATCAAAATTATTTCAACTCAGCATTCTACCGTTCGTTCGCTCACATCGAGCTAACTTAAAATACTAAAAGTTCGACAACTGAATGCTCGATACGCTATATGGATAAATTATATATAGCCTTTCTCGAATCCGCTACGAGTGAGTCCCAGCGCGTGTTACCAGGCACAGTCAGTGCCGTACATATGCACGGGCAAGATATATGTACATGCGTGCATAATTTACAAGGCGCTTAAAAAATACGGTTTATACTTTAATTATCACAGACCTGTATAGTGCCGACCCTGCGTTGTAGCACGCTTTCCTGAACCTAGTAATGACTAATGACTAGAGTTCGGAAATCCTGGCTTACCGCATGTAAAACTGCATTTACTGACCCAGCGTTCCCGCATGAGGTCGGCGTACTACCGCGCAGATGTGAGTCCCGGAATATCGGGAAGGATCGGTCAGTGGCGTGAGTATGCAGGGGTAAGGAATACACGCGTATATAATTTACAAGGCATCTCGAGAATAACTTGAGAACGGTGGCTCGTTGCAGATCATTGCGCCGGGCTCTACTAATGATCCCAACTTACTAATGTAGATAGAAGCTTTCACACCACTACAGATTGATTCGTTCCATCCTCGAATCCACACGTTTCCTCATCCAGTTTGCGCCCGGGCTAAAGGTTTGAGTTGCACGGTATACGTATAAATATCTATTTGTATACCATGTTTGAATTGCATATGGATTAATGCGTGTCGCGTATGTTTATATTGCGCTACAAGTAGGGATTGCAATCCGGAAAACCTGATCCGGTAAATTAAAAAAATACATGAAACATGAATTTGTTGACAATAAAACCGACTAGTGTACGAGTAGAAGCAGAAAGTGCCTTCTCAGCCGCTGGTTACATTTTTTGTAGCTCTGTAAGAAGTCGACTGGAAGATGATAAAATTAACACTATTTGTTTTCTAAGATAATTTTTTCAAAACCATGTAATTTTTTTATGATTGTTTTACTTAAAATAATAATTTAAAGTAAGTATATTAAAAAAAGAAGTTTATCCACTCATTGTTGTGACAATTGTGCCATTGATTAAATAGATTTTTGATGACTGTCATAATTATAAGAATGAAACTGCCTGGCGTCCCTAAATTACTTAATTATTGTGATCTCAGTTGATAAGCTTGATTTTAGTTAGAATTAATATAAGTTACTTATAACGAGCCATCCAAAAAAAGTCATCAAAGTTGGACGAGCAAAAAAATACGTATTTCTATTTTTAATCTTATAACCTTATTGAATTGTCAAGGCTGTTACATTATGTGACAGCCATTAGTTATTTTACAATTCTGACAGCTACTTGTCATGTAAATGTTTGACACCAATAAAGTTTCATTTTGAGCTTCAACATAACCGCTATTTCCATCTCTCTCGTTCAGAGCCAGATTTGTCATTTTTTTATGGATTTATAATGTAATGCATAAGTAAGTTACATTACAAGATATCATTGATGTTGTCATTTGTGAAATCTAGTAAGTGAAACTGAACTTAACCGCCCGTCATTTCTAATTAATTCTAAATTATTATAACAATTACAATCTAACTAGTTACACTATATCTACAAAATTTTTATTGCTGATTCATACGTAAATGTTGATTAATAGTGTAAATAAAGTTGATGTCATAAGAAATAAACGGTTTTTTGTATATACTTTGTAATACATTCACTTGATCATCTGTTATACAGTTGATTTTGGAATGAAAAAGCAAAATGATTTTGATGGAACCAATACGGCCCGATCCGGCCGTATTGAAATTAGTGCCGGATTGCAATCCCTAGAGCTACGAGACGATTTCCACCATTCTGTAAGAACTTTTTCCCTATCCTGTTATCACTATTTTGCACGATATTATAGAATTTTAGCCCATTTGATTTTATGTTTATTGTAATTTTTATGGACTGTTGTTAAATTACATGTAGCTTTTAATACGCAAAACTAATGTAACAACTTTTAAAAGAAATTAAAAAATAAAAATGCATGTAGAAGGTAATTCGTTACGAAGTATTTATTTTTGTATTTAATACAGAACTTTAAAATCCTCCAACATAATTAAAAAGTGAAAAAAAGTAATTTATGTATTATATATGATGATAAATGAATACGAACATTACTATCATTGGTTGTTAGTTATTTAGCAATCATTGCGTTGCCATAAATAATACTTGAATAACACATACATAAATAATATAATTGAAAAAACGATATTGTAATAAACTACGATTAAAAAAGTAGTGGTTGCTAGTGCTAATAAACATTAAAGTGAGCAAATGTTTCTTTAATTATTTGAGAGGTCATCCCCGCTTGCAATATACAGGGTGAGTTCGGGAGAATTCCCACCCCCTCTTTTCTCCGTTATTATTAGAGCTACGAAAAACATTTATACAGGATAACTTATTTTTTCTGAAATTTCAGAATATACTGTCAGAAAAACAGTTGAAACAGAAATGTAGCAGCCGTTTGATTAGTTTTTTTTTTAATAGAACACCCTGTATTTTTTGAATTTATTCGGCTTAAAATGATATAATATATATCATGCCTTCTTCCACAGGTTTTTAATATAGACATAAAAAGAAAGTCATCAAATCTGGCTATGAGCGAGAGAGATAGAAATAGGGGTCATGTCGAAGCTTTTCGGTTATGTCGAACTTTTGACAAGTGACTGTCACAATTATAAAATAAATAATGGCTGTCATATAATGTGACAGCTTTGACCATTAAAATAAGGTTATACATTCAGGATAATAGAATAGAAAAACGTCTTTTTTTACTCGGCCAACTTTGATGACGTTTTTTTGGGTGGCTCGATACAATGCATCGAATATATAAAATAATTGCTCGGGAATGTGACGTAATTTATGGTCCTGGATAGTTACCCTTTGTTGTCAAAAATAAAGACAAACATTGCTGTTGTGGCTTCTTTGTTGCTTATATCAGTGAAAAACACTGTTAAGGGCTATTAATTATTTGTATAACATATTTTTTGTAAATTATGGTTATTAGTACCTAATGAAACATATGTGTCAATTTTGCGAAATATTTATTTTATCAGAATAGACAATACAGTAAAATGACGCTAAAAGATGCATGGCATTAAAAGTGACAGTTTATTTAAATGTTGTCTTTTTATAGGTACCTTGATCATTTAAGGTATTTTATCTCCTTTTATAGCCCTTAAAATGTGCGTTTCTCTGATATGTGCAACAAAGAGACCAAGACGGTAATGTTTGTGTTTATTTTGGACAATTCACAGCTTACTATAAATTACGCCACATTCCCGAGTAATTATTTTATATATTCCATAGATTTTATTTCGAAAACCTGACAATTTCAAAAATCTATACTATTCTATTGTATACCGTGTATGAGTACTGTTAGTCTTTGTCACCCTCATGGTTGAAGTGGGGATCGCGTAGCTAGTTAAGTGCATATCAGTACTGCCAACATCACTTAATTTAACCCACTATGTTGGAGGGCTTACCCGTTCTGGTTTACAACGGTCTGGTGAGAGTGGTTTAAAACCTTCCAATGGGGAGCAACATTTCAGTTTTGGGTTGATGGAGGGGGAACACTCCATTTCAGCGATAAGTATATTGTGTTAGTACGCACTGAAACGAAGATAAAATTTGTTTCGTCGATGAAAAACGACTTAAACGTAACAAAATACAAGGCGTTGCATTTAAAATGACAAAACTGTTTTTATTTTTTTATTTTTTGTCGGTGATACAGTATTGTCCCCTTCGAAATAACTTCCAAGGGTAAGTTAGAAAGACGCACAGCCTTGATACGGTTCTTCCATTTCTCATAGCAGTACTTCCATAACTCACATACTGAAATAGCCTTCAGCTGGTCGGTTACTTCCGTTTGAATGTTGGTCCCAAAATGACACCCCTTGAGACAGTGGCGGTGCGTGATATTTCAGTTAGCCATATCTTGAAAACGACGCATGGGACCCACTTCACTTTTTAGGTGATGACTATACACCTCTTACAGAAAGGATTTAAAGTGAAAAAATCGTCAGCAAAGTTTGCGAAAAAAATTTTCAAAAACACTGGAGCACTCCCTGGGTTCTCAATAACGCTCTGTGGGATATTTGCAGTATATTTTTTTCATAATCTAGAAACAAATATAAGGAGACGTTTTTAGATTTGTTGCAAAATATTTTTTTTTTTTAAACAAAAATATTAAAAAAGTGAAGTGGGTCCCATGCGTCATTTTCAAGATATGGCTAATTGAAATATCACGCACCGCCACTGCCTTGAGGTGATTTTTCAATCTCGGGAGGAGATAAAAGTCACCAGCGCTCAAGTCAGGCGAATAAGGAGGCCGAGGAGCCACAGGAATGTTTTTACTGGCTAAAAACTCGTTTACTGAAGTGGAACAGATTTTTCTCATCCCCAATTCGTTAGTCAAAATCTGATGAACAGTGGTGTGATTCAAATTTAACTCTTCCCCGATCATTCTTGTCGTCAACCGACGATCTGAACGCACAAGATCCCTGTTTTATCGACATTTTTATCGGTTCTTGAAGATGAAGCCTTCCGCTGCGTGGTTCATCTTCAATCGACTCTCTTCCTTCTGAGAATGCCTTAAACCACCGAAAAACCTGGGCTCTTGAAAAAACACTGTCTCCGTAGGCGTGTTGAAGTTTTGCAAAAGTATCCGTCGCGCTGTGTCCAAGTCTGAAGCAAAACCTGATAGCACACCGTTGGTCAGAATTAATGTCACTTACTTTTAAAACGCACTAGAAAAAACTGGTTTACGAAAATAGTCACAAAGAGCAATAAATGACTCTAACAAGTTCAAACGTGTACTGAAGGTGCATTACATGTTAACCTACCGCCCTTCCAAGTCCCGTATCCGCAGTGTTGCTAGATCGAGCGCTACATTGCCAGTCTCATTACTTAATTTACCCACCTCGTATACTAAGGTTATTTTAGGTATGTTCACAGAATATTCTTACAATAAAGAATGCTGTATTCAGTGGGTTTTTAATATATTTTTAAAATCTGGCCGTAATAAAGGTTTGCTCTTGCATATTTGGTTCCTCCACCTTACTTATTGTATGATAATGTTTGTATAAAATTCGAGCTTAAAGCTGAGAACATACCGTAACCCCTCGTAGATAAAGAGGAATTCAACAATTCCTTTAAAATACCCCTAAGGCAAGTATTCGAAATATTCACGTTTCTGAAAAAAAAACATTCACTTATTTATGTGAATAAATAAGTGAATGTAATGAAAATACACGTGCGCGATATGCCTAGATCAATGTCGACCTGATTCAATTCAGCAGCTGTAAGGCTGCCCATTACTTAGTGTAGAACCAAACAAAAAGCACATAACGACATTTAGAGTGCATGTCGCGTAATCAACTTAATATCTGTTATTTGCCTCTTTGTTGGGGCTATCAGATAACTCGCAATTCTGACGTATATTAATAAAAACAATTCTGTTAACGATCTAATAGACAACAAGTGATATGTTCATACGTTGTACACACGAAAATAAATTGGAATAAAATCGATCTTACGTCTTAACCCTGAAAGGGGACGGACTGATGTGGATATCCACTTCAAACATTATTTAAATAATTTCCCTGACTCACCGTTTTTATTCTTTCTTGTGATTTTCCGAAGAGAGTTTTATTCTGACTTTGTTAAGAAAATGTTTCGATTTCCCTGCACGTTCGATTTCACTTGCATCTCTTTTTACTGAGCGACCCAAATACAAGATTTTCTCGCCTGATGTATTCGGGCGCCACGGTCTTATTCCTCTTCTGACAGACTCAATTGGTACGGTCGAATTCCCGACTTTTTCCCTGTCATTTAAGCCCGCCGCAGACGACCGACTATCGGTCATCTACGGTTGTATCGGTATGAAAGTCCTATACGTTTTAATGAGACACCGCAGACGACCGACTAAAAAGATAGACCGTCACAAAAATTGGAACATGTTGGACTTGGACCATCACAAAAATTGGAACTCAATTGTCGGTGACAAGTTGGTAACAAATAGAACGAATGCACTAATACGAGGTAATTCACACGAACTACAGTTTAGTCGGAGCTGGACGAAATGTAATGCATGGTCAGAAGCGTACCACATAGTCACATTCTGGTGTTGGATACAAAATCATCAAATAATGTCGAAACTTTCATTTAAATAAACGTTGACTAGTCAGTGGGTAAATAAAAAATCGTAAAAAATTACTATTCCTTCTTTTTTCTACGTTTTAGTAATATTTCCACGCATATCAATCTTTGAATATACATCACCCCGTTTATTTATAACTAAACGCACCACCGACTGTCTGTACGTGTGCGAACAGTGATTCTAAATTTCCTATTTCTCACCTACTGTCGGTCGGTGTGCGGTGTCTTTCTACAAAATAGTCGGCAACCGACTGTTTGACATCTGCGGTAGGCCTTAGACGCCTCGCCCGTCTTGCTATCTTCAACATTACGGAAAATTTACTTCAAATCGGCGACGATTTTTTTCTCTGAAGACGAAGACCGCAAAACCTTCTGTCGACTGAATTGGTATATCGTTCCCTTTTTAATTACATCCACATCTACGTAGTGGAGTGTTCATGAATTTTTTTTTAATTATCTTATTGGCTAAATGGGCCTAATGTTCTGAATGTCCTAAAACATCGAGCTTTTAAGTTTATGCGAAAAAATCTGTCTGTCTGTTAACATTTTTTGTGTATGTCGAGTTACCACCTTGATACCTACCCTCGGCCGGAGATTTTAGATGCATGGGGGGGTGGATGGAAGTTAGTAAAAACATAATTGTATTCTTTTTTCGACTTTTGTATTTCTTCTTCGGTACTCCTTATTTTTTTTTTCGTTAATTGTATTCTTTTACTCGGTATTTCAGTTTTTTACTCAGTTTCGTATTAAAACATAGAAGAATGTGACAGGTGACAGTTGCAATCTAAAATGAAATGATTTGAACGCCCTGGTGCTAAATAAAGACGTGTTTCTAAAATACAGTGGGTCAGCAACGCCGTCTGTTATTTGTGAACATTAATTAATTACGCTACTTTGATTTTCATTCTCTATTTCATTTTACACATGCTCTAAAATGAGACATAGATACTTGCTTAGGTTAAAGTTGGAAATAAAATTAAAAATACATGTGAATATTTTTAAAATCATCGTTTATATTGGTTAGGCCGGAGAAATTGGAAGTACAACCTGATACCGGAGATTGTATCTGAAAACCGGAGTCTCCGGCCGAAAACCGGAGAGGTGGTAACTCTATGTATACGACAACTCGAAAACACATTAAGATGTCAACTTGAAATTTAGAACACTGGAGCTAATTGGATTTTGAGCTTAATCCGTTGAGGGGGTTAGGGGTTAAATGGAGGTAATACACTTTTTCCTTGGCTATTGGTAATTCGCAAACGATGCAATATAGTGTATTATGCATTTTAAATGACAACATAATAGGGTCTACAAATATAAACGTTTTTAATGTAGCTTAAGAGGGTGGGGGATTCAAGGGATTGAAGTGGGTAAGTATTTAAAATAAGTCAAATAAAGTTGTTTAACATTAATTTTCATAATTACAGTGTGAACAGAAATTTCTCTAAAGAAATTCTTACAAAAGCCCATCGAGTAAATTCCTTTGAGCCACTACTGAAGAGATACTCCCCTCCGATATACGTATATAAACCCGACAGAAATCGATTTGTAACATATTTGATAGTCCTCTTGTTATATCATCCTCAACAAATGCCTGTTTTTTTTTAAAGCAAGATGTATGTATTAGATTTTTTCGATTGATTTACCTATCAATTAATTTATACATTGTCTCACTCTCCAACATTACTTTGATGGCGTTCACCATAGACCCTTTGTAAATGCTTTAATCTATGTACATAAAAAATTCCAGGGAATCCAATCTGATCTTCAATCTGATTCAATCCATTGATCACCCCTGGTTTCTTGAGAAACAGGAAAATGAACAACAATGAAAAAAATGAAAACAATCAAAACAAAATTAAAATGAAAAATTACTCAGCTTGTTGATTAATAGTGTATGCGTGAATAGTGAATGTGTTTTCTAAAAATACATAAGCTAATGCTAATGCTTTTATCGAATTAATATTAATCATTAATGTGAACATTCAGATGTGAATATTCAAATAGGAATTTTTATTAAACAATTAATAAAGGTCTAGTGTAGATAATTCGCAAAAATTTTCACGGAATGTTTTTTTATTATTATTATTGTAAGTTTAAATGCTACCGTACTTTTTTTGTTCTTTTTTGACCAAACTCCGTACTAAGCACTACTTCGTATTAAGCACTTCTTTATTTTGCAAAAATAAAACACACTTCACTTAAAACTTATACTACCCAGGTGCATTGAAAAATCAAACTTTTTTTTTGTGATTTTTTTTCGATACCTATGTAATGGATCAAAATGTAATTTTGACACTTGATTCTATAGGTATTAATGTATACAAAAATATTTTTTATTTACATTAAAGTTACAAAATGGCGTCGTCGTTCCAGGTAACACGAAACATTTTTTTTTCTAGAGGAGGAAATCTGCGTACACTGTAGTACAGTTTTCGTAGATCACATAGAAACAAAAACTTTTTTTTCTTAATCTACGTTTTTATTTGGAAGAATAAAAGTTTTTAATCGCAAATTGACATCAAATTTAATTTTGTTTTCATTTTTTTTATTAAAAAATCGATCTCAAATTGTTTATTGCAAATCTAATTATTAATCAACCGCAAAAATCGTGTGTACTTTAATAGATAATCTATATAAGAAGCTACAATTAAAATTTCAAGTATGTATATCGGATAAAAACTGAGCCAGCTATGTTGTACGCCAATTTGAAAAACACAGTTTCGAGAAAAACGCGTTTAAAATTTGAAAACGTATTTAATAATATCGAGCTATCCAAAAAAACGTCGACAAAGTTGGCCGAGTAAAAAAAAACGTATTTCTATTCTATATTAAATTTATAACCGTATTTAATTGTCAAAGCTGTCACCTTATATGACAGCCATTATTTATTTTACAATTGTGACAGTCACTTGTCAAAAGTTTGACATAACCGAAAAGCTTCGACATGACCGCTATTTCTATCTCTTTCGTTCATAGCCAGATTTGATGACCTTTTTTTTGGATGTATCTATAAATAATACGGCTATTGTAGCGTCTTATTAGCTTCTCTAAAATTGAATAACGCCGTCTGGTATATATCGAGAAAGTATAACATATTTGTACCGACGAAAACTACCAATAAAACTGTAATAATACAGCAGGATGGCTTTTTCGAACGTTCTGGACCGCTCGCTGAGAAGTGTTCGGAAAATAAGCTGAAAACCAAATCCCCCCCCCCCCCCTCTAATTATTTTTACCTGTACGGGTGTCCCATTTTCGACGTTTTGGGAGACAAATAATATATTTTTGAACATGTCATGGCCAACGGTGGTTTTCATTTAAAAAATGTAATTTGGCCCATAATTCAAAAACCGCTAATCACAATAAAAAACTAGTTACACCACTGAATTCTAGATAAAAAAATCTATTAGACACCCTTCTAACAATATCACAAATAATTTACTTTTAGCTGCTACAGGGATGCTTAGAAATGGCAATTTTTTTTCAAAAATCCGCTGTAACTCAAACATTAGAAATTGTATAAAAAATGTGGTTGGTTCTGTGAATCACCTACCCTCAAAAAAGTACTCTGTTACGGTGATTCTTAAACGGCTAAAGGATGTTGTATTCTGCAAAAAGTATTAGGTTCCTAAGATCTGACACTGACTTACATACACATACTTACATATACATAGAATATAAATATGGATGAGGAAGATAAAATACGAATCAGCAACAAACAATATAAAATGTAGTTTTTATTTTCTGTAAGTATATAGCTATTTCACATGTTTTCGTGCATTCAATTTACTGAACTCCTCAATAACTTCAGTGAAATAAATTTTCTTTGAAACTTTTCTTTCAATTGGAAGCATGGACAGAATGACGAGTCGCTCTTGATTCATTGTAGATCGAAGATAATGTTTTAAAAGTTTAAGTTTGGAAAAACTTCTTTCGCATGATGCAACTGAGACGCAAATGATCAAGAAGTATTAAACGATGTACCGGGTGGGCAAATTTCGATGTTTTTATAGGGTATCTCGGTAACTGTAAGGGCTATGGAAAAAATGAACCCACCTTTCCCGACCTCTTTTTTCGAGATAAATTCATTGGTGAAAACCAGAATTTGCTATATCTTTTCGTTTTCGAGTTGTAAACGAAAATTGATTTTTTTGAGTTTTCGATTGGTGTCGATAACTCGGTTGTTTGTAAAATTAGAAGAAATCTGTTTGCACGTTCTACAGGCACTTTTTTAAGTAGAATAGGATTTCCTTAACAGATTTTTTATATCTTGTGTAGTTTTCGAGTTATGGCATAAACTTCTATTTTTTTAAATGGAAACCATAGTTGGCTATGATTTAGCTAAAAAGAGATTTTTTCTCTTTACAACGATATATAGTTTGTGGGGTCTATGATGAGTGTTTATGCGGAAACAGTTAAAAACATATGTTTTCTAATAAAGGACAGTATAGTAATTTCAATGATTTTGCACAGTAGGCGCCTGTCATTTTGAAAACAGAACAGTTGGATATTGGGATGTAAATACACAGTTACACATTACTGTTTGATTAATTGTTTATGTTTGGTTTTTGCTTGCATTATAGTTTTAAAGTTTCGATTAAAGAAATTGACAAGGCGCGATGGCGTATCAAAATTACGAAAAGTTTAATATGCTAGAGTGTTTTATTCAAAATGGATATAATTCTGAAGCTGCATCGGAAGCATATTTTAATCGCTACCCTGAAAAGGAGACAACCTAATATGTCCATCTTTGGTAGACTAAAAGAAAACCTCGTTGAATACGGAGGATTTAATAAACCAAGACCAAAAAATTATCGTATTCAAGATGCTGAGGATGTTGCCATAAATGTTGTTGGTATGGTAGTCGTAAATCCTTCAATTTCAAGTAGGCAAATTGAAGCAGAATCTGGTATATCGCGACGAAGAGCACTTTCAGTTTTAAAAAAACACAAATTTAGACCTTATACGATAAGGAAACAACAACAGCTCCTTCCAACTGATCCTGAACGCCGACTGGATTTCTGCAATTGGTACCTACAACAAATTGAGCAAGACCAATTATTTTTTAAAAATATCATTTGGACAGATGAAAGTTACGTAAGTAGTGCCGGAATTTTCAACCGACACAACAAACATTATTGGTCTGAAGATAATCCTCATCAGACTGTTGATGTTCAAAATCAAGGACGTTTCGGTTTTAGTCTATGGTGTGCCCTATATAATAACCGCATTTTAGCTTACCAACTTTATGATGACAATTTAAATGGTCAACGGTATTACAATATGATAAACTACCACATAGTAGAAGAATTTTTAGACAACTTGCCACTTAACGAAAGACGACATGTATTTTTTCAACAAGACGGGGCACCACCCCATAATACTAATTTAATCTCGGAATTATTAAATACTAATTTTGGGGAGAAATGGATAGGGAACACTGGGCCAGTAAAGTGGCCTCCTCGGTCGCCAGATCTCTCACCGTTAGATTTCTTTTTTTGGGGAACCATTAAAGACAATTTATACAAAAAGACAAATAATACACTGGTTCAACTGAGAGAAAATCTTATAGACTGTCTGAATTCCGTTTCAAATATTCACATCTATAATGCAACAAAAAAGTGTTTCAAAGCGATGTGAACTGTGCATCGCAAACAACGGACGACAATTTGAAAACTTTAGGTAAATAATCATGCTCGTATTTTTTTAATCTGTCTAGTTTTGTTTTTGTAAAATATATTGTATCGTATTTTTTACATACATTATTTGTTACAAATTTGATTGTTAAGTGTGTTAAACTTTCTTGTTATGAATATGTTATAATTAATTATTAATTAGTCACTAATATGTCATAATTAGTTATTTAAGTTTAATATACCATTCATTATATACGACTGTTACTATGTATTTATGTTACTTTTCGCAGGAGTAAATTTCCATAGCAACAGTTATTATTATTAAAACATTGTTGTAACAATGTGTTACTATAGAAACTTACTCTTCCTGCAAAGAAAAAAACAAAGTAAGTATACCTATACAAAAAATTAAAATTTTTAACTGTTTCCGCATAAACACTCATCATAGACCCCACAAACTATATATCGTTGTAAAGAGAAAAAAATCCTCTTTTTAACTAAATCATAGCCAACTATGATTTCCATTTAAAAAAATAGAAGTTTATGCCATAACTCGAAAACTACACAAGATATAAAAAATCTGTTAAGGAAATCCTATTCTACTTAAAAAAGTGCCTGTAGAACGTGCAAACAGATTTCTTCTAATTTTACAAACAACCGAGTTATCGACACCAATCGAAAACTCAAAAAAATCAATTTTCGTTTACAACTCGAAAACGAAAAGATATAGCAAATTCTGGTTTTCACCAATGAATTTATCTCGAAAAAGAGGTCGGGAAAGGTGGGTTCATTTTTCCATAGCTCTTACAGTTACCGAGATACCCCTATAAAAACATCGAAATTTGCCCACCCGGTACAGGGTAACGATTAGCAGTAGAAGTAATTTTTAATTTAGGAATCATAAATCACCGGTATTTATTTGTATTTACCTCCAATGTATGGGCCTCCAACTCCAAACTGCCTCTCACTTAGGTACTGAACATATTTTTTAGCCTTGTTTAAGATTTGATCAAAAGAACTCGTCGACATTTGGAGGTCCCCTCCTGGGACGAGAGGCCCGGCCCCTCGTTAAGCCTGGTTCTCAGAGCTTCGTCATGTCGCCGCGACATTTCCCCACTACTTAAAAAAATGTTTATTACTTGCAGTAGTTGCGACACGGAATACCACAGTGTGAATTTGAAATATTGCAGTTTGTCACAAAACATCTACATAAACAGTTTGTATTTGCGGAAGTTCTGGATGTACTTCGGTATACGGACTATTTTCAAATCGCTTGAAATTTGGTATACGGATGTTTTTTGGTGTGCTGAGCACGAATCTGCGTATGAAAATACCCGCAAGTGCCCGAAAGTGTCCCTAGGTGCCTCGAAGAGCCCACAAGTAAGGTTAAAATGTGCACGATTACGATTTCTGTGGCGCCGCAAAATAAACACTTATATAGGCGCAAATAAACACTTTTTATCCTTGTAAAAAAGTCGATATCTCGCTTGGTTTTCGAGATATCGAGGGTGGAAAGTTTTAAATTGTAATATTGGTGTATACCAGTTCCTATATGGCATTTGAAATGGTTTATTTGAAAACTAATTTTTTTTCAATTAACTACTAATAGTTTTGTCGGGGGAAGACCAAATTGTAGGTGAGGGTGTTATTGTTGAGATTGTCGAGTGTAAAAGTGGACGTCGAAAGTAGGAACGTTGACGAGTTGTCGAAGGATCATGGCTTCTCGGAATGATCGTACGCGGAGAACCAGAAAAATACAGGATCGAAATCTGCCCAGAGAATAAGAGAGACGAAGCAACTTTGCTTTCTTTAATAAAAAAACACATATCGCCGAATACTGAAATCCATATTGATAAGCGAGATATCCAACACTTTCATTAAGCGATTTTTACGCTTTTTAACCTAGCTTGTGGGCACTTACGGACACTTGCGGGTATGTGGATATTTTTATACAGATTCGTACTCAGCACACCAAAAAACCCCCCCTTATACCAAATTTCAAACAATTTGGAGATAGTCCGTATACGGAAGTACAGCCGAAGTTCTTATTTGTCACGTCGAAACCATTAAAAAATGGCCATTTACATAAACAAAGTAAGAAGAGCAACTCGCGACAGATTGTGTAGTTGAAATATTTCAACTACACACGGCAGTCGCAGCGACAGTAAATTAAACTTGGTGGGATGTAGGGGAAATTAAATAAAACGTTTTTTATTGGTCGACGATGTGTCGCCAGCGACACGACGAAGCTCTGAGAACCAGGCTTTAGTCCGCCATTGATTATCAGACACTGCAGATTTACTCACATTTTTCTTCATCTTAGTTTTGGGTAACATTGAGTAAAAATATAATATATTTCTATAGTTTATGATTGTTTACCAATTCATTGAAAAATATGGCCTTTTGTTAAATACTTTGCAATATAAGAATGTAGTAAATAAATCAAAAGACATATCTAACGATACTGGTATATTTCTGGAAAAAAAATATTCGGAGCGTCGCAACGCTTGACGTGCAGTTTTCTTTCTTTTATACATGCCAAATTCTAGTCTCAGACGGTAGAAACACTTTTTGCAGATTACAATTGCCTTTAGCTTAATAATAAGCTTATAATGAACCTTAAATTTAATATATAAAACTAAACATTAATATTTTTTAAAACAGTTTTTAAAAAATAAAAGTATTTGTTTATGTAAAAAAAAAGGATACAAGCTTTTCTGTTGCGGTGCCCGTAAAGGTTGCTTGCATGTTTGAAATAAAAGCAATTGTTAAGATCTGTTTGTATAACGTCGAGCAATAACGGATTGAATTTAATTGAATTCTTAGCTCCTGCAATGTTTTTAATATATCTGCATGTTCAAGAAATATTTAAGTTAGGGAGAATACCAATTAGAAAGGCATATTTTCAAGAATTTTTTTGAGGTAGTAATAATGGAAAGATTTTTTTTTGAAACTTTAGGGTATTGTTACGCAAGTATTGAAGTTTTCATAAAAAAAAAATTATTATTTTTTTTTCAAAATGGCGGATATACAGAGCG
Source organism: Aromia moschata (assembly GCA_029963805.1). Lineage (NCBI taxonomy): Eukaryota > Metazoa > Arthropoda > Insecta > Coleoptera > Cerambycidae > Aromia > Aromia moschata. The sequence goes on from JAPWTK010000239.1 coordinate 156,230, forward strand.
ATACGTGAAACCCCATTCGAAATCTGCGTCGAAAACGACAGCCGCAATTTTGATCTGACCTATTTTTTTAACTGTTTTTTTTGTTATAAATAAATATTTTTTTAACAATATTTTTTAATCAATTAGGTATATACACTTCGGAATTACATAAGAAATGTGTGTGCAAAATTTCAGCAAGATCGGTTTGATAGTTTTTGCGTAGTTTTCTACACAAGTTGTGGGAAAATGCGTTTAAAGTTTGTAGAACAGAAAACTGGAATAAATTATAAGAAAGCATGGACTTAAGATTTCGCATTCACACAATATTTTCAAAACATCCCAATGTTGCCAGCTTTCAAGGTCTTCCAATAGCTATAAAGTGGGGGAACAGAAAGAAAAAGCGATAGCGCTCCGCTCCGAACGCTCAGATTTTCGTATAGGTACTTGCGGCGCCGACCCTAACGCGTGCTGATTATAAAAGGTAGCATAACCCTGCAACGAGTTCGAATTTCATTTTAAAATTTTACAAGAATATTCTTGGAATGGTATACAACCCTTTTATGAAGAAAAAAACATTAATTTTTTTCGAAATCCTAATTGGTATGCCCCCCTTAAGTTTTTTAGTTTTATCTGACCAAAGACGATCAGAGATGGGCGTCGACGCATCGACTTTTATTGTCCACCTTCACACGTCAACAATGCGTTAAGTACATGTATCCTACATACATATGTATATGTATGTCAACAACATTGTCGACGAGGTAGACAATGGGTAAATAATGTAAAATGTTGAGATGTTTATTTCTTGTAATGTTGGTGTTGTTTGTCGTATTTCTTCCAGTTCCTATCTTTTTTTGCCACAATAGTCTTCTACATAGTCTAGTAATCACCCCCTAAAATATACCGTATATGTAAAGCGTAAAACATTAAACACAGATCAAAGTGGAACTGCCACTGGAAATTACCACGTTGTTTATTGTTGCAATGACAGTACTTTTTTAAATGTGTTACATAGAGAGTTCTATGCCACCCACTTAAATATTTTTCGCAAACTGTAGAATATTTTAGACCATTACGGATATTGAAGTCGGGAAGGCCACAAATAGTTTCAGCTAATTTGTCATAAAACGGAGCTGTGCGCATCATTTTATAAATAATATGATTGCAAAACGGCAAAATGTCATTAGAGTAAGTAAAACACACATCAGTCACAGCAACACAATTTAATACCGAAAACAATGACAACGCGTTATCCACGTAACAAACCGCGCGGCGAAAAACTATCCAATTCTGGACCGAACTAACCGCTTAGTTCGTGTCAAGGTGGCCGGGATAGCCGGCTGGGAACAGGATCATGGGGTGACTTACATACAGGTCAGAATGTACTTCACTTGGCATTGTTGCATAAAAGTGTTTGAGTTAATTCGTTAGTTATTACAGTGTTAGATTTAATTAGAGTTTAACGCGTAGAATTTAATGAGAGTTTAACGCGTTGTGCTTACTTCGGCTCTGTGTTTTAACAACAGGTTCTATCCCTAGTTAGTATATAGATCAGTGGCGCACATCAACTTTTCACGACTTTTTTTTCAATATGAACCAAATCGGTGACATCGATAACAACCGATGGTCGATGTCACATGGTGAAATACAATCGCTCATAGTCTGCCCTGACTGAATATTTTCCATCTCATATTAGAGTAGACACGGGAAAAAATACTCCTTTAAAAACCACATTAATGGTAGTAAAACAGGCATGTAACTTAAATGGTTGAAACTTTATGAAATACTCTTCTGTTATAGGGCACTCTTCAATCATAACACGTCTTGTAGTTTATTTTTACAAAAAAAAAAATACAATATGAAAAAATCGCCAATGAGAAATGACTTTGTTAAAAGTGTAATTTAGTCGAAAAAAGATTAAAACTTATGGCATTTTGATTACCATTTAGACAGTTAAAGAAACAGTGCTATGCACATTCAAATTTAATTTTTGTTTTTATCCATTTAAAAAATGTGAACAAAAGTGTAACCAATTTCTAATGAACAATACACACCATTACTTCTTAGAAATTGTATAAAATAAAATCCGGACTATTCAGCCACCTCAGATTTAAAAATATTTGTTACATACTACGATTAGAAAACTGTGTAATTACTGATTTTTTTTATGCGTTTTTTTTTAACAGTAAATTATTGGCAATAAACGTTGGGGATATGTTCAGGGGTGAAAATAGTGCGATTTAACCCCACTTACTTTACGAAAATGCCCCATTAAGGAGATCAGGTCTTTAAAGTTGTTTGTTATGAAAAATCGAAACATTGTAATGTAAACAGGAAATCGCAGTAATCCAATTTTACGTAGAATTATGATTTTATGAGATAAAAGTTTTCACGTACTTTCAAGAAAATATGTCGACCGGAGGGGGGTTAAAGGGAGAGGGGTCATGTATGTCCGAACGCCAACGGATCCTCATCTCAACGTTTTCGAAACTTATTACATTTTCGGATAAACCAATGAAAAATTATCAAATTTTCTCCCCAGCATTTTTTGTATAACTTGAAACACTTTTGTATTCTTTGACAGACAATCAGATCACCTCTTGCATCTTGCATCAGTCAAGATATGCAGTTTTTCCACCTCACGAAACGTAAAGGTTGTGACCAAGAAGACTAGAAAATATTAACAAAAATCTTGTTTCAGATACAAATATTCCAGGAGAATACTGACCGGCTTGATATTCTGTTGTGTCGGCGACGCACTCTTGATATGGCACCAATATTTCGACGTAGGAATGTTAGCATTCATAGTCGGCCACATACATTACGTCTTGGCTTTCGGATTCAAACCGCTCAATCTGCCCGTAGCGGCGGTGTTATATTTTCTGGCCACATTAGGTAAGAGTAATCAAGAATTATGTGTATTGGAAAAACTTTGAGAAAATCATATTGATCCGTTTCATCGTCAATTTTTCAAAATTAACACTTTCAACAGTGTGTTTGCATGGTGTTTGAATAATTGTGAAGAACATGGAGAAAAATTAACTCATGTTTTTTATTTTTGTAAAACTCGTATTTTCTCCATAATTAAATAAATAGTAAAACTGGAAGGGGAAAAATATTTGAATTATTTACCGAATCCCCAGACCATATCAAACCACCATAAACCCAAACCACAATAAACTGTCATCCACTAAAATCATAAGAATGACAGTTACGTCATGAGACAGAAATAGTGATAGCCTTAGGAGTAAATTATTAAAAACGCCTAAAAGCATAATACAAATTTTTGTATTTCATCCGATTTAAAATTTAAGAAGGTATTTGACCTCAGTTTTGAGCCTGTATAAAAATATGAATAAACCACCGCCATGAGAATGTACATATTTTATTCCTGATCAACAATTAAAAATATATATATATATATATATATTACTTTTACTGCAAATATCCCATCACTTCCTAGTTTTGGTATAAAGCAATTGTCAGTGTGTGAACATGTGAACTAGTTTTTACAATTCTATTACAAAACAAGGACTCTTGCTCCACTACTATAAAATATAATGATGTATCCACTACTATGATATAGAAGGAACAGATTTTTTTTAGTTGTGATCTATTTACTGCCAGATTTACACGATGTATTCATTGTTGGTGTGCCAATATACATTCTTGCCATCACTACCATGTTGTGGAGAGCTATAGCTCGGGTACAATTTTTTGAGGTAAATTGATGGGGACATTTTGGCCTAATTTTATAACTTAAATGCACTTTTAGGATTTATGGACTTGGAGCAAATTGTGCACTTGCGCTGGTGGGATACTCTTCACCCTTTCAGATTTGTTAATCGGTATTGATAGGTTCAAATACAGCATTGAATATTCTCAGGTGAGTTAACTCAAAACCTCTACAACTTTGATGCTATCAGTTTATATAGATGGCAAACATAATTGGAGAACTTGATATTGTGAAAATTCAGGGAAGCAAAATTAACAGGATTTACAAACAAGACTCGTTTTAATTATTTTGTCTAAAAAAAATCTAAAAAATAAATTTTAACTGTTGCTACTAAAAAAAAATATATGTTAAGGTCCTAATTTCATCATATACCTATTACTGATAATAGAAAATATATCAATAAGTATCAAATAGAAAAAAATACTTAAGTACAGTTGCAAATGCATTTCAATTAAAAAGAGTTAAGAAGAATTTTTTTTTAATTAAGGTTGGCCCGTGGGGGGGTTTTAAAAAGGTTATCAGTTTGTATGAAATGTTGCATATATGCAAAGATGTTTATTTTGTTAATGTTTATAGGTTCTAGTGATGTCAACTTACTATGCAGCTCAAGTCGGTATAGCAGTCAGCGTTGTAGATGCCAAGGCAGCTCTGGAGTTAGATAAAAGTAAAAAGAAACTAAATTAATGTCACTCATTGTAACCATTCTTAGCTCAATTGAAGTTGAAACTGTATCTTTCCAGTAATTTATTTGTAGCTCTAATTATTCTTAAGAGGTTCTTAGATAAACATTTACAATAAAAATTAGTATACTATTTGTGAAAGGTAAAGCTCAGATTACTGAAGAAAAATCATAAACAAAAAGTTGCTGTTTTACTATGTATGTACTATGTGGGTAGATAGGTACTTAAATACTTCTATATTAAAAACAGATCTTAGTCCACGACTTCACCTACAAATCCGACATTTCGAGGTTATAGTTATCTTGTTATCTAACATCTTGTCAAACCAAGATGTGTATAGTAAAACTTAAGAAAAAAAGTGCACAAAGTATGTACCGATCCTGTTCCTGTAGTGTGCAGAACATTCTTTTTTTATTTAATATTTAACATCATATCACAAATGCTCATATAAAGAATAGTCTTCCTTATTTATTACTATTGTTGTATACTCTTGTAGGGGCAACGTTATAAGGATAAATGTTGAAATTGTAAACGTAGACTGCACTATATTTATCTGTGATTTTATATGTATATTTTCGTATAGACAGTACAATCATGTATTTGTAGAAGGTGAATAAATGTATTAAATGTAACTTCTTGGTTTTAAATAGTTAACTGTGATATTACAAGACTAGCCTCAAATCTGATCTTTGTAGTAGGCTTATATTGGTAAGTCAAACACTTTACACCTCCATCAATCTTTTATATGTTTTTAAACATTACTTATTTACAATATATGTAGCTTATCAACAAATCATATAAAAATATCATTTACAATTCTTTATGTACAATAGGTAATTAAAATTATATTAACAATATACAGGGTGGCATATTATCACAAATGTCTTATAAAAATTTCTACAAAACTCCATACATGTACAGGGAATTTCCGTGTAATTTGCCACCTCCCTACAGAGTTTATTTGAAGGAATACAAAAAAAAGTTTTATAATAATAATAATAAACCTTTATTGCCCAACAGGTTTACACCCAATTATAGGACACATTAAAATAAAGCTTAAATAAGATAAAAATAGAACACAAAAAAAACGGTAGCAAGATTGAGCATAAATATACATACAGGACATTCACTTCCTAAAATATACATACATTAATACATAACATTAACATTTTAAATATAAGTATAACATTGTAAAGCCGTTCAAAGTTACAGATTACGTACAATTGACTACAATGAATTTTATATGAAAGTTGTAGGAATTTTGCTGAATTTTAATAATCTGTTAAGAAAACAAACAAATGATGATCGCAAAATGGCGAAATTCTATCAACTTGGTTTTTTTTTTAATGGAACATCCTATTTATTTATATATTTTCGAAATCCTTATAATTTTCTGATTTCAAAAATGTATAACAAATCTATATTTGGACTAGCCGTTCTCAAGTTATTTAAATAAATAAGCGTATAAACATATTATATCTATCTTAACTTAGTGACCTATGGAATAAAATAAAACAATATTCGTCGTTACATATGACATTTCTAAGTAATGTAGACTGTATTGTTGTTTCGTGTTTGTATTTTGATTATTTAAAGGTAAAAAATGGTCTATACCGAAGAAGAAAAGCTTCGTGTTGTCCAACTATATTATAAAAATGAAAATAATGCGTCAAAAAGTTGTGCGTGAATATCGTGGCATTTATGGGAATCGTCGTGTTCCTTGCAGAAAATCGGTATCATATATTATAAAATGCCATAATGAAAAAGAACAGTGCAAAGGAAAACAAGAGTAGTTGAAATGAACGAAGAAGAATTAAATATATTGTTATGTTTTCAAGGTAAACGTTTGATATGCCTTTATTATAGCTTTTTGATTATAATTAATCATGAATGTTGATAAAAATTTTAGATAATCCACATGCTTCTATATCCGATGTTGGAAAACAACTAACTAAATCGAGGAAAAAGGTTTTTTCTACCCTTAAAACATATAAGTATCGCCCTTTTAAAATTCTTCCAGTACAGGATTTGACAGAACAGCATATACACCAAAGATATCGGTACTGCCAAGGAATGTTAAGTTGCTCGAAGAAGATTATCAGTTTCTTAACCAAATTTTATGGTCAGACGAAAGCACATTTACCACATCAGGTGTTTTTAATCGACAAAATAGGCATTACTGGGCAAGTGAAAATCCTCATACAGTAGCATCCATAAAAACTCAAGGGCATAAATCTCTTCATGTATGGTGCGGTATGCTGAGAAACAAAATAATAAGTCCATTTATTTTTTAAGGCCCCCCTAACAGGTGAGCGGTACCTAAATTTTATAAGAAATGAAATAGAACACTTCCTAGAAGACCCTCCAATTCGCCAGTACAATGATGTTATATGGCAATAAGATGGAGCACCTCCTCATAACATAGGACCTGTTACTAATTTCTTAAATAATCAATATGAACTATGGATTGGGAGACAAGGTCCTATTAGATGGCCACCTAACAGCCCCGATCTAACACCCTTAGATAATTTCATGTGGGGATACTTAAAAGATAAAGTTTATTAGTATAGAACAGAAAATTTGGAACATATGTGGGAAAAAATTCAGCAGGAAATTTTTGTTTTGAATATGGAACATCCTTTATTTATAAACCGTGCCATAAATAGACAATCTACTTTATCAACAATGTCTAAATAATGGAGGAACCTATGTAGAAAATTTGTAAAATAATATATGCTGTTGTTATGTTTTTTTTAAATAGTAATAATAATTTTATAAGGATTTATAAGGATAAAGATTGTTTGATACGAATATTGTTTTATTTTATTCCATTAGGTCACTACTTGTAAGTTAAGATAGACGATATAATATGTTTATACGCTTATTTATTTAATTAACTTGAGAACGGCTAGTCCAAATATAGACTTGTTATACATTTTTGAAATCAGAAAATTCGAAATAGGGATTTCGAAAATGTAAAAATATATAGGGTGTCCCATTTAAAAAAAAAAACAAAGTTGATAGAATTTCGCCATTTTGTGATCATCATTTGTTTGTTTTCTTAAACAGATTATTAAAATTCAGGAAAATTCCTACAACTTTCGTATAAAACTTTTTTTTTGTATTCCTTCAAATAAACTCTGTAGGGGGGTGGCAAATTACACGGGAATTCCCTGTACAATAATTATTATTGGTATTAATTAATTACTGTTAACTTTTAAATCAACTATTTAGATTGGATAAAATGGAATATTTCTGTTGTTTCCAACTATTTTGGTCTATGTCTGTTCTTGATAACTACTTAGGAGTACTTTGCAAACGTGCTTTTTGGTTAGATAATGGTTAAGTTACAGTTTTAAAACTAATTTAATTAAAAAAAAATTAAATACAAAAACTAATAAAGTTACCCTTGCAGATGCCCTACATACCTAATCACTGAAACAGCCATCAACCATAGCCATTCTTCTCATTCCATTAAAATAAATTTTGCTTATCATGCTGTTAATGTGTCAACCAGGTTTTTGCAGTGAATTATTGTTTTAAATGTAATCAGAAAAATCCATAAATTTTGTACCGCAAGAAATATAATTTAAATTGTCCCATATGTTCTACTAATACTTATATATTCTACATAACACACCCTTTTGTCTCTTAACATACGAGGCCGATCCCAAAAGCAAGGCCTCCAATGCGAAGCCACGAGGAAATTTTTTGGCAGCAGTTGGAACTACTGCTGTATTTGGCCATCTTTCCTCTTTCAAACAAGTACTTGCAGAGTGACCTATAGGCATGTGCGAGATCTCAAAAATCTCAAGATCTCGATCCTCGAGATGAGAAACAAAAATCGAGACGAGACGAGATGAGACTCTCGGTCAGTCGAGAGTTCTCGAGATTCCATGACTTCTTGAGATTTTGAGATTACTTCAGATCTCGAGATTTCTCGAGATTCCGAGATTTATTGACATCTCAAGATTACTTGAGATCCCGAGATTTCCCGAGATTCCGAGATTTCTTGAGATTAATATTTTTTTAGATTCCGACATTTCTTGAAATCTTAAGATTTTTAAAAATACTGAGATTACTCAAATCCCAAAATTCATTTACTACTTGAAATTTCCCGGAGAATATTCAAAATATGACACTTAAGGAAAGTATCGGAGTCAATCTTTCAATTGGGAACTGTTACGTCTCATAACGTAATTTTTACATACGCCTCGAATTTACACCTACGTTTGATCAGTACAAATTAAAATCGAACTCAGCATTTTGAAATCGATGACCGATTTCCTAAATGCTGAGTTGAGCCAAAATGTTGAACCAAGTGTAATAAGTTTTCTTTTGTTTAATGTGTTTTGCTAGCTGAACTTTTAAATTTAAACAACTGTGAGTATTAATACATTAATTTCACCTCTTTTTCGAGAAATTTCTATATATCAAGAAATATCGGTATCTCGAGAAATCTCGCGATCTCGAGAAATCTCGGGAATTCGAGAAATCTCGGGATCTCGAGAAGTCTCGGGATTTCGAGAAATCTGGACTGACTGAGAATCTCGTCTGGTCTCGAAAAATGGCTTCCCGTCTCGTCTCAAAAAATGGCTTCCCCTCCCGTCTCGAAAATTCGAAATCTCGCACATGCCTAGTGACTGAATTGTCTTGGCATAGCAGCAGTTATCCGGGGAGAATGGAAATGCCCTTCCCCCCCCGGGGGGGCGTTGCGGGGGGGGGGAAGGTGGGGGTTTTAAAAAAAAGTCGAAGCCTCTTGATAAGCGCACAAGTCCGCACTTGGCAGGAACGGCAATCGGCAGTTGCATCGATAACAGCTGCCAAGTCAAGACGATTCGACATCGCTCACTCGGCTACTGCTTGTTTGAAAGTGGAAAGATGGCCGAATACAGCAGTAGTTCCTACTACTGCCAAAAAAAAAAAAAAAAAAAAACTGTAGCTGTAGTGCTTTGGAGACCTTATTTTTGAGATCACTCTCGTGCATGTATTTATGTTGACCACATATAGAAATAGGTATCCTGCCAGAAAGGCAAGTACTGGATTAACGGATTGCAAACTAACCCAGCCAGGGGTACATGTTTGCTTAAAGCAGTCAGAAGGGTGTTGATTTTATCCTCACTCTGCTTTTCGTAGAAAGGCGACCTAATTAAATAAAATAAGAGAGCAACTATCCTCCTCGACAACTGCATGCGTTGGTGTGGAGTCAATGAGTTAATTTTATTGCTCTTGAAGGGTCTGTACAGATGCAGACTACAAGGAAAAAAGTGAAGGTTAGTAGGTAGTATTTCTGTGTAATTTTCTGAATTCACAGTTGTTTAACGTGTAACACCAATGTATGTGAAAATAAAGAAATATGTTGCTTACCTTGATAAATCCAGGGCCAAAGATATCATCCAAGGCTTCCAAGTTTTAGTACCGAAATAGGCCATTGACGCTAAATGCACAATTGGCTTAGTTATGTAAATAGTTTCAGCTACTAGATGCCTCCCTATTAATACCTGTTCTATGTCCTCTTTGTTTTCACAGGTAAAAGCCTGTACCTGCAGTAAAGGTTTCCACCTCCTCATAGTTATTGGAGGGGACGCATCTACTTTCCGTACTACGCGACCTGACCTCTTCAATGTGAAAGACTGTGGTTCTAAATGTGTTTGAGCTATATCCCCAACTGTTGTGTGTTCGTTAGGTTTCAAACTTTTCCTGTCTAACACGGGTACTGGTGGATTTTGCACTATACTCTCTTTGTAGTGGTATATAAGCATCAGCCTTGCTATACATCTAAAAATGTGCAGAGTTGTAACTGCATTTCACAAGAAAGAAAATACGAATTACTTGAATACTTGAATAGACACTATCACTATCCATTTTCCCGCAGTTCCCCAAAGTTTCTTAGCAGACAGCTCACAAAATACTTCGGAATACTCCACAACAGTCAACCACAATTTTACTCTGTCGGCTGGTGTAGATGAATCAATTTGCCAATTCTTTTTTATTATGCTATCATTAAGCATAACTAGTAGGTTAGACAAACATAGGATTAGTTCTGATACCACGTGAGAATTATTTATTCGCCCTTAAAATAAAAAGAAAAAAATGTGCATTAAATATCTAAGTAATGTAAAAATCTAAAGTTCAAGTGTTGAAGTCTGTTATCTACATCTACCTGCTACAAAGTAGGATACCAATTTGGCTGATGTTTCCCAGTCGCCTATGGCCTGAGGGTTTTTACTAACCCAGTTCTTATATGAATTAAAAAGTTCAGGAAGAGAAAGTAACACGGACATTGTAGGAAACTTTTAACTAATTCTTTGGAAGTTATTGTATGAATTATTATCAATATTAGCACTCATACGTTTAAGGTAACACAACCTCAAATTAAATAAAACACAGGACACAGGACACAGGACAAAAGTGACAAAACAAATCTCATATGCAGCTGCAACACCGACTGCACAAGTAAATTACGTGTTGCCTAGGTCTTAAAATACCTACGAGGCACTTTTAAAAATTTGACTTCAGCAGAAATTTAAAATATAAAGCCGAGATTTTAGGTATTTTTTGGCCTTGCACCGACTGAAAGCATTTAAAATTTTTAAAACGCTCTTAAGGTGATTTTTGCGTTGCAACAGTAACGACATAAGCGCTAACGGATGAAGTGGGTTTGAATGCTTTTAGAATTGCGGTTTCAACCACGATACAGGCCGCTTTACGGTTCGCAATTTTTATTGCCGGCAAGAAAATAGCAGCACTTTTTATTGCGCACACGCGTATTGATGTCGGTTTGGACAATTTCTTAACAAATAAACACAAATACGCGTGCGCGCAATAAGAATTGCTGCAATTTTTCTTACCGGTAATAAAAATTGCGAACTGTAAACCGGCCTTATGGGGCGTACAGACGTGTGTCATTGTACATGTGTCATTAAAAGACTTTGAATACCTTTTAAGTAAAATAAGCCTCAAAATAATGAAAAAAAGATACAGTGCTAAGAAAGGCCATATCTGCTAAAGAGCGCCTATGTAGCTATAACATTACGTTTCTATACTTAATTCTTAGGAAATTGTTTCCAATGTATCCTTTTTCTTCGTTTTTGGATAATAGAACTTGCAAACATCGCTTGAAAACTTGCAATAAAAATTGCAAACTGTAAAGCGGCCTTAAGGCTATATGGTTTTCTATGACCTTCTGGTTAGTTAGTAGCATTGAAAACCATGCTATATATGGTTCTATGGTTAGTAGTTTTCGCCTCTCCAACTTTGGTGCTATTGCCGCTCCGGCCGAGCGCCGGCCAAGCGCTGGGAATTAAATACAAGAATATGATTCTGTCTGTCTCTGTCGCGCAAAGGCGGCTGTGCTGCGGACGAGTGAGGAAGGCAGTGGACATGTGGACAATGTGGACTTGTGGATAGGCACCGGTGCTGCGAAGTGCAGCACGAATGCGCGCCGGCACCGAGTGCTAGTGTTGGAGAGGCCTGCCCTAAATAGTTTAAATACAATACTAATTAACACTAATTCCTTACAATATTGATTAACAATTCGATGTCGCATAATATCTTTAATTCGATAATTTTCCGTTTTATTCAATGAAATTAGCTAAATTGGATCTTCTATGCGGGATTTAAAACAAATACAAGGAAAATTTTATACGCGGATTTATTGTGGTCAAAACAGAAATTACAGATATACAACACACAAGCAGAGGTCTTGATGCTTGTGTATTGGTGCCTTGGTGCTTGAGTGACTCAGAAAGTCTTCCTAAGGATCGTAATGTCGTCCGTCTCCTTCAAATCCTTTTGGACGATGAGACGCAAAAGTTTGCGTCCCAAAGCGTTTTTTTTGACTCCCTCCAAAAATTTTCGAGTGTGTGAAAATTCCTAAAAGAGGGTTCGTTGGGTAAGTGTAACCTTCCTTTGTACTTGTGTTAATTGACAAACGCGAAATTCGTGAGAGATGCTTGGTACGCGCCCCAAGTGTTCTTTGTGACTTGGGCGCGTGAACTTTTGATTAGGCTAGCGCCTGCAAAATAGATCGCCCAAACAGCACCTATTTCCGCTAATTTTACGAGCGAATGTACGATTGGGTGGTCAGGCGTTAGCTCAGTCGAGAGTTCATGAAATCAACATGTCCACGATTTCGCGATTGTCGATTCCCACAAGTGCAATGGAATATTGCGCCTACCCAACAAGCCCTTTTCAGGAATCTTCATCTACTCAAAAATTTTTTAGAGACTCAAAAAATGAGGGGACACAAAAGAAGATTTGAAGGAGACAAACGATTCGGGGTGGGCCGAAAAGGGTTCGAGCATCCTCAGGAAGATTTTCTGAGTCACCTCGTGCATTTCAACCTGCTTACAACTCCTCAGCATGGCAAATTTTTAGGGGATGGGTTGGAGGTGGAATTTCACTTTTGGCGCCCGATCGGTCGTCCGTAGTCCCCTCAACTTCTAATGCGTTCAAGTAATGCCATGACATGAATTCGAGACAAAGCGAAATCCCATGCATCCTCCAATAGGGGCGGAACCAGAGGGGATGGAAGGGAGTTGGTGTAGGAGTGGCGTTGAGGGGTGCTTGAGATTCAAAGGGTGAAACCGAGTTGTGGCACCATACACTAATTTATTTGGCAGCATTAGGAATAATGGGATCACCCAACAGAGGTGAAACCATGCAAAACGCAGCGTAAATGTATAGTCATGTAAATAATAAATGTAGTATAGCGTCAAAATCTTGTGGAAATTTGAATTCACAAGATTTTGACGGCAATTTCAAGGACCTACAGGATGGACTGAGAAGGGACTTTATGCTGTCAGGTAAAAACCCAATCCTGACACATTTCTTCCCAACACATCTTCCAACCCTTTTCCAGGATCTGGAAAAGGGTTGAAGGAATGGGACAGTGACCAACCGCTCAGGACTTGTTGGGAAGATGTGTGTCAGGATTGGGTTTTTACCTGACAGCATAAAGTCCCTTCTCAGTCCATCCTGTAGGTCTTTGAAATTGCCGTCAAAATCTTGTGAATTCAAATTTTCACCTGGGGTTAGTTTTTGGGGTGTGGACGGCGAAACGTTTAAGCCGCAACATAATGCTTCATTAAAACCAATCTTATAGGCTGCAAGGGCGTAGCCAGTAGTTATCTTTGGGGGGGGGGGGGGGGGGCGCTCAATGCAGATGAAACAAAAAAAGCCAAAAAAAAAAGGTCAATAAAGGCAACGGCAACCAAAAGCCCGAAGTGATCGCTGCAAATAAAACAAAAAAGCCAAAAAAAAAAATAGGTCACTACAGCCAAGGGCAACCGCATTCCCCGAGTATTTCGGTTTTTACTTGACCCTGTGGGGGGGGGGGCGGGGGCGATCGCCGCAGATTAAACATAAAAGCCAAAAAGAAAAAAGGTCACTATAGGCAACGGCAACCGTATTCCCCCGAGTATTTTGGTTTTTATTTGACTCTTTGGGGGGGGGGGCGATATCCCCCATCGCCCCCCCCCTGGCTACGCCCTTGATAGGCTGTTGAAATTCAAAAACCATAATGCCGAATTCAGATTCACGCGTATCGCGTACGCGGAAGCCGAGCTTTGCGTTATGATTGGTTAAAATCAGATATTTGAATTTTATGGTTATGATTTTAACCAATCATAACTCAAAGCGCGGCTTCCGCGTACGCGATACGCGTGAATCTGAATTCGGCATAAGTGTCTAACCTGAATAGAATCTAAATGGCGTTCATTTAAAAAGTGTTATGCTAATTTGAGGAATAGTTTATGTTGGTGTCTGAGGAACAGCATGTTTGTTTATTTTTTATTCCCTGTTTCTTTTACCTGAGATATAAGATTTCACTAAATCTCATTTACTTAATCAATCAGAACAGAGGTTTAGTGAAATCTACTTGATACTTGATATCTCTACTTCAGCTAAAAGACATAACAATACCTAATCATTAATTAATAACATTATGTTGATTAACGCTAGGTTCATTCCACAAATTTTTAGAAATACGGCACTTGAATAACTTCCTTTTAAAATGATATGTGTTACAACAAAAATACTACTTGCAACAAAATCAATCCACAAACTAGGTACTAATTTAGCTTTTTATCTCTTCATCAAATTGAGTAATAAAAAAAATAAAAACCCAACTGGATTAAACATGATTTATTAATAATACTTTGATAGAATTAAAATGGTGCATTATAAAGGATAGACTACTTAAAAAATATAATGCAGTAAATGATAATAATAAAAGCTCTAATGTGTTAGTTAGTACGAAGTTGATAGTCGCCATTTTGGGTAATATAACGGACCCAAGGCAACGCCTGGTATCCACTCTTCTCTATAATCTTCAAATACCTAACTTGAATCCCGAAGTGGTGAAATAGGGTATCTCAAACTTCACCTGAATTGGGGGTTTTCCTTCGGTGTCCTCACATTCAACACTGGGCAGACCAAAGTGTGCCCTCATAAGGTACTCCTTACCACCAGGGAAAGATTTTATGGACCAAGTAATAGCGTTCTGTTCGGGAGCATACTTGACGCTGCCTATTGTTGTTTTAAATTTAGGCGAATCTGCATCGTGAGGCACAGGAATAACAATTTCAACGTTATTAGCAGTCGAGCGTCTTTTAAATTGAGACTTAGCTTTAATCATATATTCTACCCTACTATGAGCATGTCTCTCAATTACCGATTCTATCCAAATGAGTGGCTTGACGTGGGTATTCAATCGATAAGACATCAACTCAAATTCGCCATCTGGAGGAATGAAGGATATTGTTCTGTCAATCTCAAATCTAGATAGTCTAACACACTGATGGAATTTTACGTCTTCCAGCTCAACAGATTTAGACTTGCCCCTACCTGTGCTCTCAAACAAAACTTTATCATTTAAACCTAATCTCAACTCAGGCATTCCAGATAAGTACACTCTCATTTTGATTGCCCCTACAATTTCACTTCTTAAAACATTACCATTCGCATTGGCCAAAAGATTAACTGATTCTATCACATCTAAGAATACTTCATTTTTCCTATATTTGATTCCCTCAGATCGCCACGATACGGCATTGGTCACAGCTACTGGTATACGTGGCTGAATCTCTAATTTATGTCCTTCTTGCGTTATATACTCTTGAAGTATTTTGCTGTCCGTAGTCTGGGGATAGCCAAAATCTAAGAGTTCGTCCAATAGTTCATATATAACAACAAAATTGTCTCTGATGCTCTCCTCCTCTAATTCTTTGAAATACTCGGTCATAACTTGTACAATCTTATGCAGGAACACAAACACCAATGCTATATTGGCATTCTTTTTAGTTGTACTTACAATGTACAGATTATTAGTCTTAATGTAAGCAAAAGTGCAATCAGACGTTTGCAGTATTGGTGTTAAAAGGCCCTCCTCCTCTTTTTCCATCAGAAGCGGCATAAACTTTTCTATTACCCCGAGGTCTATGTCTCCTCGATAGTTACGAGATATTAGGACTTTGCCTTTCACATCGAGTATATAGATAGCTGAGCAAGACATTTTCTTGACTAGGTAATGATCTGGAGGATTTACAACTTTTTATTACACCACAAAGTAAAGAAGTACCATCACCATCAAAGTTTCAATGACATTTGTCTAAAAACGAATACAATTAATTACACATGACGAAGCTGAGGCTAAAAGATATTTTTTATTTACCTTTTCGATCTCAAACTTTCTTTTAAACAATTTTTTTCTTTTCGTAAAATATTTACACGTTGGTAAAATTACTAGGGATTATTTTTTTTAACTTCTTCCAATTTCCAACCAAATTAATTTTTGTACATATGATATGAGAATAATTTCTCTCTAGTATATTACAACTAAAGAGTTAAGGTGGGGCCCCATGTGCGGCATAACACAATATTTTGTGCGGTATACCGTAAGTTATTTTTAACTCGAAAAATTAATTGCAATAGTTAATATGTGCGATACTTCTCAATAGATTACCGCTCTCCCGGCCCGGCCGCCCGTTCGTAGAAAGTTCAACCTTAGCACATTCCTTAAAGCATTTACAAATTACCGTAGACCGGTACCATATTCCGTCTGCCCGTAAAAACTTCACCAAGATTTAAAATTTACGGTACGGGCTTACGGATAATAAATGGCAGCACCCGATTCCATTAATTCTGTTCATGCGCAGATTATCCATATTGTCCTTATTCTGATATATGTAATAAATAAAATAGGTAATTCAAGTGGCCGCTGGTGATAAAGGGCACAAGGGCACGTGCCCAGCCTAAATTTCAATAGAAAAAATATTTTGTGTTAATTTACTATAAATGACTGTTACAATAATATCGATTAATTGTATACGACAAACTATTCATATTCTAATTATTATTCCCTTTATACCACAAATAATGATTTTTATCACATATATATCACAGACTATTGAGCACCGAACCACCGTAGTCTGAATTCCTCGCATTTCGCGTGCGTGGGCGAGGGCACACAGTTTCCCAGCCCTCGTTTTTTAATCGGGATTTTTCGGTGACTGATAAAGTTTGGAGACGATTGCAGCAGACAGACGTCGTTACATCGTTCGAAAATCAGCTGAACGGGTCAAACTTGTTGAGTGACCTTTTTTAAGTGATTGTTTATTTTCTTCGCTGAGAAGTTTGTTTTTACTGTTTTTGATTGTGAAACGTTTCAAAATGAATTCGGTGGACTTTTTATTGACTGATAAAGATATTACATACGAGATCCGAACGGAAATTAAACGGTTAGGAAGGCCGATACCCGATTTGATTATTTTCAAAACAGACGTAGGAAAATCGCGAAATTATTCACGAAATTTTAATAGTAGTGTCTACGACAGATTTAAGTGGTTATATGGGTGTCCTAAAAGAAACAAACTGTTTTGTTGTATTTGTTTTGTGATGGGTGGCAACCGAAGTGCATGGACTCAAGAAGAGGTGAGTGATTTAAAACATTTAAATGAACAAGCTAAGAAACATGCTAGCTACAACGAAAAACATTTACAAACCATCTTAGATTTTAGTGTGTTGGGAAAGGTAGACATAAGGCAACAGCTTGATAATGCTTATCATGAAAATATAAGATGTCACAATTAAAATGTGGATAAACACAGACATATTTTAAACCAAATAATTAATTGTATTAAATCTTTGTTAACAATAAGAACAGGCGAGCTGATTTCCTCTACAAATAACGGTAAGATACCTATATCAATTTTTTTTCACATGTTGCCGACCCATTATTTTAATATATTTATGTCCACAATATGCGTGATTAAATATTATTTCAAAAAGCTACCAAATCCCAAAAATTATTCTTGTGCTTTCTATACTTTTGTATAAAAGAATTTTTCATTGAAATTCTGAAGTCAGTAAAACGCATGACCTTGAAAATTTTAAAAATTTTCTTTTGTATAAAAGAATTTTTCATTGAAATTCTGAAGTGTCAGTAAAACGCATGACCTTGAAAATTTTAAAAATTTTCGCCTGCGGCGCCATTGGTAGCTAATGAGTAATCCTACTGACACACCCTGTGCTCACCCATATAACACACCCACGAGCCGCCACTGGGTAATTACATCTTCATAACTGGAAAACATGATTTTTCAGCAGCTTAAAGCAAGACAAATATATTATAATAAATTTCCTATGCCGATTATTTTATTATTTTATAAATGCGCATGTACCTACCACGTTACGGAATTCTATAAATTGGTGGACTTTGTAAAGGTAGCGGGATTAGATACGGAATACGGGCGGCCGGTAATTTATAAATTATGCCTAACACTCGTGTGTGTTGGCGTCTGTTTTCGTAGCTTTTGAATTGTTTTGTGTAATTGATTATGAGGTTGTGGGCAATAATATTTTTCATAAGGCAAGCAAGATAAACTATCATGATTTTGCCTCCTGTACCTTTTTCGTACAAGATTTTATTAAATTTAGTAGTAGTAAAAATTAAATCTATAAATTAATTATAAAATAAGGTAAACGTTTCAAGTTTGAAGATTATCGAGCCTCCTTTTCTAACAGACAAAGTAATGCTAAAGAAATTGCTAGAAGTTGGCCGATAATCAACTTTTGCGAATAGTTTATATAAATACTGCGGTATATGGCAAAAAAATATGCTGTAAATCGCACATGTGGCCCTATCTTTATTTATGTCATCGTGTGCTTTCGTAAATTGCACACCTACGACCTACGCCTATCTTCATTATTGTTAATTCAATCGAGGATGAAGGTTATGTACCATATACGTCATTGAATTGTTCAAATAAGTTAATTTTTACTTTATATTCATATTATATATTATGAATCGTATTAAATATACAAATCCCATCTTATTAGAAAGCGAGTCTACTGTAGTTGTCGAAAATAACGTTAGATTGTATGACGGTCATCAAAAGGTTAGATTTTTGTAGTTTTTATATACAAAATATGTGTGAAGTTGATTTTAGACTTCATTCGAGGGTGGCGAATTGATAATAACGACCCATAGGATTCTATGGGGGCGTCCAGGCGCAATAGCGAGGGGGCAAACTTGTTTGGCGCTTCATCTAGATCTTGTGGTTCTCGTGGAAGAAGAGTCGTCCAGCGCTTTCAGTTTTAGTAGATCGAAGAAGGTTCTATTGCATCTGTCTGAAACGACAGGTAATATATGTTTTCTTTAAATTTACATGATGACTCATACCTGTGTTCTGTATTTTGTACATCTCTGTTATTGGAAGAAAACCATCTTTTAAAATAATAAGTAGTATATTATACAAACCGTCTTTTGTAATTTTTGTTCAGTCAAACAATTGGCCATTAATTATAAAAAAATATATTTACATTTTTTAAGGAGACAGGTGACCAACAAGGAAAGCCACCTTTATTTTTTCAAACTTAGCTTAAAAATGTTAGTCGTAGTAATCTACTTTGTTTTAACACGATAAGCTGAAATTTCAGTAACTAAATCACTAAAAGCATCTAATTTCTCTAAAATAAATAAAATTATATTGAATTGTGATAGACAATATCCTAAAAATATGAATAATAGAGAACTCATTAAATACCTAATATTTTACATAAAGCAATTGAGGAGCTTGCTGCAAGAACGATGCAGCTCCATTTTCAACGCGTGACGAGGTTAGCTGCGTATAATTTCGATAAAAATATTAGACGTTATTTAACGCAAATTCGACGCAGCTCAGCATATGTCAGTATGTATACTCCATGCACTGAGATGTGTGTAATTTGCGTTAAATAACGCCTAATATTTTTATCGAAATTATAAGCAGCTAACCTCGTCACGCGTTGAAAATGGAGCTGCATCATTATTGCAGCAGGGTCCTCAATTATCATCAAAATGTCATATTTTGATACAAAATCTAATCTAATCTTCATTTTGATACAAAAAATGTGATATGTACTGTTGTTATTGCAAGATAATGGACATTATTTTTCCAATTAAAAATCATTTATTGTTGTAAGAAATGAAGATTAGCCTTTTTTGATAATACTTACTGTATTTCAGTATTAAAGTTTTATTTTTTCGAAAAAACTCAATTTTGTATGTTTATATAATGTGTTCCATTTGAATATTAGTGAGTTCATAAGAGGTGTGTTGCACTTCCAGTTAAACTTAAATATTATTCAAATGTCTAATATGTATAAATAAGCCTATATTATAATATATCTAATATAGAAATCATTCAATACCTAATCTTTAACATAAAGCAATTATCATCAAAATGTCATATAGTACATATTTTGATATAAAAAATGTGATATGTACTCTTGTTATTGCAAGATAATGGACATTATTTTTCCAATTAAATATCATTTATTGTTGTAAGAAATGAAGATTAGCCTTTTTGATAATACTTACTGTATTTCATAACAAATTTGCTGATAATGGTTATAAACAGAAACAAATAGGACTTATCTTGCAGAACACGTGACTGAATATCGTGGTAAATAATCCTGGAGTGGGTACTGGAACCTTCGGCGTAAAGTATAGTAAAGAGAGGTTTGAACATGAGAAACAATGAATTAAGAATATAGCTAAGAGTAACGGTTACTCAGTCCATTTAATAGATAAGTTAAGGGGATGATAGCACACGAGGCAAAGTCTCGTGTTGGTAAAAGCAGTAAAGTTCTGAGTGAGACGGAACGAACGCAAAAAATACGGTGCGAGCTGGCCGGTACAATTGGGAGAGAAAGTATTCGTAAACACCGCGACTAGATAATATACCTAAATAGTTTTATTTCGTTTAGCGGCCCATTTTTTCGCTCTATTTGAAAGCGGTCTTTTATATTTGAATGGGAAATTCTTGGGAAAGAGTTCTTCTCTAATTGAACAATACAAACTATACACTGAAATTATTTAGCTTTATGTTGTATAGAGTGATTTGTCGAGCTATTTGTCAAACTTTTTGCAATGTTATATTTCTAATAACTGTCAACACTATGGTTGAAACATGTTACAAATTTTGGTTTTAAGGATTATTAGGACCCTTTTAAATAATTAGAGACATACGATTCTTTTTTGAGTAAATTTGAACAGTAGACACGATTTATTAATTTCCATGTAAAAATACAAAAGTGGTTCGTTACTATAAAAATTCACAAGACTTCAACTTTCTTATTGGTACACTTACCCTATGTATGTATAATCATTAATCATACAACTTATGTCTTATCGAAATTATATATGCTAACATACTCAAATGGGACGTTATTACTGGTTAAAAAATTCAAAAAATCAATTAACCAAATACATAAAATAAAGGTTTACCATAGTGCTTCATACCTTATGGTAACTGCTATTACCGGTTATTGCTTACCGTGTTTTTCGTCGTTAACTTCTTTTCATAATTTCACCTCATATTTGTTCTAATACAAAATTTGCATCGTGTTTTATTTTTGTTTTGCGAAAAAAAGCTACAAAAAAAAGCACGCATTTTGTTACAATTTGTTTTTTACTGATTCTGATATAAAAGCAGTTGAAAAAAAACGGATATTAAGTTTGGCTTGATTTTCTTCTCCCAGAAATTGTCGTCTTTAAGGATTCAATGTATGTGTAAAGGGCCTGCAGGTGACCATACGATAAAATAACAAGATTCCTTTTGACATATGTATGTATATTAGGCCAAGCCCGTTGTCAAAAAACCTCGTTTGCCAAATATAAGTAACAGTACAAAAATATAATAAAAAACGGAAACCAGTAAAAGACTAAACCACTTTTCAATAGCTAAATAAATCGCCGCGTTTTATTGCAAATTTGTCAAAAATTGGCCAAAACCCGTTTTTATTCGTTTAAAAAAAAAGTATCTTCGAAAAAAAAAAAGTTTACAAAAAATGAATTTAGTAAAACAAACAATATAAGCCTAATCCGACTAATAAATAAATAAATAAATGTTTTTTGCAAAAAAAACACTAAACATTTTTTTTCAATTGCTTATATCTTTGAAAAAGATAATATTTATTCAAAAAATGTTTTTTTTTAAACTCCACTAATTCATACACAAATGTACTTAGGTTCAGACAGACATTCAGGACAGTTCAGTTAGGGCTTAAAACGGTCTTCAATACTTGAACTTTCGTGTACAAATAAAGTGCGAATCGTAATATGATTGTTAATATGCTAAAAATATCGCGCAAAAGTCGATTTTTTTTTGACCGAAAATTTTTAAATATTTTTTTTTTCAAAAAGTTTAAATCATATCGAAATGGCGTTATTGCCATTCGATAGCTGCTATTTTGTTACAATTAAAAAAAAAACTTTACCCTACGACCTTCTGGAGCCAAGATACTTTTTTTTTCGAAAAATCATTTCTTAATATTAAGGGCTGAAATTTGCACAGATCGTAGTTAGATACTTGTACTTTCATATAAATATTATTTTATGGCAGTCAATGTCATTTAATTTCTTGATCTGTGGACTACATGGCATTGGCCCGGCCCCTATACAAAATGTTGCCTCCGCTCGATGTTCGTTCATGCACGTGGTGGTCGGAGAGAGAGAGACATCGACTCGCTAACTTGCGGCTAACTAACCGGCGCGGCGTCTCTCTCTCCGATCACCACGTGCATGAACGAACATCGAGCGGAGGCAGCATTTTTAATAATTTACTTTTTTGAAAAAGTTAAATTTTTTCGGTAAAAAAATGGCGACTTTTGCGCGGTTCTTTTAGCATATTAACAATCATATTACGATTCGCGCTTTATTTGTACACGAAAGTACAAATGTCAACTTGAAGAAACTTTTAAGCCCTAACTGAACTCTCATTGTGTCTAAGTGCATTTGTGTATGAATTATTAGTTTTATTAGTAAAAAAAAACAAACATTTTTTTGCGAAAAAATGCGATTTTTGCAAAAAACTATCTGAAATTTTGCAATGTTCAAAATACCAACTTATTCTACTTATCGAGGACTATACATTCCCCAAGTTTCATGAAAAAATATTATATATTTTTCAAATATATAAGCAACTGAAAAAATCGCGATTTTTAGCTGTTTTTTGCAATAAAAAATTTATTTATTTATTTATTTATTTATTTATTTGTTAAAGTCGGATTAGGATTAAATTGTTTGTTTTAATAAGTTCTACAACTTTTATTTGGAACTTTTTTTGTAGCACGCATAGTTTTTTTAAACGAAAAAAAGTGTTTTTGGCCAACTTTGAACGCCATATTGAATATGACGCGGCGAAATTCAGCTGTGGAAAAGTAGTTTATTCAATTCTACGGAACTTTTCCGATTTTTTGTGTATATTTTCGTGCTGTAACTAATTTTGGCACGTAAAAATGTAATGGGCTTGGCCTATATCCTAAGTAGAACTTCTGCCTACGAAATCAACAATGTGAATAAATACTTGCCGCAGGTACTGTACAGGCTCATACAAACCTGTGGTTCACAGCGACTCCGCTAGAGACCAGCATATTCCGAGTCCAAAATTGCATCAAATTTGAAAATTAATTATACACAACCGACAGCAGATAAACAGTTCAAATTTTAACACCGTATAGAGAAAAATATTTTCTAAGTGCATGTGCATGGGTTTAGTAAAATATTAATTTTTTTGTATATATATTTTTTATATCTCCGGTCTCCTTAAACGTGTTCAAACATGAATGCAGACAGGCCTAGATTATATAATATTATACTACTCGTAAAATTTTGAAACGATTCTGATGAATAATAATGAAGATATGAATTTTCAAAAATATGGTTGGGTGCTATGTAAGTTTAAATTAATTATTTATTTTAATAATAGTAAGTTTTTATATATTTAAATTTTTTATATTTTTTTATTATTTTTAAAAAAAAGTAAAATATTAAAAAAAATAATTAATAATTTAAAAAAGAGGATATTAATTTAATAATTTTAATTTTTTTGTTAATAAAATATTTTATATATAAAAAATTTTTTATTTTAAATTTTTTTTTTATAATTTTAAAAAATATATAATAATATTATGAAAAAATAAAAAAAATAAAAAATAGGTTTGTTTGGTTACAGTTAAAAGTTTTTTTAAAGTAATAATATAATAATTTTAGAGTTGGTTATAAATATCAATTTCAGGAGGCATAGAGTGAGCCCCTGGCTATAGTCCCCTTAATAAGGAAGCATAAATTTAAGAGAACCCTGTACAATTCCACGACTTTTCGTAGAGATACTGACAATTCGAAAATTGCTTCATTACCATATAAACCTAAATTCACCCGCGGACTAGATAAAAATTTTAAAAATATTAAAATCAATTTGGTTTATAATTCTAAAAATAAACTACAGACGCTTTTGGGTAACCCCAAAGACAAAATCGACAATAACGAAAAGTCAGGAATATACGAAATAAGTTGTAAAGATTGTGATCAAAAGTATATTGGGCAAACAAAAAAGATCTATTTTGACTAGATTTAAAGAACACATGACTCATTTGAAATATGGCAGAACAGAAAAAGTCTTGTGTTGCCCAACACGCTTTTGACAACAACCATAGGATAGACATAAATCATTTAAAATTAATTAGAAATGTAACAAACAGTAGACAGTTGGATGCTTTTGAGAGTTTAGAAATCATTAAGTGGAACAGTAGTATGAATAAGGACAATGGTCGGATACCCACCAGTCCACTGTTTGCTCTGATAAACAAAGACAGTTACGGTTCAGTGAATCGTGGCAACAAATTTAGTATAAATAGTGCAAGTGTGTAGGCTAGAATTTAGTTTTAATCTTCTTCTGAAGATGCCAACTTGGTTGGCGAAACGCGCGTCGAGAAAAGTGTAGTAGTTCGGTGTTTCGTGGAAAACGTCGTTTTTTTTTTGTTGGAAATAATGTTATTAGTAAGAAACAGCTGAAAATGATTGAATGATAAAATTTAAAAAAAAATCAATATCTGAATTAAATATAGCATCTAAAACGTTTCATCTCTTCATGCATAGCATTTTATTCTATCTTTTTCGTTTAATTCGTTCTACTCTCAGATTACTAAAATATATAATTAAACATTCATACTCTTTTTCATTTTGGGTTGTTTCAATAACATTTCCTAATAATTCCTCGATGGTCTATTTTTTTTTAAAAAAAACCTTTTTCCTTTTTCTAAAGATTTATAAGCATTACTAGTGTAAATATTTAGTGTCAGAACTAGTTTAAACTTGCTCTTATAATTTTCCACCCATTTTTTTAGAGGAATCCGATGGGCCCCAATTTACGAGCTACTACAACTTCATAAAGCTATCCTTCAGAGAGGGATATTCTAACAATGTAATTGGCGTACTTAACGATCTCTTGCAGAAGAGGCTATGGGAGCCACCGAGTCCTGAGGTATCCCCACAACAGCATTTACCCACCATAAAATTGCGCACAGGTATCATAGGGATAGAGAGAAGCTTGCAAGAGAAACAAAAGGCGACCGATGAAAGTATAACAGTTGCCTTTCAAGACCTTGACAAGCTAATGTCTATGGCCAAGGAGATGGTCAAATTGTCGAGGACTATATCGACTAAGATTAAGGTAAATATTACGTTACGCATGATGTCAGAGATTATTAGTGTACTCTAGTGTAATTTCTAGAATGTCTTGCAAGGTATTTTTTTAATGTTGCAAAATTTTACACTTGTATCTGGAAAATAAACATACCCAATTATTAATTATGTTATTTACAACTATTAAGGAATAAGAGCAACATATGGTATTTCGTCTGAACGCTAAACTCCGATAATGCGAGTGCAGCAACGCTCGGTCGGGTTGCGTTTCGGATGAGCAGATTTCCGTATCTGCTCTGTGAAAGTTTGTCGGGCAGAGGCACCTAGTGGATGGTACCAGAGGTGGCAATCTGAGCTATCTGCTGAATCTCCGTCAGTGGGTTCGAGTCCCGCCTAATAGACTTGGCAGTTGATTTATATGATGACAGACAGTTCACTTACAATGCAATTAATTCAGATATTTATGTAAGGTTAGCTACGAGCATATTTCCACGATGTAACTATTTAAAAAAATATACAGGAACAGCTATATATGCCACTCAAAAATATTTTTTAATTATTTCACACTAAAATATTCGAGAACGAATTTCAAAAATGTGCCATATTTTGATAGACAAGGTCTATTTTGACAATTTTGGTAATAGAAAATTTTTTTAGTAATAAATTTATATTTAATAAAAAAAATATACTAACTCAATTACAAAATTGAGTTAATAATTTTTTTTTCATAGTATATAGGGTACACACCCTATATGTACATATAGGGTATACACCCTATATATACTTACAAGTATATATAGGGTATTCCATTTGAATACTAGAAAGTTCGTAAGTGCAATGCACTTCCAGTTATACTTAAATATTATTCGAATGTCTAATATGTAAAAGTAAGCCTATATTCGTCTAGTAAATATACACATTCCAAATTTCAAAATTTTCGTGCTTAACTAAGAAAACGGCAGGTTGATACATGGTCTCATTGACACCCGATATAAAAAAAAAATACATTCCGGCATTTAAGGTTACACTTACTTTGAAAATCATATTTTTGAAAAAAATACCATAAGTATTTTGCATTTGTGAAATAAATATATGTATGTAGTGCCAACATTTCAGGAAAAGCAAGGCGATATAACAGAAGACGAAACAGTGAGATTCAAGTCTTACTTGATGAGCTTGGGTATTGACGACCCAGTGACGAGAGACTCCTACAAATCCGACAACCATTATTACCGAGAGTTAGCGAAACAGATTTCGGATTTTCTGTTGAGCCATGTGGAGGAAATGGGAGGTATGATGGCGTTAACTGACGTATTCTGTCGAGTGAACAGGGCCAGGAGCTTAGAATTGCTGTCGCCAGAAGATATACTTAATTCTTGTCGCATTATGGAGTCTCTTGGTCTGCCCTTGAAGTTGTACCAGTTCACTTCTGGAGTTAAGGTGTTGCAGTTGAGTACGATGGATAACGAGATTGTTGCGGAGTCTACTGCCCTTCTAGTATGTACCTGTTATATTCTGTTACCAGTTTTATTTTGTTATTCAGTGAAGTGAAAGTATGGGTATGCTTGAGAATATAAATAAAAATTCAGGGATTTAAGTTTGACAAAATCGAGGCTCTGTCTGTTGACTTTTTCATATACACAATAACTCAAGAATGTGTTTAGTGTCAGCAACCACTAGATATCCTTTCTGGGAGCACACCACTAACGGTAGGTCCATTAAACTAAAGTAGAACAAGTACACGAGGTTTGTCCAGAAAATACTGTTGCGGAGTCCGCCGAGTCGTGCCGCCTGGGGTTGGCGGACCGACTGTGGTTTCGCCGCCGACGTAAACAAGTGACGCACCGCGAGGTATCATCGGACGGGAGCCGGCCTTCTCGAATAGCCTATCATCATCCACATGAATCGAGAGAGCTGTGGTACATTCCACGTATCTGCGGCTGTAATATATAAACCGCATTCTCTGAAGGAACCAACCGTAAACAAGTGGTTAAAAAGGTTCCGGGAGGGCCGAGAAGAGGTGAAAGATGACTTTCGGCCCAGGACGCCCCTCCACATCGAGTTGTGAGGGAAATGTTGAACGAATTCGGGCTTGTGTTCTTAAAGACCTTCGATTGACAGTTAGAATGATAGCTGAAGATCTGTCAATACCCAAAACAATCGTTCACGAAATTCTGACAGAAAAACTTGAAATGGAAAAATTGTGCACGAAAATCGTTCCGAAGCTTTTGACTCCAGAACAGAAAGCAAGGAGGGTTTCTGTGGAGGGGGAGGCTTGCTGTGAGGATTGGTGGATGCAGAAGAAGGGGGGACTTTCTCAACCGGGTCATCACTGGAGACGAATCTTGGTTTTACGACTTCGATGTGGAGCTCAAATCTCAAAGCAAGGAGTGGAAGCAAGCAGGGGACCCAAGAACAAAAAAGTCGCGAAAATCAAGGTTCAATCCCAAGTAGCACCATAAAAACATTTTGGGTTTATTTGAGGTTAAAACCGTTTTATTGTGGTAAATAAAAATATGCTGGTTTTAAAGTTACCTTGTAGATATACTGTCCGAACCTAAAAACTGTTTAGCATTTAATACCAGTTTTAAAGAATCTAATAAAATTAGCAAATAAGATTAATTAGTCTTAAAAGTTTATTTGCCTTATTGTGATTTTAAAACAGTTTACTCAACTAACTTTAAAACTATTCAGTTTTATAAAAATCTTGCGGGCTGTTTGGTTTTATTACGTTCTAGTTTGTGACGTTATAGTTTTTAAGCAGTTTTAAAGATAATCCTAATATAAGTAATAAAACCTATTATTATATCTGCTTGATCTTAGGACTATTTTGTCAGTAAAGAGTATGTCTTAAAACTATTTCAATAGCTAACTTTAAAACAGCTTTCTCAAATGCAATAAGAAGGCTATATTAAAACTGAACGCTCTAAACTTAATCAATCTTGTTATCGTAAAAACTAACTGTACTTGTTGGAAACAATAAAACTACTCATCCCCTCTTCTTTTATGTCCAAAATGGACATGAATGCATTATAATATAGTCATGATGGAAGCCATGATGATTGAATAAAAATATTTAGGCTTGCATAAAAACGGCAAGTTATTAACTTAAAAGCTTAAAATAAATCCGATTTATTTTAAGATCACAAAATCTAAAATAGTAGGTAAAATTATTTTCCTATGAATTTGATGTTTTTTACGTTTTCAAAATTTTTTTTTTTTTTTAATTTTAAAACCAGAAATTTTGAGGTGCGTGAGAACTTTCTTGTTAATATTTATCGGTAAAGTAGGGTGCGCAAGTATTTTTCTACTTTGAGAGTCAGAAATAACCAACTAATTTTTCATTACTTATAGTTACAAATAACGACGATATATACAACATATAAACATTTGTTGGCCTTTAACGCACTGATTGTTATCTTTAAACCGCTTTTATTTGCTAAAAAATGAGTATACATAGTTTTAAAAAACAATTTTCATTTAAAGTTTATACTAACAATAACATAAATTAGCTTTAAAAGTGTATATTTATTAAACATTTTCAAGTCCACTTTGAAACTGCGTGTGTTTAAAATGAATTTAAAATGGTTTTAAAAGTGCCTCCACAGCAGTTTTAAAGTCGGTTGGTTTGGGTAATATGGTTTTGTAAAGGTTTTTATTTTTGGATTTATTGACCGCTTTCAGTGTGGGCCCTTTTATGCTGAAAGCGAGTTTATTACCTTAAAATTTATTTACAAACCAATTGGTTTTGATTGCAGTTTTATTTCATAGTCTTAAGGCATACTTAAAATACTAAATAAAACCGTTCGGTGCTACTTGGGATGTGAAGACAATGTTGAAGACAACATTTGCAACTAAAGAGCCTCACAACTGAAGACTTTCAGCGATCCTACCAACAATGGAAACGGCGTTGGCAGAAGTGCATCTTGTCTCAGGGGGGAATACTTTTAAGGGGACCATATTGAAATACCTGAATAATTATAAAATAAAGTTATTATTCCACTTTTATACGTATTTTCCGGACAAACCTTGTAATACCCATTCACTGTTATTTGTCATTAGAAATCACAAATCCTCACAGTTAGTAATATACTCCAGGGAGTGACATCTAATGGTTGCTAACCTTGTCAGACACACGGGAATATGTTGATTCATTGATTCAGTGTCAGATTAACACTTGAGGCCTAGTAAGGTCGAAATCCGGATCTGTAATTTCTAACAATGAATAGCAGTGAATGAGAATTATTCTCATCAACTTTTCATAAGCCTGATTAAATTAAAATGACTTCTATCTACAGGCATAAAAGAAGTTACCTTTGTTTGTCCCTTATTGTATTAAGATTAAGATTTCGTTGGCTTCAGATTCATTATAATGCCTAAGCGTATCTAATCTCAGGTTGATATCTTAAAGCGTTTTTGAGTTATTGTGTGTACACAAAATGGTCAATAGACACACAGACAGAATCTTTGAACCACGATTTTGACAATTGATACCACTGGCTCATGATAACTTAAATAACTATGGTGTACACAACTGGAAAAGTTATTAGTCCACCGAGACAGTCATCAATAATAAGTGAAACACAAGGCAAAAAAGAAAAAACATATCATTTTTATTTTTAGAATGAAACTATTACATACTGTTACATTATAAATTGTGGGATATTGAAGATTTGTTTATATTTACTATCTATATTTGTCTCAGATTAGCGATTGTTTTCCAGTGATTCAATTATTTACAACCACTTAACCCAGGGTTAAGTTTATAGCTGTTAGGGTGATATGATATTTTTAGAGTTCAATTAAATTTTATAGATTGCAAAATCATGTAAAATTATTCACTTACAGGATCATACTACGTTTTAATTGAAGGTATACAAAATAAATAACAATGTTTGGTTATTGTCGTTACATATAAGGTCAAAATCTATAGATAAAAAAATATATATATAAAGTTCCAATTTTCTTATAAATATTTTTAACAAATCATTAAACAAACAAAAACATTATTTAAAATGTGCACGTCCACACTACCCTCATAAATAATTAAAAAACATCTCGAGATTTGTGGCCCCTTGATAAATAGGACTTAAGACTACAGTTACAATTGACACCGTAAACACGAGGAGTGACGAATAATAGGACATACACATAAACTTAATGTTGCAGCGCACATTAATGAATGTGCGTGAATTTGAAAATTGGACTTTTTTTTGTAGATTGAAGATAATGGCTCTTTGTCAGCCGAGGAGCTCTCACAACGACTTGGCATATCTATTACACTGGCTAAAGAGAGATTATTAACTACAGAAAAATATGGAAAATGTTGTCGCGACGACTCCATAGAAGGCTTAAGGTTTTACCCAAATTTATTTTTAACTAAAGAGGAATAAGTCAAATTTTTATATCATTTTTGCTATACTGTCGTGATGTTGCTTACTTTTGTGATAAATATATTAACGTTTCAAAAATGTATGTTGTACTATCATTTCTTCATTCGAAAGTTTTGAAGTTTGAATGATAATCATGACTATTAATATTACTGTTAGTCTGTCCTATTATAATTTTCATTTATATCTTGCAGCTGTACTACAAAATATGTTGAATACGTTTTAAGGCACTGATTGGCATGGTAGCTCATTGTTTGCTTACCATTTACTTTTTGTTACCATTCATAGGAGGGAGAATGCAAGCTCAGCCATGTCCATAAAGTCATATATAAATTCATTATTAGCTAAACACAATTTCAAGGTAATTTCTCAAGACAAGTCGATTTTTTGATTTTAATTTACTGTATTTTTACGTAATTATTGAATATAACAGTATAATCTTGATAATCAGAACATTCGTTAGTCTGAACTCCACATAATCCAAACAGTGGGTGCTTGAAGTCATAATCCGAACAAATCTTGATTATCCGAACATCGTACCGTTTTAAGGCTTTGTCAGGGATTTTAACACGATTGTTGTCCTATGACTCATAAGTGGGTCATAATGCATATTACATATAAGTCTCGCAAACCACATGAGGATCGCAAACATACACTTACTCAAAAAAGTATTCGTACAGGAAGGTTACTAAGAAATATACATTGTTTTTACTAAGAGAGCACAGGATATTAAACACAAATAATTTCTAACAGAAAGCTTTAACTCTATATGTGTTATATACAAAGTTACAATAATATTATTAAACATCTACAAAAATATAAAAATATTTATTGAAAACATGTACCTAAAACAGGTCCAAAAAGTATTCGTACTCTTAAGTGCTAATAATCAAAAATAACAGAAAACCTAAATTAGTAATGGGTATGGTATCCTTTTTGATGAATGACTTCTTGCAGCCTTTTGGGCATTGACTCTACTAACTTTTGAGTAAAATCAGAAGAAATATTTTCCCACTCTTTAAATAAAACTTCTTTTAAGCGATTTCTGTTAGAAATTTCATGTTTCCGGATTCTTCTTCCTAACTCAGCAGACATTCTCGATGGGGTTGAGGTCTGGAGATTGCGGTGGAGTTGATAATACATGGGGGAACATTGTATAACAAATACTCTTTAACTATCCGGGCTGTATGTTTGGGATCGTAATCGTGTTGAAAATAAAATGGATCTGCAATTCCCAATTTATGAGCACTAACCTGGATATTTTGTTTTAAAATATCCAAGTACATGAAACAATCCATTATGCCCTCTATAATATGTAGTTTACCTACCCCATTCTCCGTCATACATCCCCAAACCATTAAAGAGTCACCTCCATGTTTGACAGTAGGTGACGGATTTTCCTTATTAAGCTCTGTTCTAGGTCGCCGTCATACCTGTTTGTTACCATCTGCCCCAAAAATATTAAACTTACTCTCATCACATAATAGAATGTTCTTCCAGAACTGTACTGGCTTTGTAACTGTGTTGCGAATTCTAAACGTTTTCGTGGAGGTGGCTCTTTAATGGTTTGGGGATGTATGGCGGAGAATAGGGTAGGTCAACTACATATTATATAGGGCATAATGGATCGTTTCATGTACTTGGATATTTTAAAACAAAATGTCCAGGTTAGTGCTCATAAATTGGGAATCGCAGATACATTTTATTTTCAACATGATAACGATCCCAAACATACAGCCCGGATAGTTAAAGAGTATTTGTTATACAATGTTCCCCCATGTATTATCAACTCCACCCCAATCTCCAGACCTCAGCCCCATCGAGAATGTATGTGCTGAGTTAGGAAGAAGAATCCAGAAACATGAAATTTCTAACAGAAATCGCTTAAAATAAGTTTTATTTAAAGAGTGGGAAAATATTTCTTCTGATTTTATTCAAAAGTAGAGTCAATGCCCAAAAGGCTGCAAGAAGTCATTCGTCAAAAAGGATACCATACCCATTACTAATTTAGGTTTTCTGTTATTTTTGATTATTAGCACTTAAGTGTATGAATACTTTTTTGACCTGTTTTAGGTACATACATGTTTTCAATAAATATTTTTGTTGTTGTAGGATGTTTAATAATATTATTGTAACTTTGTATATAACACATATAGAGTTAAAGCTTTCTGTTATAAATTATTTGTGTTTAATATCATGTGCTCTCTTAGTAAAAACAAAACAGTGGAGCATCGATTATCCGAACTAATTGGGAACCAGGCTGGTTCAGATAACTGATATTTCGGATAACCGATAATTTAAAAAAAACTATTTGGGGTGTAGGTACATAATATGTATGTGCATAGATAATTAAATAAACAAACAAACAAACATTAATACAACACACAAATTTATTTTACACTCCAATGTGTACCAAAAGAAAAGAGAACAACCACTGTACAACGCCCGCACTGATGATGTGACGTTGTCGCGTAGGCCACTCGTGGAGTAGAAGAGGGGGGCGGTTGGATTTTGAGGTTCGGTTAACCGGTCGTTCGGATAACTGAGGTTCGGATAATCGATGCTCCACTGTATATATTTCTTAGTAACCTTCCTGTACGAATACTTTTTTGAGTAAGTGTATATCTGCTTATAGCCTGATATTAAACAGGACATTCTAGTGCATGATTGGTTGTATAATGAGGACTTTGGAGCAAGAAAAAACTGCAATTTGTTAAAAAAAAATAATCCGTCAACAAATGAATGAGTTACAGCTTGTCAAAGAGCTACTTTCAAATGATACTGGCGGAATTTCATTAGCAAGTTGTAACACAAAAGATCAGGTGACGGAATGTGGTACATGGTTGCCAGTAATGCCGATTTATTTTGAGCACCAGATGTGAGTCATAGGATGTAGATGGTATATCCTAACAATCACAATAACAAAATTTCAGTTTTTATGTGATCTCACCTTGTACATAAAAAATAGTCAAATGCATAGCTTTATTAATGAGTATGACTATACACGCATAGTTGTGCCTATTTTCAGAAGCGTTACAATAGGGGCTGACTTACCAACAAGATTAGAATAATGACACAATTATACAGGGTGTCTGCAAATTATGCCGACGATGAAGTAAGAGAGATCCTTGCTTGAAGACATCTTATTAGATCTCATCAGTGTGACATATTTGATGGCGATTGATGAAGAATCATAGATATGGGTTTCGATTTTATTTGGTAGTTACCGACCTTGTCGGACCTCCAAAATATGTCTAGTCTTATTAAAAGGCACTAAAGGGCGATACCGCAAAAATAATCCCACAGTATGCTCTCTTGATCAGGATACAATTGATATGTTCATTCTTTATAATTCGCCGTCAAATATGTCACACTGATGTTATCTAATAAGATCGAAATTCGGAGCTGTAACTTTTGGCGGCGGATGACGAACAATCTTACTTGCTTCATATAAGCTGAACTGTTTCACCGTTGGATAGTGTTTTGAGAAGAACATTTGGCAGTTGCCGATCTTGTCAGACCACCAGAATATGTATAGTCCAATAAAAAACGCACCACAAGGCGATACCGCGAAGGTCACGGTAATAACTGTAGGTATACACTGACAACATTTAAATGCAGGATAAATATATATATATGGATATAAACCTCCAAAGTTAACTTTGAAAAAAATCGTTTTTTAATATTAACTCCATGAGGGCTCTCACGATTTTGATGAATTTTGGCTCATTTATTAGTCGTGTTTAAAAAAAAGCATTGTTATTTACAAGTCCTTTTCTAGGTCTGGTTGGTTTAAATCGCGTTATAGATAAAACTTTTAACTTGTGTATATAATTTACAAGGCGCTTAAAAAAATACTTATACTTATATTATCATAGGTTTATACACTCGAACCCCTCTTATTTCACCTTCGCTTAATTCACATCCTCTGTTATTTCACCACGTTTCCCCCTATTAGGTCGCGAAACCGTCCCGGTTAAGTCGCCGCCTGTAAAAGTTTGGAAATTGGATTCTCGCATGAATATGTACAATTTTTATTGAAAAAAATGATTGTGTAATACATTTATTGATTTAAAATAGGTTAGGTGTCTTTTAAAAATATTTAATCTATAAATATTCATTCAAGTGGAAAATTGAATTTTGTCACGCACGACAGGGTATACTTACATTGATTTTTCGTTCAGTTGGCTCATTTTTCGTTATAACAAGTGCTGTGGTATATCTCTAAATATTTATTTTTGCAGTTAAAACACGAAAAAGTTGAGGTTATGATCGCGACTTAAGAGAGGCAAAATTTCGCGACTTAAGCGAGGTAATGATGCACGGATTTGGCGACTTAAGAGGAGTTCGAGTGTACTTTATCATAGAGGTGTATAGTGCCGACCCTGTGTTGTGGCACACTTTCCGGACCCTACTGATTACACATCGCTTTTAGTAAAATTCCGTACTGATTATGGATAAGAATTGTACTCCTTGTCTACGTGACATCCCTAGTATACTTATTTATTTACAATTAAGGGGGTAACACCACTAGAATTTTCGAAAAATCGTTTTTTTTTTTTTTGGCTAAAAATGTACTTTTGAATCATTAAAATCATATGTAATTGGTCTTATAACGAAAAACTTTGATTGAACTTTGATTTGACTGAAAAAGGTTTGATTTTCGATTTTGCCGCAGCACCTCTGTGCGCGATGCGACTGTTCGGATTTGTTGCTTTTATACTGCTTTAACCTTTCAAAATAATAAGTGGCCCTATTATCAACAGAGTAAAAGGTCTTTCGGGTTCTTCAGAAGTCCACCAGGGTGCGCAAATATCGTAATACACATGTATGGGTAAATTATTTTAAACTTTAAACATCATTATCTCAAAATGACTTTTTTCGAACTGGGCGGACACATTGCTGAAAGACTGTTCAATCGATCTATTTGAAATTTTAACAGTAGCTTATCAATTATATTCTCCATAAAAGTACGTAGCCGTTTTTTGATAGAATGTTTTCTTTTTTATAAACAATTTACTGCTGAATTTTTAGGGCGAAAATAGTTTTTTTTTTCGTTAGTGCACATTTTCTACAAATATCAATTTAAAAAAATTCCTACGTACTACTCTAACCGATAATATGCAAATTTAAAAAAAATCTTTAGTTTTTTTATTACAGGTCTCAAACTTTTCGAGAAATGTGTCCGTCCGTGGAGGGCTTTTTGATAAGGCGTTTTTAAAGATAGGCTGTATCGCCGTCATTTAGTATGAAAATAGCAATATAATTTTTTTTATAGTTCAATACATGTTTAATTAACCCTTCAAAGAGAAATTCTATTCCTCTTCTCATTCTCCCACAATAAATTATCAAATTTGGGCCTTTTTTTCGACCGCTAGAGTGGTGTTACCCCTTAAACCAAATGACTATCGACAATCTTTTTGAACGACTGCAGAACAAATTTTTTACCAGAATCTTGGTCAGAGTTCATAGTCCACCTAAAACTGCATATCTCAAAGTAATGACTGTAATGCCCAAAAAAAAATAAAATCACTAATCATCTACCCCTTTCTAAATAAAAAATCATTACTTATCTTATCAGTGACAAAGTTAAAAACTATTCACGATTATTTGGCATTCAAATGGATGCAGTTTGTTCTATTTTCCAAAACATCAAAAACCTCGTTTTATCCCGTTATCAAAAAAATATATCTTGCATCCAGCATCAACGTGTTTCATGTTATTTATGTTTACTATATTTACTTAAATGTAGCTAATTAGTTCACTTACTTAATGTCAAACTATAGCTGACATTTTATCATCATATTATTGTCGTCATACATCGACATACATCAGTTTGGCGAGTCATGTGTGGTATGTATGTACATACATAACCGGGTTTTGTTGACTACGTGTATTTTTTTGGAGTTTACCAAATTCATGTAGCTTTTTTGGTGATTCTACGTTTGTTTTCTAACTCCTCGACATAATAATAATATTTTATATTGATGCATAATATATGTTTGTTTTCTAACTCCTGGACATAATAATAATATTTTATATTGTTGCATAATAATCACATAAACAGAAATAGTCAAGTGGGACTTTATTAATAAAATATGTTAGCATTATCTTAAAAAACAAAAAAATCTTCAAACGCGGACACTTTTAGATTGCCTCGTAATATAAATAATAATCTGGTTGGTTTTCCACATTTGCCATGATTGTAAAAAAATTTTTTTAAATTCAAATAACCATCATTTGAAAAACTTTTTTGTAACAATTGAAAAGTTCCGAGTTTTTCACACACTGCTGAAGATGTTCATAAAACTTTTTTAATAAAAGGAGTTTATGAAAACAGTTTAACCACAAGTAATTTCTGGATTTATACCAGAAAGCATATTATAGTAATTCAAATATGTAGTAAACTTATCAATTTAAATATCAGTAAACTTAATATTGAATATCTATATTATTTACACTTCATTACTTCTTGTTAATTACGCACGTGGATTTGCGAATATATTTTTGTAAATATATTTTTGTAAACATATGCAAAGGTTACTGATTTCTCCTTCAAAATTTTACCATTTTTAAGAATGTTTAGGAAGCAAATTGAAAAACACTATGTTGAACATTAATTGCTCTTTATTTAATGTTGTGGTCACAGAAATCATAATTGGCATACACGAGTCAGCCTCATGTAAGCCACAATTGATCTGCACTAAGATATCTATTTAAGTACTTACTCAGATGTACATATTTACACTGTGAGCTAAAAACTGTTTAAAATTGTTCAAGTATCCCTTGCTTTGTTTAATTTTTTTATAAATGTAAAATCCCTGTGTTCATAAACGATCACTTACCTTCGTACGGGATTTAATTCATTATTTTTATTCTCATTTTGCCACATTCCTTCAAATAATGACAGAAAATACTTACTACTTTCTATTCACTAGTTTTTGCAGCTTAGTCAAATTACAAATTTTTCAACTTAGATTAACTATTGATATGATATTTGGACTAATAAGGTAGATCCATTTTTTGTCGCTTTTCCAAAATGTTAAGTTTGGAGAAAGAACTGAACATTCCTGAGAGGACACATTAATCTGTTTAATTTGCTTTGATATACATGTATCTTAAATCATAAGGCACAGCTCTGCAATGTCTATTTACCTGACCTAGTGATAATTGTATTGTATGATGTTTGTATGGAAAAGCTTGATTTCTTGCATGAAGACTAGTGTCAGGTGTACAGATTATTTCATCTCTCATTCCAACGTGTTACTTTGGTGACCATTTGAGCATGAGTAAACATAATATGGTAGGAGTTTCTGTCTAGCGACACGATGACATTAGCGCGCAAACACTACTGTGATTGAGAAAGGAGTACAAAACCACTTATGTAGTTGGTGGTCTTATTTGCAATTTCTCCTCTAACATACCATATTAATTTTTTGAAGCAATTTGGGAGCGCACGATCTGATGTTGCATCTTGACCTCTTGGATTATTGTAACGTGGTTGGTAGCGCTTTTCCCTAGTTTCTAACCACGCCGAAAGATTGCCAAAAATTCAACATCCGGGTTGGATATTTTGTCTACTTTTTCAATTTGTGTTTTTAAGAAATGAAATTTAATAGAACATAGTACTTCAATGTAACAGGTAAACTATGGTTTAGTTGACTTGTCAATTAGTCCGACTGTTTCAACAAACCATTTAGAATGGAAGCAAACTACTTGAAATCGAATAAAAAATGCCGCGTATTTTTTAATCTGGTACATATTTAAATTTTAAATGCGAAAAAAGACCTTGTATACCTATTATAGGATAGGTACCAAACCAAAACGAAAAAAACACAGGAAGTTGTCGTTATTTTTAAGAATACTGCGACGAGGTTAAAGAGTTATCTTAGCAGAGCGAGATCAGGAAAGGTCAATGATAAGAGAAATAAATATGACAAACCCGTTTTCAACGAGCTCAGTTATTGTAAGCTATTGCAAATGTGAGAAAGTGAGAAACGCGAAGAAATGTTACTCACGCACCCTCTGAGTATAGACGAAGTTAACGGTTTGCTAAGTGAGAATTTCGTGCGGATATTCGGCAATATTGTGGATCATTTTCCTGCGGCAGCCATAGTTATCTTGAAGAAGAGGCCTTTCTCGGACGTCAATGACATAGTACAGGCAGTCTTCAGTTATCTAGACTCCCTAAAAGTCACAGGTAAATTGCCGTTATGTTGTAGAGGAAAATCGAATTTTACGTTTTCCATTTTTTTTAGAAGAAAAAGAAAAATCCTCCATCTGTACCCAGATGTGTTAAGCCAGCTGGCGTACCTAAGTCAATGGCCTCCTGAAAAAGAAATCGTGGGCACAGACCATCTTACGACTGAAGAGAAACGAAGACTGAGAGATTTAAACAATCGGTATAAGGAGAAATTTGGATTCCCCTTCGTCATCGGACTGAAAGAGAAGGATGTATGGACGGTTTTTTCGGAAGTAGTATCCAGGCTGCAAAACGACTATGAAAAAGAAATTCATACAGCTTTCGACGAAGTGAAGAATATAGTGAAGCTGAGGATACACGAAATTGTACGATAAAAAGCTATCATTCGTTAATGATTTTTTTTATTTGGATATAAACTGGTATATTTCAAATCTGTTCAAGTTGGGTACTGAAGATCAAGACTTGTTTTTTTTTTATATAATTTGAAATATTGTTGTAAATAAATGACAAGAGAAAATTAATATATTCATACTGAATATATCACGATATGTCGGTTTCTCTATTTATGATGTAGATATAGATGACCTATGATTTAAATATAATAAATATGTTTTTTTAAGTGTATCCTTTTTTTCTTGATTTGTCCTAAGTTACATTATTTATTGAAAATCATTTATAGTTATTTTATGAAAAAAATAATATCCAATAACTATACAATATGAAATTTATGTTTTTATTTTTTTATTGCATTTAATCATACTTAGACTAAGAAATGGAGGGAAATTTAAGTAAGTACTGTATCATCATTATTTTTGTTTATGTACAGATCTTAGTTCATTGTTAATCCCTTTACCAATGTTTTTGGAATTATATTGCACCAAATCGTCAAAAAAGAATTTATAACCATGTACACATAATGTAAATAAGATTCAAATTAATTTTCGTTGATTTTACGTTCTGTTTTTCTGTTTATTCCATTTCTTGTGCAAAAAAAATAATATTTCCTGAAATGAATATACTTTTAACACGTTCATGCACTTGTGCGTTCTGTTTACATCTAGACTTTCTGCTTCATTTACAGTGTTAATAACATGCGACGGATCGGTATTTTTTTATTTATTTTTATTTATTTGAAGTTAGCACATATAAAAGGTGTGATTCAGCAAATGTATACGTCATATTTTCGTTTGTTTTCAGTCACGTGACTTCCATTTCATGAATGTTTTATTTTAATGTCAATTTTATTTGTTCTTCACAAATATGCGTTAGTTTAACTTTTGTGCTACAAAATTTAAATATAATCTATATAAGCACGAGTTTTTTCGCAAACACATAGAGGTGTGTAAATTAAGTTATGAGACCGGCAACGTAGCGCCCGATCTAGCAATACTGCGGAGACGGGACTTGGAAGGGCGGTAGGCAGGGCCGGATGCACGGCGGGGTAACCGGGGCGGGAGTCCCGGGGCCCCCACACATTGAGGGCCTCCACAAACCTTGGATTCAAAAATTTAATAACGATAAAAAAATTTAATTTTTAAGAAAGTAATGAGTAATGAAATACACTCGAACCCCCTCTTAATTCACTAAATCCGTGCATCATCACCTCGCTTAAGGAGCGAAATTTAGTCTCGCTTAAGTCGCGATCATAACGTCAACTTTTTCGTGTTTTAGCTGCAAAAAGAAATATTTAGAGATATACCACAGCACTTGTTATAACGAAAAATGAGCCAACTGAACAAAAAAATAAACGTAAGTATACCCAGTCGTGCGTGACAAAGTTCAATTTTCCACATGAATGAATATTTTAAAGGTTAAATATTTTTAAAAGACACCTAACCTTTAATTTTAAAGGTTAGGTGTCCATATTTAATGTATTACACAATCATTTTTTTCAAAAAAATTGTATTCATGTGAGAATCCAATTTCTAAACGTAGTTCTAAAA
Organism: Aromia moschata; assembly: GCA_029963805.1. Lineage (NCBI taxonomy): Eukaryota > Metazoa > Arthropoda > Insecta > Coleoptera > Cerambycidae > Aromia > Aromia moschata. The sequence continues at coordinate 197,129 of JAPWTK010000239.1, forward strand.
CTTTTTCAAGGCGGCGACTTAACCGGGACGGTTTCGCGACATAATAGGGGGGAAACGTGGTGAAATAAGAGAGGATGTGAATTAAGCGAAGGTGAATTAAGAGGGGTTCGAGTGTATATCCAAACAAGGGATATTTTCATCCTATGTCAAATCTATTCAGTGGTGGAATTTAGTGTTAATGGTGGCTAATTTCAGCGGAGAACGTTCATTTTCTAAAATGAAAATTATTAAAAATAGGCTGCGTACGACGATGACGCAAAAACGTCTAGCATATGTCAGTGCTCAGTATAAAGTGATTTCTTCGAGAAAGGTTGGTTGGAAACGTCGAATGAGGCTTCGAGAGATGGACTTATTATTTTGTGACTTATTAAATAGCTCATTAATGATTTTGCCTCTAAAAAAAGCACGTAAAGTGTCTTTCACTTAAATATAGTAAGCCTATCAACTGTTCCCCGCTCATCACTCGTCAGAAAGTAATAACGACTTTTAGGGAATTACAAAAAATAGTATATATCTTAATAGTGGAAATTTGATTTTTAAATGTAAAAATAACATTATCGATGGATGTTTATTGATTGAAAGGGCCTCCACTTTCTTCATTGCCCCGGGCCCCGACACCTCTGCATCCGGCCATGGCGGTAGGTTAACTGTAATGCACCTTCAGTACAAGTGTGAACTTGTTAGATTCATTTGTTTGTTCTTTGTGACTGTTTTCGTAAATCGGTTTTTTCTAGTGCATTTTAAAAATGAGTGACGTAAATGTTGAGCAACGGTGTGCTATCAGGTTTTGCTTCAGACTTGAACACAGCGCAACGGATACTTTTGCAACACTTCAACACGCCCACGGAGACAGTGTATTTTCAAGAGCCCAGGTTGTTCAGTGGTTTAAGGCATTCTCAGAAGGAAGATATTCGATTGAAGATGAACTACGCAGCGGAAGGCCTTCATCTTCAAGAACCGATGAAAATGCGTTTAGATCGTCGATTGACGACAAGCACAATCGGGGTTTAACAAACAAAGAGTTAAATTTGAATCACACCACTGTTGCATCAGATTTTGACTAACGAATTGGGAATGAGAAAAATCTGCGCAAAAATAGTTCCAAAAAAACCTTTCGCAGGAACAAAAGGACATCAGGAGAGAAAGGTGTCTTGACTTTTGGAATCGATTGCAAATTATCTCCATTTCATGGAACGTGTATGACCCGGAAACCAAGCGCTAAAGCATGGAATGGCACACTTCAAGCTCTCCAAGACCCAAAAAAAAAAAACAAGAAAGAGAAAATCGAAGATCAAATGGATCCTGATTTGCTTTTTTTGATAGCCAGGGGAACTCTCCACAACGAGTTTGTGCTTCCAAGCCAAACAGTAAATCAACACTTTTACAGAGAGGTTTTTGAAAAACTTCGAAAAAGGGTAGTGCGTGTGAGACCAAGCATCAAGAACAACTGGATGTTGCATCACGACAATACGCCTTGTAACACAGTCATTTCAGTAAACGAGTTTTAAGCCAGTAAAAACATTCCTGTGGCTCCTCCGCCTCCTTATTCGCCTGACTTGTTCCCTTGTCTTTTTTCTCTTCCCGAGATTGAAAGATCACCTCAAGGGAAGACATTTTGGGACCATAGAAAACATTCAAACGGCTGTAACCGATCAGCTGAAGGCTATTCCAGTATGTGAGTTCCAGTACTGCTATTGGGAATGGAAGACGCGCCTCCAGCGCTGTGTGGCTTGGAAGTTATTTCGTAGGGGACAATACTGAATAATTGTAATTATATTCGAATAAAAAAAAATAAAAAAACTAAGCTCGTTACTTAATTTACACACCTCGTACTATGTGCGTCAAACCGCACAAAAATTTAAGAAAAAAATAATATGACTGTAGCAGCAAAAGTGTTAATAAAAGTATAGTCATCATATTATGAACTGAACTAAATCAGCAACTGTAGCAACTATTTACAATATTTATAAATATGTATAATACATATGTTTTCCAAATACTTTGATAAATTTTATCGGTTGTAAAATCCACACATTTAAAAATTAAAAACAAAATTACTATAAAACATAATATTTATAGAGTTGTAATATTAACCAGAAATATCCGATAAAGGAAACATAACAATAAGGATTGCGATGTCTATTATTGGCGCCAAACATTTATTGAATATAGAAAACATAGTCGCTGGTTGTGGTCTGTCTCCCCCTAATATGACATAAAAGTGTCAAATTTCACTTCAAGGACTTCATACACAAGAGTATTTAGTTAAATTATATTGCTACTATTTCCTTTTTTTAGATGTCCAAAACATATATGTAATAATTTTGAGAAAACTACACAGACATAGAGTTGATATGACAAAATAAATTATTTACTAGTTATTCTACCTCAGATTAAAAAATTTCCTTGGTTTTGATAGGGCACGAGAACAATCACCTGGAGGAATTAAGACAAGAAAAAAATTATTTTTCTAAATTTTAGTGATTTCAGCATTTAAGGGTCTGTATGCCACAGAATTATCATTAGCTGATAGTTAGGGTCCAGAAATGTGTGCTGCAACGCAGGGCTCGGCACTATAAAACTCTATGATAATGAAAGTATCAACCGTATTTTTTAAGCGCCTTGTAAATTATATACGCGTGTATTTCTTGCCTGTGCTACTAATGGCATTGACCCTGCCCGATAATGCTCCAGAACCCGCGTATGCGCAGTAATACGCCATCCCGGCCCAGGAGAGCAGGATAGTCTAACGCAGTTTAACACGTGCGACAGCAAACTTTCCAAATCCTAAGTGATAATTGACTCACCTCGTGGAGAATATGAGATTGTGGAAATATTTCTTTTTGAAAAGAGTGACAACAATGTATTGCCACATGTTTACAGTGTTCATACATATATCTACAGTGAATGAAAAAAGCTTACAGCAAACGCATATCATATTTACGTGCACATCACCTCTACTGTGCGATTTTTCGTTTAGAAGATAATGCGGTTCTTTGATCTGGTCAAAGTTTACTAACGATTTTTTTAAAAGGTAATTAGCCACTCTTTTTGCAGTCAACGCGCGTTTCTTCATTCATGTTGGCATCATCAGGAGATTATTTAAACTGTTTTAAAAAAATAAGTGTTTCTTTGCCGAAGTTTCCAATTCTCCTTCTGTATTAATTAAATTGTTAATGTCTTCAATCCGACTCTTTTGAACGATGGATAACTTATTTATGCTTAATTTGTCATTAGCATTTTTTACTTGTTTTTTAGTCATTGACAATTAAGAAAAAATTGTCGCGAATTAAATGATTTCTGTTTCAAAACCCTTAAATTGAAATGTTATATAAAAATATGGAACTGTATGGGTATGTCACCCTTGCCGATAATCCAATTTGTCCTTAACGAGTCTGTAATTTACCACTAAATTAAACGAAAAATTATTTCTCGGAAGTTTCACAGCCACATTGTTTACCTAATGACCTAGACAATTAATAAGACAGATGTTTTAAAATATCTCAGCACCTTTTCAGAGAAGCAAGTAAGCTTAAAATCACAATTGTAAGAATACGCTTGTAGAATTCAAGATTGCATTCATATATTAGATACATTTTTAAAAACAATATTAATTATTATTGTTCATATTGTTCATGATAAAATTTAATGTTTAACGAAAACATAAGATATAAAAATTGTCGAGATAGTGATGGCGGGAGAACATTTGAAAAATAAACATTTTGAAATAAAAATTTGGAAGTACACACATTTTTATAATTAAATTACAATGTTTCCCATATGATGCTAACTTTCGTGAAGATACTGTATAGTACGAGGCATCATGAGAAGTGAGATTTATTGACAAATTTATCAGTTCATATTTCAAAAACATGGCTGAAATGGAATAGATTATATTTATTTACAAAAATATATAATTATATATACATTGTGAAATCGCTTCATAACATGGATGACAATTACATGCACCCAACAAAGTGTTTATAATAATATTGATGATGATGATACATAAGGAACAAGTGGATATGCCATGGTACATCTCGGAAAATCAGTTTTTGTAGCCATAGGCTAAAAAAATGGTATGAAAATTGTGTCTAATAATAAAACATATTGTAACTACTACATATCGGTTATAACTAGAGCGAGGTGTTTTTCTTCGACAATTACTATCGTCATGTGGAGGATGCAGTCGGGGGCCGACAGCAACAGGTGATAGAGAACTCGATTCGACCACTGAGCGGTCTAGTTTCGTTGTCGAACGCGTTCGTGCACTTTGTTTTATAATACATGCAAGAAGACTAGAACTAAGGAGACCGAACTCGTTCGGTATCTAGGGATCAAATCTGTCCGCCTCCAGGAGGCGTTGTAAACAGTAATGTACTCGAGTCACGTGATTAGCAGCGGTCAAAGGTCCACATGTGAATGTTTATCATAGAAAACCATGCTATGGTTTTATATGACGTTTATCATTAAGCTGTCAAAGCGGGTACTTATATGCCGTTTGGCTTTAACAAAAATATATACAAAAATAAATATGGTTCAAAAGTGCTGTGATGCGTTGTGTGATTTAAGAATGTCCGTTAAGTAATTATAATTACATAATTAAGTAATGTCCGAATAACCGGACATTATTTCAAATTACTGATGTATGTATGAAACAAAATATTTTCCTTTGTTGTATTGTTAACGTTGAAGCACGTAACATGAAATATTTTGAGTATATTTTCATATTGATCATTGCGAAAATTTGTAATTGCAAAGACATTACTTGTGTAGATTCAATACAATATTCAACAACAAATTAACAAAAAATATCGAGCGTCTGTCAAATGTATTCGCACCACGGACATTCACACGGACTCTAACCTCTAATGCACACAAATTAGTACAGAACCACGGTATACGTATAGATATATGTTTATATACCGTAGCAACCAGAGTACACAACTGTTTACAGCGTCTTTGGAGGCGGACATATTCGAGCCCGTCGCGTTATACAGCGAAAAGCCGCAGTTCGGTCTCCTTAGTTCTAGACTTCTTGAATACATGTTATATGTTATCACGTAGGCTTCGGAATGTTTGTCTGTCGTTTCTGAAAGTCGTCTGAAAGTTTATCGAAAACTGCGTAAGAGTATCCCGCGTTCCCGCGGCGGAATAGCGTACTTACTGCGCATACGCGGGCTCCTGAGCGTTTTCGGCAAGGGTCAATGCCATATGTATCACGCGCATTACTTTAAACTGTGGCACGCGCAAAAAATACAAGGCGCTTAAAAAAATACGATTATCAATTATCATTATAGGGTACGGAAAGGTGGGCGGCAACGCAGGGCTCGGAACTATAAAACTCTATGATAATGAAAGTATAAACCGTATTTTTTAAGCGCCTTGTACATTATATATGCGTGTATTTCTTGCCCGTGCTGCATACGGCATTGACCCTTCCCGAAAACGCTCCAAGCCCGCGTATGCGCAGTAATACGCCATTCCGCCGCGGGATACTCTTACGCAGTTTTACATGCGGGCATTCCGAAGCCTAGTGATCATAAATAAAGTCCAATAGTTTTCGGAAGGCAATGTAGGCAATAAACCGTTGGTGAGAACTAAGCAAATACAACTAAGCGCTCTCCAATTGTTTGTGCTAGATCAGAGAAGGATGGACAATAAGACTTAAGTAATTCCTATCAAATTCAGATGGTTTAACAGAGTCGAAATTGCCTCATTTTGAATGTGTTGGTTCTTCCTGTTGTGTTGTGTTTTGAAAATTGAAAAACATACAGTTGTGATCAAATTTGAAAATGCCTCGTGAAGTTTTGAATGCGGAAAATAGAAAACTTGTAATAAATATTATGAAGTATTTCCAAAATAAGAGAGACGTATTAATTATGCATCTGAAGTTGAGCCTTAGGACAATTTCAAGAATAGAGCACGAAGGCCTCGTGAAACAAGTGAAAGTTCTTCCTATGAGTAAGAAAATAATACTATTATAACAAGTGCAAAATGTAATATTTTATTATACAATAGATATTTAGTTTTTATTAGGTCTCTGCAAACAGAAAAGCTTCCAAAACACGGGATTTGCGTGATGGGGTTAAAAGCGCAATACGTACAATTATTTATACTATGACAGAAAATAAACAGTTTGTAATGAGAGAAAATTTACGACAAGAACTATTAAATATGCATATTGTAGATATGTCTAAGACAACATTAAGGTTTCCTTAGGGTTTTCATTATTCAAAAGATAATGGTAGAAGATGTGATGGAACGACCAGAAATTGCAATAAACGGAGTTAATCTTTGAAAGATTATGTATTAGGTATAATACTAAAGTTTTCACATTAGTTCAATGGATTATACAATTTTCATTTATTATTCTCTTTATAATTCCTACCTATGATATGTACCTATATAAAATACAATAAGCTTTTAATAACACTAATGACAGGCAAGTTGCAAATCTGACCGTCAATTTACATTTAATTAAGTACCGACATACTTGTACTACACTAATCTTTCCACCGTAACTGCATTCCTAAAATGATACTCTTAGTGTAATTTTGGTTGGCCAAATGGCTGTTACTATTTTTATTACCATAAGCATAAGTTGAAATGAAATAAATAAATACAATTCATCTTACTAACGTTTTATTGTCTTCATTGCCTTTCGAAAATGACTGGACTGTGTATCAGGTGATTCAATTTGGAATCCGCGGTTCTGTATCTTTTTTATTTGCAGGAAAAACTGCAACATATATATTTATTTGAAAACTGTTTGAAAATCTCTATCGAATGGTAATTTTAAATTATCATCTATTATGACAAACAAAAAAATTATAATATTACGAATAGAGGTCCAATCATGCAAAACCCACTGTAACTGTAGAAGGGTGGATTAGGGGGTGAGAAAGGGTTGAAGGGATTGGACACTGACCAAACACAGGGGACTTGTTGAGGGGGTTTTAATGTACGCCAATATAGGGTTTTTACCTGCCAGCATCTCTCTCAGCCCATCGTGTAGGTTTTTGAATTGCCATCAGTCTTGTGAATTTAAATTTCGACACGAGGTTGGTTTTTATGATGTTGATGGAGAACCCTTTTAAGCCACAGCATAGCCACTTTGGGGTATTCAACACAACGAATAGGCTACCAAAATTTAATAACCGCCAAATACCAAAATAAATAAAAAGTCTCTAGCCCCAAATAGAACGCAAATGGATTTCATCTAAAAAGTGTTATGCTTATTTTAACGAGCAGTTTATTTGGAAATTGTAAGGGATTACCTACTCTTTCTATCACTCAGTGGCGGATTTACCAGCAGGCTGAGTAGGCTGAAGCCTAGGGCGGCAGATTTTAGGGGGCGGCAAATTTTTAGCATTTTTAAGGCAAACTCCACCTTATAATTAGTACATGATTGAGCTTTTTAGCTCAGGAGTATACCCAAAAACTATTTCTCGTGTAATCTTCACTAAATCGTGGGTTGTAAAAATAATCTAGAAACTGACACAACGATCCCCTAATTACAATCATGCTAATAACGGGAAAAAAGCTGATGAAATGAAGACGATAGAGCACAAATCATAAAGCGCAATTTCATTGACAGAATAAATGTAATTAATATGATTGCAAACTAGGGTATCGAATTTTAGAGGTCAGTAGGGGCGGCAAAAATTGAATAGCTACTGGGGGCAAATTTGTAAATCCGCCTCTGCTATCACTACAATGTGCTCTGCTTCTAACGGACTTTATTATAATGTACAATTGGCTGTAGCAGGCTTACTGCTGTGTCTAGTTCGCATCTCAAAGCTTGTCTATGTCTTTCATTTATAGCATACCCATAGATAGAAGAGACTTAAAAGCTTCCTCACAGGGTTCACTATATCTGGAGTATATGGTATTTATTTTATATTATTGTACTTACTAAGGTATTCACTACTGTACTTATGTGCATGCCTATGCTGTGGGGAGACAACACCTCACTCTATTTAATATGACCAACATTTTTAAACATTTTGTTTGCTGTTAGAAATAACTTCACGTTTAAAGCAAACTGCATGAGTATTTTAAATAAACATAAAATACCAACAATTTATAATTTTATAAGAAGCAATGAGCATTAAATAGTTGGTAAAGGTGTAAAAATAATCATTAAAACAATTAATACCAAGATGGCAATATATTTATACTTACAGATTAGAAAAGGAAATCCGATTCTTTTTCTCTTAGATGTTGAAGATAAAATTTAGAAATGGTCAATTATTGCCAGAAATGTACCTCCATTACGTTATTTGTCAGACTAATGTTACTACTGCCACCTCATATGCCAATCCACATATATTCTTTCCTATGGCTAAATACAAATACCCTTTTTCTCCAAAATCCTCACCCCATGAGTTCTTAGCTATGTAATAGGGTACATCACCAGTTAAATCATAACCGACAATTTCTACGGCATGATTTAGCTTCGTGGGATTAGAGTCACAATGAAACTGAATCACGCCACCAACATAATATTGCCAACTGAGAGCGTTTACTGCCACACTAACTGGCCCATTTTTGGCTATTAGAGCTAAAATTACTTCCTCAGAACCCACAAAACTGGAAAAAGAAACACAAGTGAGGAAATAATGTCCCAACTCAGTAATAACTCAATGTCTACTTACTTTAAACACTCATAATCCTTTATCTGTACTCCCTCTGATGGGATGTTTTTGCATTTTCCATTTCTTAAAGTTAGCGGGTACTCTTCTGCCTTTACAATTTTTACCCTGCTATCTTTCAACCAGCTGAGGAGTGAGCAAATCTCACCTCCATTACAGCCATCACTGTATGCTGCACAGTCAATAACTTGTTGAACACTAAGTTCGGTTGACTTGCCAGATTTGATTGCATTTAAAGATTCTAGCATCCCTATACTGGAAAATGCCCAACATGCACTGCACGACTCTTGATTTATTACTTGCGTTACTGCATTTTTCTCTCTCCAGTCTAGCCTTACGGGAATGTTAAATTCTTTAGCTGCCCGTTTTATTTTATCTATGTCCTCCTCTATATCTAAAGTAAAATATTGTGGCAAGATGTTTTTTAACCGAGTAGATAAATTGGGTAACAGAGTGCTTTGTAGAAATTCTTTGGGGTGCATATCAGAATATTTTGTAATTCCATATTTGGCAGTCTTGTTATTTGTCTGGTTTGTATTTAGTAGATTTACAGTAACCAGTGAATTCTAAAATGTATTGCTGTATTCAACTCTTGATTGTTTACACTTAAGTGGCTTACCTTAAATATTTGCAATTTTTGCTGATATACTGTTTCATTATCGTAGGATCTATTAAAAGTCTGCAGATATTTTTGAAAACAACCTTCATCGCCATAGTAATCCTTTCCAATTTTTATAGGAATAACAAATAAAACCAAAAGTACAAATACGACAAGCTCAGCAAAACGGTAATTTTTGACAGTGTCAGCAACTGGGATATTTGGCATTATTTGGAAAAAATATGTAACAGATAAAACAAAAATAATCAGCTTTGTTAATTTCACATCTTTCTTATCACTTTATCATATAATCCAATTTTGAACATTGGCAGAAACACACGTCTGTACTTTTAAACTACCCAAACATTTCGTCTTCTTCTGTATCAGTCACTTGCTACTCTGAATCATCTTAATCGACGTTTGATAGGTATCTACAAAAAGTATATAGAATGTCTATGGTATCTACTTAGTAATATGTCTATGGTTTGATCTCGATCTATTAGGCTGGCTCCACATATTAGGGCAAACGTTGGCGTCAACATCTAGTGTGTGGCCGACAAACGTACACAATGACGCGTAATGATTTTATTGTGTATTACTTAGGTGTTCACCTATTTCCGTAGATTTTACTAATTCTTAGTAAGTTAAATATGCGGTTACTCCACCAGTATTTATATAAGGAATATTAAGAGACTAAATAAACAGATTAAAACGTATTACGAGGCTTGGTTACAATCGGGTGATTAGTGATTACGTTTGTCACGGACACATGTCCGATTCGCTATTAGGAGTACGTGCCACGTGAAAATATGTACGTTTACGTCGGATGCACATATTTTCATAAATAAGATCACCACTCCGCATGCGTAGTGGGAATTTTAATAAGGCTTAACTAAAAAGTTAATTTGTGCAACTGTGAAATAATTTCAGTCCCTATTTTTCCAGATGGGCTCAGTAAATAAATATTTAAAAGTCAAATACGTTACATAAAGCGTCTACACCTGTGATTATGGCGGCACTTCACTTGGCGTAGCGTATTCGTGTTTGAGTATCGCTGTATTTGTCCAAATATTTGATCAAGAAGACTAGAACTAAGGAGACCGAACTGCGGCTTTTCGCTGTATAACGCGACGGGCTCGAATATGTCCGCCTCCAGAGGCGCTGTAAACAGTTGTGTACCCTGGTAGATCTATACGCACGGAAGTGAAACTAGCATTCATGACCTCGCAACACGCTATCAGCGCGATGTTGCCTGATGCACCTTAAGTCGTAATCATTTCAGTAACACTCTGACGCGATATTTGGTTATGTTAGATATATCCCCTTACATGCATTAAATAAAGTAAAGTAAGTCAAACTAGACATTTTGAATAATAATAATTACAATAATAATAATTTTCAGAGATTAAATAATTGACTGAAGTTGGCATATTTTTTATAATTCCCCAAATCTGGGGAAACATTATAAATAACGAAATGGCCGCGTGGTATCGGTGGCGGCAATCCCATTGGTCTATTTGCCATAGGCGATCCATATCCAATAGAAACGCGGCATTTTAATTTAAACCTTGATTGTTGTTGTTTTAGGAAGCGTCCCTAATGGAAAATTTTGATTCGCATCAAATTATTTTGTGCATTATTTTATGATAAAACTATTATTTCTTTTCTGATTGGCATTTAAGGATATAATATAAATTATTCTACTTATTGGTAAGTAAATACTGTACTTAAATTACTTATCTAACCTATAAATGATTAGTATATTACAAGAACATAATAAGATTTATGTTCTTGTTGCTTGTGTACATTTTAAAAAAATAGAAGTTTCTCAGCGTTTGAACTTTAAAATGGTAATGAAATATTATGTGTTTTTAGAGCGTTCTTCACTGTATAGAGCCATGCAACAACAAGCGTTCTGCTTCATCAGTAGGAAGTATGTTCACGATATCCAGCATGTATGTCCAAGTTAAATACAATCTAATCTCGATGTGAAATTTTCTTATTTTAATGTTTGACTTTTTTTGTTTTCAAATAATTTTTGTTTCCTATGTCTATATGTTTTGATAATGTATTGTTTTAAATGTTTATAATTGTATGAATAAATAATTTCAAGCAAATCGTTTTTATTTATTCCACCTTGAATGATAAAATCATAAAGTGGGGTATGGGTTACAAATCAATTTTTTATGCAGCAACGAGTTTGCTGTATGAAAAATTGAATTGTAAATGAAGTTGGCGATGCCAATGCACGGCTACGCATTTCGATTTAGCGTCGCGCATGCGCATTATGAAAAACTGGCCACCGGTACATATGGTGGCCCCGATGTGTGTTTCCCTCCTTATCTATGGAGATTGCCCTTCTTCTATTTAGATGTTTTGTGTCTATACGTATACCGTACCGTGGTTCTGTACTAATATGTGTGCGTTAGAGGTTAGAATACGTGGTGCGAATACATTTGACAGACGCTCTATATTTTTCGTCAAGTTGTTATTGAATATTATATTGAATCTGCACAAGTAATGTCTTTGCAATTACAAATTTTCGCAATGATCAATATGAAAATGTACTCAAAACATTTCATGTTACGTGCTTCAACGTTAACAATACAACAAAGGAAAATATTTCGTTTCATACATACATCAGTAATTTGAAATAATGTCCGGTTATTCAGACCGCTTCTTATATCACACAATGCAACACAGCACTTTTGAACCATATTTATTTTTGTATGTATTTTTGTTAAAGCCAAACGGCATGTAAGCACCCGCTTTGGCAGCTTAATGATAAACGTCATATAAAACCATAGCATGGTTTTCTATGATAAACATTCACATGTGGGCTCATCACGTGACATCGAGTACATTACTGTTTACAGCGCTTCTTGGAGGCGGACAGATTTGATCCCTAGATACCGAACGAGTTCGGTCTCCTTAGTTCTAGACTTCTTGTATTTGATGTATTCGCAAATATTCACATTTTCATATTCATTCAAACATGCCATCCACACATATAGCAAAATACTCAAACATGCCAAATATGTTCGAATATTCAGAACTAGTGAACACGGTGATGGACGTGTTGACAGCGACAGCAATAAATAAACAAAAACCTGAATGCTTCTTGAAGGATTAATTGAAGCGGTACAAATAACGAGTGATCTTTTATTACTTATGTTACACAGCAAACGATACAATCTTATTATAAACATAAACACATGCGTTACCAACCATAGAATATAATATAATATAATATGACAAGAGAAAAGGATTTCTATCATAACCACAGATCATAGAATATAAGTATTAATTGCATTATGTACAACACTTCTTATTACCAACACAATACATGTTATATCTACATAAATACAAAGTTACTAAAAGACTATGGCGAACACGCCGTTGGTGGAACCAAGCGTGGACGGTTACCGCAAATATTCGCCTTATTTGATGTGTGATTGAAAACCAACAAGTGGGCGGAAACGCGTATTTGCTGTTAGCGCTATTTGCGTTATTTGTACAAATAAAGCAAATATAACGAATAGCTTCTCTACACATCGCCGTTTTTGGGCAAATACAACAATCATACAAATACGCTACACCAAGTGAAGTGCCACCTTTATTACGTTTATAGAACACCGAGGTTTAGGTCTGTTCTAAATCTCGGTGTTATAGAAAGATCATGATCCCAATCCCAGGGAACTATTCTAGGGGAATTGAGGAGCTTGCTGCAAGAACAAGGCAGCTCCATTTTCAACGCGTGACGAGGTTGGCTGCTTATAATTTCGATAAAAATATTAGACATTGTTTAACGCAAATTCGACGCAGCTCAGCATATGTCAGTATGTATACTCCATGCAATGAGATGTGTGGAATTTGCGTTAAATAACGCCTAATAGTTTTATCGAAATTATAAGCAGCTAACTTCTTCACGCGTTGAAAATGGAGCTGTCTTGTTCTTGCAGCAAGCTCCTCAATTGTTTGGTGATGTTAAGTTGCACAAAGCAACATTTGGTTGTACGTTTAGGCTACGGCCACACGGGCGGGATTTCACGCTGCGTTTTTTCACGCCAGCGTGAGATCCCGCATAGTAGGCCACAACAGCAGTTTTTCACGCACCTGAAATCCAGCTCTATCCCGGCCACACACGCCGGTTTTCAGTCCTTTGTGTGCCTTGGAGCTATGTGGTTTGTAAAAATGAACCAAATTAGATTTAATAAAAATGCAATTGTTGCACTTTGTACCGCGGTTATCGTTCGTCGTTTACGTCGTCGCCGGCACAGAAAATGCTGGATTCATCCAGTATTGACTGATCGATCATCAAGGGGAAAATTCGTACATCTTGAAAGAACACCCGGAGAAATTTTTTGAATACTATGGATGTCAATTTCCTCCTTTAAACTGCTTTTATCTAAAGTTAAGGGCGATATATCCAAACAAACTACAACGAGGAGTTACGTCAATGCAGAAGAGAAACCCGCCGTAACATGAGGCCTAATGTTTGTCCAGATAAACTGGAATAAATACTAAATAAATAAATACTGTCCAGCTCCATGACGAAATTGTGACAAGTGATAATAAATAAAAATAATGACAACTAGACGCAGCGTGCTTTTTCGCACGTGTGGCCACCAAGCTGCGTGAAATAACGTTGAAAAATGAAACCAGCCCTATACTTCGGCGGCTGACCTTGAAGACGCGCCCTTCGGGCGGGAATTCCCTCCGCATCTGGCCTGCTCGACTTGTAATAGTAGGGTCTATTTCTATGGCGTTTTTTCATGCCGAAACGCAGCGTGAAATCCCGCCCGTGCGGCCGTAGCCTTATGTCCCCGATCCTGTACACTCGATTCCCTTTCAAGTCACCTTCGCTTAATTCACATTTCCTCTTATTTCACCACGTTTTTCCCTATTATGTCACGAAACTGTCCCTCTTAAGTCGCCGCCTGTAAAAGTTTTAGAACTACTTTGGAAATTGGATTCTCGCATGAATATGTACAATTTTTATTGAAAAAAATGGTCATTATCTAGAACATGGACTTCAAAAAACATGGCGACAAACAAAAAATATTCACATATAATCCCTTATGTCACAAACAAAATGACATACATTAAATGCTGTGCAAATGTTCCTGAGTGTCACAAAAAAATTGCGAAAGTATAAGAAATTGAATTGCGCAGGTGTAAATCATCAGCTTCACTTATTCCTTTCCTTGTCTAGAACTGCCCCTAGACAAGGAAAGGAACTGTCACTGTTGCAGTCACAACTTCACTATCTAGCGCGAATTTTCACGAAAAATTTCCCTTGCCCTTCTCGAACTCAATAATATGATGTAAATATTTTTTTTAAATTATACTTCACGCATTTATATGTAAAATTTGTATTATTTACGAAACATTTCCCTTGCCCTTCTGTGACGATTCCCCGCTTTCATTTTGTCACAGAGGTTAGGAAGCACCCTGTAAAAGGCATTTGCACAAAGTTTAACAAGTCGCAAACTACTTCTAATAGTGTATACTACACGTCACAAAAAAAAAATTCGTCAAAATACGAAGTCCATGTTCTAGATATTTACCAAAAAAATGATTGTGTAATACATTAAATATAGACACCTAACCTTTAAAATAGGTTAGGTGTCTTTTAAAAATATTTAACCTTTAAAATATTAATTCAAGTGGAAAATTGAACTTTGTCACGCACGACTGGGTATACTTCAGTTGATTTTTTTCGTTCAGCTGGCTCATTTTTCATTATAACAATTGCTGTGGTATATCTAAATATTTCTTTTTTGCAACTAAAATCACGAAACAGTTATGATTGCTTTTAAACGTGACTTAAGAGAGAATAAATTTCGCGACTTAAGCCAGAAAAAAATGCACGGATTTGGTGACTTGAGGGAATCGAGTGTATTTACGTTCACGTTCTGTGAATTGCTTTAACTCCCTATTGTTGAAGGTTGGAGGCAATGTTGGCGTCAACAATGGAAGGTTTCCGTCTTGTGTTGGTTTTGTGACAATACAATATAGGAACTAGCCCCAATATTTATGGTTATCACTAGGGTTCGGAATGTGCGATGTAACGCAGGACCGTACTCGTAATCCGTTATGTTATTGACGGAAGATGACATATAATCATGGGCAATCCGGATCTTCTTGAAGATCTGGACCAGTAATAAGATCCGGATCCGGGAGCCGGATCTTCGTTCAGTTGAATATTTTGTCAATCGAATGGTGGGTTCATGTAGATGTTTTTAGTAATAAGAATAAGAACACGGAGGTGAAACTAGCATTCACGCATATATCTAATACTCCTATATTGTTGGAAGGGTCTGGAGATTGGCGAAATCACCACGGTGCAGACATATATGCGTCTGGCTCTCTCTCGTAACTACTTCGAGTCTTACGCGCATGCCCGAGAATTGAACATCCAGTCAAACACAGCAAATCGCCCCACTATACTCGTGACGCTTGCGCACAACAGGTCAAGTAGTCATTTGCTGTCTCACTTACCCCCGTGACACCAGCAATATAGGAGTATAGATACACTCGAACCCCTCTTAAGTCGCCAAATCCGTGCATCATTACCTCGCTTAAGTCGCGAAATTTTGCCTCTCTTAAGTCACGATCATAACCTCAACTTTTTTTGTGTTTTAACTGCAAAAAGAAATATTTAAAGATATACCACAGCACTTGTTATAACGAAAAATGAGCCAACTGAACGAAAAATCAATGTAAGAATACCCACTCGTGCGTGACAAAGTTCAATTTTCCACTTGAATGAATATTTTAAAGATTAAATATTTTTAAGACACCTAACCTATTTTAAATGAATAAATGTATTACACAATCATTTTTTTCAATAAAAAATGTACATATTCATGCGAGAATCCAATTTCCAAACGTAGTTCTAAAACTTTTACAGGCGGCGACTTAACCGGGACGGTTTTGCGACCTAATAGGGGGAAACGTGGTGAAATAACAGAGGATGTGAATTAAGCGAAGGTGAAATAAGAGAGGTTCGAGTGTATATGCATTCACGACCTCGCAACACACTATCAGTGCGATGTTGCCAGATGCACCTTAAGTCGTAATAATTTCAGCAACAAGCTGACGCGATATTTCGCTATGTTAGATATATGGGGATATATCTAACATAGCGAAATATCGCTTAATATTACATGCATTAAATAAAGTAAAGTAAGTTAAACTAGACATTTTGAATAATAATAATTTTTAGAGAATAAATAATTGACTTTGTAGTTGGCATATTTTTTATAATTCCCCAAATCTGGAGAAACATTATAAATAACGAAATGACCGCGTGGTATCGGTGGCAGCAATCCCATAGGTCTATTTGTCTAGGCGATCCATATCCAATAGAAACGCGGCATTTTAATTTAAACCTTGATTGTTGTTTTAGGAAGCGTCCCTAAAGAAAATTTTATTTGCATCAAATTATTTTTCTTTTAAAATTATTTCTTATTTCTTGATAAAACTATTATTTCTTTTCTGATTGGCATTTAAGGATATAATATAAATTATTCTACTTATTGGTAAGTAAATACTGTACCTAAATTACTTATCTACCTATAAATGATTCTAGATGATTCTAGACTAGATGAATCTAGTTTACTCTTAATATCAAATAGTCTTGTAAATGAGCATGTGTGCGGTTACCCGAAACGTTGGTTGTTGGTCACAATCAGACAACAGATGTCTTTCTTAGATCCGTGAGCCGACTCCCAAAATTTCTACGATCCGGTTCTCACAGGTCATAATAAAGATCCGGATCACTGAATCGGATCAGTCGTGAACGACACATGTCTAATGACATATGAGAGATCAAAAAGACAAGAGTAAAAATGTGTTAATAATGTACGTACATACTTATTGCTTGTGTCATTCAGAAACACCGACTGTCCTCAAGTCCTCGTTGCTTGAGCGTTGAGCGTATGTTGCCACTGCTAGTAGTCTTTCTGCTTAAACGTGAGCAATTTGACCTGTACATATGGTTGTAGAAGGAAAATTATTGTTCCACATCTACTGAAGTTACAGATGCAAATTCAAAAGAGTTCACGAATTTTATTCAGTTGGGTGAATAAATAACAGTTGTTTGTTGTCACTAACATCAGTACATTATAATATTTTACATCCACAGAGGACAATGCACGTGTTACTACGATTTCTATACTTTTAGCTGCTGTTTGCAAAACCCGTTTACTAGCTATCAATATCGGGAGCGAAACATCAGAAACACCTAAAATTCGTATTAACAACCTTATTACCGCGAAAATCTGTTGTTTTGTCCACTGTCAGCCACAGAAATTTATTGCGTATGTCTGATATTTCCCATAACATGTCTTCTGTAAACATGTTTTACGCACCGTATCACTAGTAGGGAATGGAAAATCGGATACATATTTGGCACAATTATGTGTCACAGGTAACTGAAAAATATAAGAGAGTAAACTGGAATGAAATAATTGACGTTAACTAATTCTTACCTATTTTAGTTAATGGGCGCCAATGCATTCAACTGTGCAAGTGCTAACCTAGTCGCTAGATTATCGCTATTCGAGCGCTAATATGTTCTGTTTTGAATGGATAGCTGAAAGCAATGAGCAAATGTCAAAATTAATATACACTTACATAATCCCATAGGTAAACAAACCCGTATATTTGCCACCGAGTTGGTTTAATTTTAAATGTTTTTTGTCTGTATTACAGTATTTGCTTTGTGTAAGTATTGTTTGCTCAAGTTTATTGCATCGCTCATCTGTGGTTTGATTTTATTTCGGAATGAAAAGGGAGGATCATGTTATTATATTGATATTGGATATTGGAGAAACGGACAGTTTTGCAGGCGGTAGGTACATTAGATGCTTTCGCATTAATTTCTTATGGCTTATGGCGGAATTAGGTGTTGTCAAGTGATTTTTGAAAGTTGTCAAAAATACCACTGCCTCATCTAGCACAAATAAATTTCGCTAGAAAAAAATGGCGACTGCTAAGCCTAGCTGCTGGTCTAGCAGTCTGCAAAAATTTACCATTTACCTCAACGCTAGCCCAGCGCCTGCACAGTTGAATGTGCCCATTGATGATATATAATTGGTACAAGAGCATAATGAAATCAACTAAAGTTTCTTTACACAATATTTTGATTACTGCTCATCTGTCATTTATTTGTTTAATTTAAAAATCGCAGCTCTAGAAACTGCAAAATCGTGGCACGAGAATTATTTTAAAATGCAGTAGATTGGCATCAATATCGGTTACGTTAGACTCCTTATAGTAGCTGTGTGTTAGTCAAAGGATATATTACCTAATGATGATTTTCATTTATAAAATGTTACATAATATGGCTCCATCATATGTATTTTGAAGATGATATTAAATTTAACAGAAATATTCGTAATTATCCCTGAAGAAGTAACAACAACCTATATATCTCTAAAACAAACAAAATAAACACAATGAATTCTGTTTTTTAAAGGCTTTGACAACTATAATAAACTACCTGATAAAGTTAAATCTAGCTCTTCACTGAGAATCTTTAAAACTAAGCCAATAAGACATGTTAGAATAACTAAGTCATTACAACATTAAAGAAGAACGTATACGCCATAACGTTTTTGCCACGAGGAAAACAAAACTGAAATTATATATGTGTTCTCTACTCACCTAACTTGACTGACACCTTCCAGTTAGATTGACAGTGTATTCCTCCATATCTTCCTAATCTGCGACATTAATTATTTTGCTGTGAAAACCCGTTTTCCACTCAACTTGTGCTTTACATACACCCACGCATTTTGTTTCTTTAAGTTTAACACCTCTTTCTAAACGCAACAGTTTATTGTTTTCATGAATTTTGTTTTTGCACATACAAGTAGTAAGTAGTATGACACGTACGATTATGGCCCGCAGCCCGGATCTGCCGACTTTAATTATCATCCAACACTGCCACCAACATTGGCCTCCATACATGGAGCTGGCCTTATAATTGATGAGACTGATGATAACACAGAATAATCTAAATTTATTATTCTGTGACAATAATTTAGAAGTTTGTAGGTAATCCGAGGGTCAAAAAGTATTTGGGGTAAAATTTATTTATTCACTTATTTCTGCAATATTTATTCACTTATTTTCATTTTTATTCATTCACATTATTTCATATTTATTCACTTATTTTTGCATATTGTTAACAATGGCACTTTTTGGATACTAGGTGGAATATTACTAATTTAGAATTTAAATACAAAAATACGCATTATAATGAATGCAATATAAACAAATGCTTTGCTTTGGTCTTAAAGCTATCTTCAATTATCACATCTACATTTTCAATTTTTATTTTGTCTGTAATAAATACAATCTATATAACGAATTTCAATTTTATTTATGTCTATTCATAACAAAATCCCAAAAATTGTGCATTTTTAGTGTCCAAGAGGTATATTTTACCTTAAATTTTAATTCAATTCAGTAACCACTGGTGGAATTTGGCTTGCTCATATTTTGGTAAGGAGGCTCTCACATCATATTTTAGGGGATGGTTAGTAGACTGAAGTAGAAGGCTATAATAGCAAACAATCTTCAAATGAAAAGTGCAAAATATTTGCGAAATATATATATTTTTTCATAATCCCCAAGTAAATACAATACTTGTGATTTGAAATTTCGAGATATGTAGTTGGTTTGTTGTGGAAAGTTGTGTAGTTTTGGTCAAATCATTTACACTGTAACGTAACAAACCAGCGTTACTATATAGTACAAACTAGTTACATGTGGCGATGTTCGGGATAACATTATGGGGTATTTGACACAAATGAATATCGACCTTAAAAGTTATGGTAATATGAATATTTATTTCATCCCAACATTTTGTCTTCAAGATTTTACAATAGTTGTATCTTTGAGCAAAATGTAAATTTTGCAAAAACCACTAAAATAAAAAGTTTTTGTATTCACTTGTTAATTGTGAAAACAACTATTTCACAAATATTCTGCAAGCCGTGTCCAAGATCTTCTGGAGAGGCATGCATTTTTTGAAATTTTTTTTCGCAAGTTTCATTTGAAGTTTTTTTTTGATATTATATCCTTCTACATAGGTCTAGTAATCACCTAAAATATGATGTGGGTTCCACGTCTCCTTATGAAAATACAAGAATTTCAAATTTCACCAGCTGCCACTGATTTAATTAGGTATATTCTACCAACAGTGTGCGATCAGACGGACAGAGACAGTGAAGTTTTAATATTCACGAATTTGCATATGTTATTGTTCTGATTACATCTGGTACATACTTTGAATATATCAATAACCAAAACAAAGCTATTTATTTAACAAATCTGCATATGCACCAGAAATTAAGTCTTCTTTATTTACATCTAATTTTTTCATTAAATCTAAGGCAATGTTCTCTCCATCTTTTAGAGTTTGATCATCATTTAAAACAACCTAAAATGGAATGATATATAAACCATGTTACAGGAATTGTTTAAAACATTCTCTATGGAATTTCAACACCAATAAATTACAGGTATTCATTCTATACATATTTGGAATATACAGTTTGTGTAAAGCCGACATCGGCCAGTTGTGAAAAAGGAGAAATGCTACACCTCTCGTTCTAACGTCGAGTCCAGGTGGTGAGAGAGCCGGTCTTATTTCCTCACTACCTTCGATACGTGTGGGGTTGCTTCTTATCTGTCGTCTTACGTCTGTTTGTCCTTTTTCATAACTGGCCGATGTTGGCTTTACACACACGGTATATATATTACCTACTTACCTCCAGTTCCATAAAATCCCCTAATCCTTCCACCGAATCCACATGTATTCTAGTTTGGCCAACTAGAAACAGGTGCCGTACCTTCTTTACAACATTTTGCATGCCCAAAGCCTTTTCTAATATTGAAGATAGGTCATTCACAGCCTCGCCTGAGATATTTGCTTTTTCATAAGAAGACACTTTGGGGCCTTCTGTGTCTGGTCTCTCGTAGTAAATTAATTCGGCATTTCCCTCCTAAAATAATTTTAAATTAATGACAGTACTTTACCTGAGAAAAATACACAACCTCAAACTTTCTCAATTTAAATCGACCCTGTGGTACTTTGAAAAACGTATCATGTTGTTTAATGATTTTCCCATCATTGTCACTGAGAGATCTCACTTTGGAAATTAAAGCATTTACATTTTTAATGCCAGCTTTTATTTCCACGTTTCTCATTCTTATTCTCCAATTGCTTTCCCCAGCTTAACAATTTTGTGTTAACAACTTCCTTAACTCCTTAACCACGGTTTACTGAGTTTACAAAAAACCACAAAACATAAAAAAACTATGCATTAACTTTTTATATTTCATTCTTTCATAATATGTATACCACAAAACTAGTGTTGCGAAAATTCGAATTACACTGGAGTCTCCAAAATTTGGCCCTCCAAAATTCGTTTACCTCCACAATTTGGCGAAAAAATCCCTCCGCAATTCGGCGTTTTTATATCCCCACTATTACCACGAGCTCTTTGCTCCTGTGCGGCGCGCTATTTGAAATCCTTGCAACATTAGTTTATTGAATAGGAAGCAGAATTATATTTAAAAACGCGATATTCCTTTATATTATGGGATCCTTTATGTGTATTTATAGAACCCTTACAATTTTTGGCTCCATTACTAAAAATTTACTAAAAACTTGGTCCGCACACTCCTACGTACATTTTTCACGCCGGCAAAAGAACAAATAAGTACAGCCTCACTTGACAGTAAGCACCAATGCCGTGACTTTTCAGTGGCTGTGGTGGGGTACCCTCTCTTGAAGCCAAATTCTGGAGGCATTCTGTTCCCGAGCTACGCCGAATTTTGGAGACTCCAGTGTAAATAATTCGACTAATTCGATAGTTAATTAAAACTAACTAATACGATTATCTAATTCGATATATCGAGATAAAAATTAGTAGTATTTATTATTTAGTAATAGTACTCCGACGGGAAACGGAATTACGAATTATTGAACTGGTATACGCCTATACCTATCGAATATTTACGATGGAGGTCGAGTGTAGCCAAAGGGTCAAGTAAAAATGGAATGGAAATACTCGGGGGAATGCGGTTGCCGTTGCCTCTGGTGACCTTTTTTTTTTTAGCTTTTTTGTTTAGTCAGCAGCCGATCGGCTCCCCCAAAGGGTCAAGTAAAAACGGAAATACTCGGGGAATGCGGTTGTCGTTGGCTGTAGTGACCTTTTTTTTTTTGGCTTTTTTCTATTATCTGCAGCCATCGCCCCTCGCTATTATTTAAATTTATAATTCTACTAATAATAATTCGAATTATTAATTCAATTTTTAAATATGAATTATTACTACTAATTCGATAGTGAAAATAATTCGATTATTACCAACACTACACAAAACATCTAAATAGAATGTACACTCCACATATCCGAACTTCTCCGTTCCGCAAACTTCCTCATTTCCGAACTCTCGTCACCTCTGGATAACCGAACTGCTGGCGCATGCGCAAAGGGTTTTTCTGGCTCATTCTAGTCCTTTTCTTTGTTTTTCGAGGTTTTTATGCAAATGTAATACATACATGTGTACATGGTAATAAAAGAACGTTTTTTTTTTTAAACAAAAAAAATGTCAGGTGCAAAGGAGAGAGTGATGCAGGTAATTATTTTGTAATTCAAAGTAAAGGTTTGTTTTATTGAACATTTTGTTGACGTATCCTATAATAATTTAAAACTGAAATGAAAAATGATGAGAAAATATGTATTTTTAAGAAAACCGTGATATAAAACAAACATTATTGTACTGTTTATTTGCAGAGAAAAGAGCCTGCTAAGAGGCTAACCTTAGAGCAAAAGCTGGATCTGATAAATCACGCAAAAAATGGTGTTAAAAATGTTGATCTATGTAAGATGTACAATATTTATAAATCGTCAGTGGCAGAAATTCTTGGGAAAAAAGAAATTTACTTGGCGGAAGTTGAAAAAAGACGAAAATTGAGTGGACGGATTGACACAAAAAAGTGCACCGGTACTTATGATACGCCATTTGAAAGAGTGTTTTTCACTGGTTTGTACAAAGAAGAACTCTTGTCTCAGGTGTCCTGAGGGAGGGCGATTTCCTCTTTGCTGAATTCTGTGACAATCGAAATGTTTGATAACAATCGCATTATTGTGTTTACATTTTTTTTCTCATTTCAAATTTCGCGGTTTTTTGTCGTCAACTAATCAGCGACAAGTTCGGTTGTGTGGAAGTACAAGTTCGGATATATCGTGAGAAAAAGTTCGGAAATTTGGAGTTCGGATATGTGGATGTTGAGTGATACATAAATAAATACGTATGTATGTATCATTCTCCAATCGGCTATTCTTATTCTTTGAATACGACCATCACAAAACATCTAAATAGAAGAAGGGCAATCTCCTTAGATAAGGAGGGAAACACGCTTCGGGTCCACCATATGTACCGGTGGCCAGTTTTTCATAATGCGCATGCGCGACGCTAAATCGAAATGCTTAGCCGTGCATTGGCATCGCCAACTTCATTTTACAATTCAATTTTTCATACAGCAAACTCGTTGTTGCTGCATAAAAAATTGATTTGTAACCATACCCCACTTTATGATTTTATCATTCAAGGTGGAATAAATAAAAACAATTTACTTGAAATTATTTATTTCTACAACTATAAACATTTAAAACAATACAGTATCAAAACATATTGACATTGTATACAGAAATTATTTGGAAACATAAAAAGTCAAAGGAGATTAAAATAAGAAAATTTTCACATCGAGATTAGATTGTATTTAACTTGGACATACCTGCTGGACATCGTGAACATACCTCCTACTGATGAAGTAGAACGCTTGTTGTTTCATGGCTCTATACAGTGAAGAACACTCTAAAAACACATAATACATATTTCATTACAATTTTAAGGTTCAAACGCTAAGAAACTTCAATTTTTTAATATGTACACATGCTCATTTACAAGACTATTTCATATTAAGAGTAAACTGAAGAGAACTTTGCTAAACCTAACAATTAATTAAATTACATGTATATTTTCATTCTTTTCATGCACATCTTATTATGTTCTTGTAATACTAATCATTTATAGGTTAGATAAGTAATTTAGAACAGTATTTACTTACCAATGAGTAGAATAATTTATATTATATCCTTAAATGCCAATCAGAAAAGAAATAATAGTTTTAGCACAATATAATGTACAAAACAATTTGATGCGAATAAAATACAAATAAAACAATAACAATCAAGGTTTAAATTAAAATGCCGCGTTTCTATTGGATATGGATCGCCTAGGCAAATAGACCTATGGGATTGCTGCCACCGATACCACGCGGCCATTTCGTTATTGATAAATTTTCTCCAGATTTGGGGAATTATCAAAAATATGCTAATTTCAGTCAATTATTTCATCTCTGCAAATTATTATTATTGTTATTATTATAATTAAAATTGTCTAGTTAGACTTACTTTACTTTCTTTAATGCATGTAAGGGGATATATCTAACATAGCGAAATATCACATTAGCTTGTTGCTGAAATTATTACGACTTAAGGTGCATCTGGCAACATCGCACTCGTAGCATGTTGCGAGGTCGTGAATGCTAGTTTCACCCATAGATAAAAGAAGAGATAGATGGAACTCTCTCATAGAATTAAATGAAACCGTGAAGCGCCATCTCTTGAATTGGTCTCAAACTACTTAAACTACTTGAAAACTTTACACTACTTAAAAAAATGTTTATTACTTGCAGTAGTCGCGACACGGAATACCACAGTTTGAATTTGAAATATTGCAGTTTGTCACAAAACATCTAAATAGACAGTTTGTATTTGCGGAAGTTCTGGATGTACTTCCGTATACGGACTATTTTCAAATCGCTTGAAATTTGGTATACGGATGTTCTTGTATGTTTTTATTGATTTTATTCTTGTAAAAAAAGTCGATATCTCGCTTGGTTTTCGAGATATCGAGGGTGGAAGTTTTAAATTGTAATATTGGTGTATACCAG
Organism: Aromia moschata; assembly: GCA_029963805.1. Lineage (NCBI taxonomy): Eukaryota > Metazoa > Arthropoda > Insecta > Coleoptera > Cerambycidae > Aromia > Aromia moschata. The sequence continues at coordinate 222,429 of JAPWTK010000239.1, forward strand.
TTCCTATATGGCATTTGAAATGGTTTATTTGAAAACTAATTTTTTTCAACGAACCACTAATAGTTTTGTCGGGAAGACCAAATTGTAGGTGAGGGTGTTGAGATTGACGAGTGTAAAAGTGGACGTCGAAAGTAGGAACGTTGACGAGTTGTCGAAGGATCATGGTTTCTCGGAATGATCGTACGCGGAGAACCAGAAAAATACAGGATCGAAATCTGTACAGAGAATAAGAGAGACGAAGCAACTTTGCTTTCTTTAATAAAAAAAAACACATAGCGCCGAATACCGAAATCCATATTGATAAGCGAGATATACAACACTTTCATTTAGCGATTTTTACACTTTTTAACCTAGCTTGTGGGCACTTACAGACACTTGCGGCCACTTGTGGATATTTTTATACGCAGATTCGTACTCAGCACACCAAAAAAAACCCGTATACCAAATTTCAAACAATTTGGAGATTGTCCGTATACGGAAGTACAGCCGAAGTTCTTATTTTCGAAACCATTAAAAAATGGCCATTTACATAAACAAAATAAGAAGAGCGACTCGCGAAAGATTGTGTAGTTGAAATATTTCAACTACACACGGCAGTCGCAGCGACAGTAAAATAAACTTGGTGGGATGTAGGGGAAATTAAATAAAACGTTTTTATTGGTCGGCGATGTGTCGCCAGCGACACGACGAAGCTCTGAGAACCAGGCTTAAAGAGTTCCATTATGGACAAAACGTATGTATATAAGAATAGCATAATCATACTTGATTACATAAAGTTTTTTATCCTTATCTAGTATAAACTAAATATATTTATCTAGTATATAAACTAAAAAAAAATAAAGGCATAACTTTCTTTACATGAAGTTTCATTTATAACATACATCTGGTACCAGTTCTAGTTCTCCTTCTTTTAATGTAATATTAACTCAACTAATTTCTGTCTCAAATAAGAATATATAATACCCAATAAACAAATAAAACACAAAATAAATTAACACATGGAAACAAATTAAACACAAACCTACGAAACTTAGGTTTGTTTTGGTTTTACTTAGAACCAATTCAATCGATACGCCCAGATAAATATTGACGTAAGAACATGACGCAAATTATAAATATTAAACATTTGGGCGCATGGACTGAACTAGTTCTTCCGGACTACCAATCTCTTTTTTTAACAGTACCAATTATACATAACTAACTAAGCTGGTTGCGCCATCTATAGAGTTGGTCTCATACTAAATATCACTAAATATCACATTTCAGGTAGGCTCATAAGAGTGAACAGCCCCTGGTTTCACCCCCGTGACGGCCATAGATAAAATAAGACCACACATCTAAATATGTAGATGACTTTTTGAAACACTCGATAGTTGCTTTCGTTTTGTCTGGGTTTTTATACTCTATTACCCTATTTTACTTTACCAAATGTTAAGGTTGCGTGGATCGCGAAGCAGTTATCTCGGTATTTCTGTGACACTGAATACAAGTAGTCTGACTTGAACGTTTTATTCTGTCTTTTCTTAACACTACAAAATATTAAACACTTTTTAGACGCTTCCTTTTATCATTCACTTCCATTACATTCTAGACTTTTTCTTAAACTATTACCAACCTTATAATAATGTCTGTTGTACAATACACCTACTTGTCAACTGATCTACCATGTAAAATATTTCATTGCTTACTTTTACACGCCCCCTCAATAAAATTATTTTACATAGATGAGACAGTACTCATGTTTTTACATTTAAACAAAAATAATTAAACTCTAAACTCAAAGTGGACCAGTCTGCTACTTTGTAATTTGTTCTAAACCTAATCCATGTCTAAATTTTTCAAATTTTATTTTTGCTAATGGCTTGGTAAAAATGTCTGCCAATTGATCTTCAGTTTTTATATGACAAACTTTTACATTACCATTTTCTATTTGTTCTTTTATAAAGAAATGTTTGATATCAATATGTTTCAGTCTCCTATTATTTTCAGGATTGTTAGCAATTCGAATAGCTGACTGATTGTCCTCATACAATATAACAGGCTTATTATCTAAAGACACATTAAAATCAGAAACAATTGTTCTTAGCCAACAGGCTTCACTTATGGCTAAACTTAAAGCTACGTATTCAGATTCGGTTGAAGAAATTGATACACACTGTTGTTTCTTACTTGCCCAACATACAAACAATTGAACAATTTAAATATATAGCCAGTTGTTGACTTTCTGTCTATCACATTTCCTCCCCAATCTGAATCTACATATCCTTTCAAAATGTCACAATTTTTGTCAGGTTTAAAGATCAAAGTCAAATTCAAAGTACCCTTTACATAACGTAATACTCTTTTTAAGGCTTTAAACAAGTTAACATTTGAATTTTCCTGAAATCGACTAAGTAAGCTGACACTTTCACATAAGTCTGATCTTGTGCCTTGTACTGCGTACATCAAACTACCAATTATTTGTCTACATTGTTTTTGCAATTGTAAATTACATTCAGCACTTTTTAAGGTAGTAAAATTAAAATTGCTTTCAATCGGTGTGTTCATTGGCTTACAATCTTGCATACCAAATTTCTGTAAAACATGTTTTAAATAATTTGACTGATTTAGCTCTATAAAACCTTGTTTTAAATTTTGTTTAACTTCTATACCTAAATATTGTGAAACAACACCCAAGTCCTTCATGTAGAAACTCTCATTCAAAGTGACTTTTAATCTTTCTATCTCTTTCAAATCTGTACCAGTAATGAGCAAATCATCTACATATAATAAAATGAAAAGTTTACTTGCTTTGCAGCATTTAGAATACAAGCAATAATCATTTTGAGATCGTACAAAACCTTGATTTTTCATTAAGTTGTCAAATTTTGAATTCCAACATTTTGGTGATTTTTTCAGTCCATAAATAGATTTCTTTAACTTACATACATTTTTACTGTTATTTTTCGTCTTACCAGGTAATGACATATACACCTCGTCTGAGATTTCACCATACAAAAATGCACTTCGTACGTCCATTTGATATATAGGCATTTTTAACATTATCCCTAAAACTAACATTATTCTAAAACTAGTCAATTTTGCTACTGGCGCATAAATGTCATACATTTCACCATTAAAATCTTGTTGAAAACCGCGAGCAACTAATCGCGCTTTAAATTTGTTATCACTTTTAATTTTAAATACCCACTTGCTTTCAATCACATTTTTATTAAGAGGCCATGGCACTTCACTCCACGTGTCGTTTTCATTTAACACACTTAACTCTTTCTCCATTGCTGCTTTCCACTTTTCTGCATTCTCGCCTGTGACTGCCTCCTCATATGTGATGGGATCCTCTGCTGCTGAATAAAATGTCATGTCATACTCGTTCATCCACCTCGGTTTTTGAGTTGCTCTTCTGCTCGTATCGACATTTTCTTTGTCTGTTGTTTGCTTTTCTGTGTTTAAGCTTTGAAAATTTTCATTTTCTGACAAAATTTCCTCTTGTAAGTCTATTTCTTGTTGATTTTCTGTATTTACAGTTTCAGTTAAATTTTCTTCTTCGTTATCATCGTTTACTTCTAATATTATTATTTCTTCTACTGTTGCATTCGTCTTTTCGTCTTCTCGTATACTAATTACTTCTCGATGAATCTCAATTCGATTTTTGTGAGGGAAATAAATTCTATAGCCCTTGACTTCATCACTGTAGCCTACCAAAATCCCTGTTTCACTTTTTGCATCTAGTTTTAATCTCTTCTCTTTTTGGGATATGTACAGCTACTTCTGATCCAAATTCTTTAAATGTGGCTATGTTGTAATCTTTATTCTGCCATAGTTGGAAAGGAGTTTTATCTTTTATTGGGGAACTTCCTGTTCTATTTAGTACAAACACTGCTGTGTTGATGGCTTCTGCCCAAAAAGATTTAGGCTGTTTTTTGCTGCACAACATTGTTCTGGCTGCCTCTACAAGTGTTCTCATTTCTCTTTCGGCTCTGCCATTCTGTTGTGGAGTATATACGCAAGATCTTTCATGCCGTATTCCTCGTTTTTCCAAAAATTCTCGTAATTCAGAACTTAGAAATTCTAGACCATTGTCTGTTCGTAAAGTTTTGACCTTATTGTTTGTCTGGTTTTCTGCCATGATTACGAAATTCTTAATCTTCTGTGCAACTTCAGATTTGTTTTTCACAAAATAGACGAATCTGTACCCTGAGAAATCGTCTTTTAACAGCAAAAAAATAATTCGCACCTCCTAGAGACGTAACCTCGAAAGGACCACATACGTCACCATGTATCAGTTCAGCTGTTTTGTTGGCACGTGACTCACTTACGGGAAACGATAGTCTGTGTTGCTTGCCTTTCAAACAGTCTTTGCAACTTGGGTTATCTACCTCTTTGTAGGTTACCTCATTTCGTTTTAAGATGCTTCTTACCTGATCAAAATGAACGTGTGCAAGTTTACAATGCCAATCGATTAAACTTTCTACCATGTTACATTCTGAAATCCTAGCATCAACAGGACTGCTTTTCTCTTCAAATTTGAAACACATTTTGTACAGTTTTCCTTGTCTATGAGCCATTGCTTTTGTGTTGCCATTTTTGTCCACTATTTTGCATTTTTCTTTGTCTGAATGCATTTCTAGGCCTTTGTCTAACACTGCGCTTAAAGAAAACAGGTTCACATCCAATTCAGGTACAAATAGTACTTCTCGAAGTTCTGTCTTAACCCACTGTTGTCCATTCCAAGCTTCTGTAAAAACGCTGCCTTTGCCTTGAACAATGATCATTGATCCATTGCCGACCTTTACTTTTCGAGTTTCGGTTAAGCTCTCAACTTTTTCAAATCGATTTACATCAAAGCACATGTGTTCTGTGGCGCCGCTGTCCAACCACCAATCTTGTGAATTTTTCTTTTCATCTCCAATCATGAAGCTTATGTCTCTGCAGTTCAGTAAGCTTGACATACCTACAAGTGCCTGATTCGAAGTACTCTCTGTCTTGTCTTCCTTGTCTTTCTTCTTCTTCTTGAGAAACCAGCAATCATCTGTTACATGGCCTTCCTTTTTGCAGTAATGGCATGTCTTACT
>JAPWTK010000239.1:232500-370000 GCA_029963805.1 Aromia moschata
TCTATTGTGGAGCCCAAATTATACTGCTATGGACTCTCAGATATTTGGAAAACCACGTTTTGATTAATTTTTTTTAGAAACCTAACAACTGTAACCTCACTTTTATCGCAGTCTTAAGTGAAATGAGAAACTGATCATGGCATTTTTAATTTCAGTAGGAACTGATATCCTCAAAATGAGATGGCATAATAAATCAACCATTTTTAAACTGAAATGAAATAAACTGATATTTCAGGTAAAGAAACACAGCAATGTATGTATGTAGTTGGGTTGGCGCTGTTTCGTAAATATATATACATATATATATATAGATTTATATACATATATATATTTCTATTCTTAATCGAATTTATACCATATTTGCTTGTCAAAACTGTCACATCATATGACAGCCATTGTTTATTTTACAAATTGTGACAGTCATTTGTCAAAAGTTTGACATAACTGAAAAGCTTAGACATGACCGCTATTTCCATTTCTCTTCTTCATAGCCAGGATGACGGTTTTTTTTGGATGTCTATATAACATTCTATGAATCTAACCCCCAATCTAGAATGTTTAACCTTAAAATGAAGATCAGTCATGAAATTTTTCCGGCTAATCCGTAATTTTGGAGTAAAATCAAAATTTATGAAACACAGATTAAATAATTCATTGAGAAGTCGTAGTTACTATTACCTTAATGAAAGAACTAATATAAGCAGCCCCTTTTGTATAACAAATAAGCTCAATAAAATACTGGCCCACACGAACAGTGATGATAACGAAGAATTATTTGAAGATTTTTCAGTACTGGAGACTGACCAATACGAGTCTTTCGAAAGTGCGAGAGAAATTTTATTTAAGGATGTGAACGATTCAATTATTCAGGAGTTAAATAAGTGTGTTTCTGTTGAAGAAGTTTTAAACTTGATTAAGATACGTAAAGACAGTTTTGATGATGCACATTTTACACAGACAATATTTGTTTTGAAGGATCTCCAGAACATGTGCCATCATTTTTCGAGTGAAGTTACAACAAAAAAATTTGTTGAAAACTTATGTAACGACAAAGAATTTCATGGCTTAATAACATCAATAGAAGAAAAACTAAACAAATTTGATCCAAAATACCTAAGTTACGTTGTACTTTACTTGAATAAATTAGGAATAGTTGTTGAGGAGCAGATAATACAGAAAATTCTGTTGCAAATTCGAGATCATTTACTTAAACATTTTTCATTAGATATATGTTCAAGATTTTTACAAGTTCTTTTTAACGAAAATAGTGTTAGACCCTATTATATGTCTCTGAATCTTATACCAATGGTAACTAGTCATATAGGTAATATATATTTTTTATATGTTCATATAATATATTTTTTTATAAAATATTGAATGTTCCATATTTTTTAGGTGAATGTAAGTCTGTTGATGATTTACAGAATTTGACTATTTGTTTAAGTAGTCTCCACAATATTATGACCAGTAAATTATTAAAGAAATATAGAGAACAAGTACGAGACTTCATAGATAGTAAAAAAATAAAGGGTACAGATTATCCAGTTATACTAAAAATAATTTCATTTTTAAGTTTTGCACGATGGATAGATGAAAGTGTTTCATTAATGTCTGACTGCATTTTACTGATGAAAAATGAAATTTGTCTGTTTAACATGCAACAAATTATATCCCTGTATGAGGTAAGGTATGTTCATTGCTCGCAAGTTTTTTCTTACAAGCATCATACAGTGTTATCTCAATTATTCAAGATTTTTAGGTATTCTTCAAAATCCAGGAACCTGGTGAAATTCTGAGTAACATGCAGAGATGTTCAGCGATGCATTTGCAACGTTTTGAGTCTGAACAGCTAGATGTCAATACAAGACTAAAATTATTCTCTTCAGTAATTTATTTTTCCTCACCAACACATAGAGTGCAGTTCCGTAAAGATATAGACAAATATTTAAATGAGATTAACAACTACAAAGCACTTAATTTATTGAGGAAAATTTTCTCGTACGTTAAAATATCTGATGGTAAGTTGTGTGCAAGATACTGGAGTTTATCATTGAAAATGTTAGAAGAAAATGCAGACACACCAAACATTGTAAGATTGTGTCAAAATTATATGTACATGAATACAGATATTGACGGTTATAGATATTATAAATTTGAACATAGAATAATGAGGTACATCTACGAAAGTATAAAAGAGAAGAGACTATTATCTCCATCGATGATATCTAATTATTTAAGTTTTGCCATGGTCTATGGAAAAAGCGAAATGGTATTACAACATCTTATACACAAATTTGAAGAAAACGTAACACAGTTTAATGCGAATGACTGTCTGAAGATATCGCACAGTATCTTGCTTGTAAAAGACATTAAAGATGGATGCATACAGGAGAAACAAGTTGACAAGATAAAAAAAATATTGAATAGATGTTCAGAAGAGTTAGTAGCAAGAAATGAAAGTGACTATTTACAAAACAATGTATTGATTAAAGCCTCAATTTTAAGAAACGATTACGATAGTTATATGATAGAGAACTTGTTAACCAAGTACAAGGAAATGGATTATATGTCTTCCAAATTTATAGAGAATATCTGCTTTATATTACAAACAACAGATAGTTTGATACCTGAAGTTATCAATAAATGCACAGAGTATGTAATTAAACATTCAAATAATATGCTTGGCTTCAACATAGAAAAGCTTTTATTCTTGTGTTTCCATATGGCTTACTATCCTATTAACGCAGATAAGTTTTTTTGAAGTTGTCATCGACATCATTATAAGGTAATTTGCTTATTTTTTTATATCCTTATAATTTTTGAATTTGTATATTTTCATTTTAGAGATCAGGAACGTTTAAGCGGTTTAGCTTTTCTCCAAAGCGCACTATCTCTTTGCTACTTTCATAAACTTCCAAGTTCCTTTGTAAAACATATTTTTAATGTAGAATTTATGGAAAAACTTGACGAAGAACTGGCCAATTGTTATTCAAAGGTAACCCAGTAAGAATGTGGCCACTATAAACCCCAAGGGCTGCTTTGGTATAACTAAACTAAAATTCTTATTGCACTGTTACAAGTAAAAAAATATGTAGGGTGCTTCACGGTGTGTGGTCTACTAAATCACAGCCTCCTCTATAGAGGAGGTTGTGACTAAATGTTATGGGAGGTTGAACCACAAACAATATGAAACTGAACATTTGCATCTGGGGGTTTTTAGAGATGCTTTACACATTTAAAATAATAGAAAATTTCTGGCACCTCTAGGTACAGTAGAAGTGAATACTGACTTATTTTAAATGGCATGCTGTTTTTTTTTGCCGTATTTGGTTTTTACTCATTAATATAAAGTTACATTAATACCCATTGTCCATCTCTGAAATGAATGGTTCTCGAGATATTTCATTTTTAACAAAAACAATGGTTCATTTGTTTACCATGTACCTATCAATGGTTAAATTTACTCTCAAGAATTATAGGTATATGGTAAAATGTAGGGTAAATGCTTAAAATCTCTATTAGTTTGACCTTCTCATCAAACTTGAACAACGTTGTCCGTTATTAAGTCGCTTATTTTGAATAGAACATACATACTTTGTTTTAATATTCCTTTCGCCAAAATATTTTTTTGGAACTCAAAGCGCGTTTCGCCAGTCATGTTGGCAACACCGGCAGATGATTACTACTAAAGTTAGATCTAATTATCTGTCCTATTTATACTAGAGTTCGCCAGCGAACTTTTGTACAAATAGGATTGATAATTAGATTTAATTTTAGTTCTAATCATGTCTTTCTTGATGATGCCAACATGGTTGGCGAAACGTGCATTGAGTGCAATAAAGTGGTTAGAGGATAAAGAACTATGCCCAGTTTTTTTATGAAACTTGGGCCATCGGAGTGCAGATATGAAACCTGTCTAGGATTGTAGGGCATCAGTAGAGGATCAAAAAGATCTACGGGCACAACTCTGTTAACTCAGTCCTATAGGTGCTGGAGGGCTCCAAAGTTTGCCCCTGTTTTCATAGATTTGTCTTTAGTTTTCTGCGTCCAGGGCATCTCCCCATGGTGGCGGCGTAACGGATGTTACTAAATACATTGTTTTGCACTGCATTTAGTACAATTATTATTCCGGCTACACTCGACACCTTAAAGATGAAATCCGTGCACCATCGGTGCAGCCACAGACATATTTATAATGCTGCAAAGCTCCGATGAAGAGCAAGAACCAGAAGCGTTTTAGAGCTCTCATTCCTACGGGACGTCCAGGAGCGCATCAAAATCCCTATTTTTTTACTCAACAAACGTGCTCCTATCGATCGATATATAACTGTCACTGCACTTTCATGGCCCAAACTGGGCATAGTTCTTTGAATCTACATATTTATTAAAAAAAAAAAAATGAAATTTGATCCTCTAACAACTTTAATATTACTTGAAATCCATACATTTTAGTATAGGTAATGCTAATATGTCTAAAAGGAGGATGAAAGATGAAAGCGAACAAAATCATAAAATATAGTACGTTGTATTTACAATAAGCGACTTAATAAAAGGAGAGAGGTTTTCAAGTTTGACCCTCTCTTTTGATCACCCTATACATTTTGACGTATATCTAGAATTTTTCACAGTAAGCTCAACCTTTCTCACTCACACGGCAAAAAAAAACTATAGGTTTTAACATAACTGAACTCTGAATAATTTTTTTTCTATAGATTTACAGTTTTACTATCTTTTTTTTTCTTAAATGAAATATCTTGAGAACTGCTGATTTCTGGTAATCCCTAGTATGTGGTAGTATATTTGGAAGTGCCAAAAACGCCATTGTTTAAATGAGCGGAATATATATCTGAAAACACATAGATTCAAGTTTTCAGCTCCATGTTATTTGTAGTCCTCCAAGAAGTTTAAGGCCACTCAACGTAAAGCACCCTGTGGATATACGTATATGTACTATATTTATGTTGAAGGATAAGTACCCACACCGTGTGAGAAATACTTTAATGCAGCTGAACAGAGCGGTTTGTTTGGAATACCCTGAATATAATGTACCTTGGTTTCATAAAAAAATATTTGGACGAATTGCAAAAGCGATGTGAGTATAGTTCTAAAATCAAATGTACCACAGTTTCATAAATCATTTCTATAGGAAAACCTTTTTCAATAAATAAAAATAAACATTTCACAAACACTATCCCTAATAATATCTCATTTATGTTCTTTTTCCAGTTGTTAAGGATGAGGAATATCCAGACCATTTTCCGTTAAGGATAAAAGAATATTTGCTCCAGATTGTTGGGAGTTCAGACTGTATTTTGGAAGATGTAATAACACCCTATGGATACCATATAGACTTTCTAATAAACTTAAACAATAAGGAGGAAGCAGTGGAGTTCGCTTCAGTGGATATAAAAAAAAGGTAAGTTGTTTTGGTAATTGTGTTTATTTTTGAAATTCAATGAAATACACACAGAAATTGTTTGGAATTGATGAGATTATAGTGTCCAACAACATAATTTCATTGTGTGTAATCATGGTCGTGGCAGCTGTGGAATTTGAAATTTCACATTTTTAATATCATTTCCAGTGAATTTTTTTTCTAGGGTGGCACTTCTCCTAATGCGGCAGTATGGATTCACACGTTTTTATACTCATTTGAAGGGAAAGTATCAGTTAAAGAAGAGACATCTAGAAATGTTGGGGTATACAGTTTCTGTTATCAAATTCAACGAATGGATCAACTTGTTGTATGCGGAGGAACGATTTGAGTACCTCTCAAAAATGATTTGGCATAATCAACCACACTGTTCATTTAACACTTGCAATAAGAGGTGATTTATTCAATAAATATTTAATTTTTATACCATTACCGTTTATTATTATATTTAGGGATCATGTGAAGAAATTAATTTTAGTGCAAGATTAAATACATAACTGAGGACATCTCTATTGTACTATAATAATGTGTAATACTGAGTCTGGCATCCGGTATCACCTATTTTCAAAAATACATCACAACTTTAAGAAAAAATATGATGATTTTTTTTAGGAAATAACTCCAGAATGTACAATTTAATGTTTGAAAATTGTTTCCTTCAAATGAGCTGGACCTCTATGCCTTTTTGTAGTCTTTTTTTTAGAAATTTGTAAAACTGGTTGAAACAGTTCTGCTCCAATATTATTGATTTCGTCGGAAATGCGAATTTTAAGTTTATGTATTGTATGGGGGCGCTTCTTATAAACTTTTTTCTTCAGATATCCCCATAAAAATAAATCTAGAGGCGTTAAATCGGAGGAATTAAATGGCCATGTTATGTCACTAAATATTGAATATGGCGGATGGTAAAGTAGTAGACAAGGATCTCTGTAATTATTGTAAAAGAAAAACTTCAAAAAAAAATATGTGTAAAATAAAATTTATCACAATACCTAGTTGCGCTAGAGTTGTGTGCTGTGATAGAAAACTTAATTTAACCGAAAATGCTGAAGAGGAAGACGTCATTAACCTTATTAAATGAAGAAGTACAAAGTGAAAATCAGGAATTAAGGCAATTAAAAAATCTAGTTTTTTACAAAAGTTTTAGAATTTTTCCCCGGCTATCCATTGGTAACCTTGAATTTGGCCTTGAACATGACCTTCAAGGTCATTTGAAGGTCAAGGTCGTTTTGTCAAATGGGAACACCAAGAACAAGATCGACAATGCCACAAAAGGTTTATTCCTGGTTATCCATTGATAACCTCGAATTTGACCTTGACCATGTCCTTCAAGGTCAAAGTAATTTTTATAAACGTGGAACTGCATATTCTTGAGACCGAAAATGAAGAATGGAAAAAAATCGAGAAAACAATCATCTCATCAGAAGGTCACTCCAAAGTCAAACGTACAAAATTGACTAATGACCACAATTTGAAAAGAGGGTAATCAAGGTCGAATCCAATGGATAGCCGGGGAAAAATCCTAAAACTTTTGTATAAAACATTTTTTTCCAAAAATGCACTCCTGGCGAGTTATTCTGCTGTTCCGGTACTTTTATAACACCCTGTATATATATATATATATATATATATATATATATATATATCTTAATATGTTTTAATATTTCTATTTAAAAAAAAAAAAATTCTGGATCAAGTTCAGTTTTGTAAATAACCTATAAATTATTCTTATTTAAATAATTCAAATTAAACATAAAAATTAATTGACAACTATTTTTTAATTAAGTTATCAGAAGCGCAATTCCATTTTAATTTTGGGAAACAAAATGTTCCTATAAAATTAAAATTAAAATGGCCATAACTTTTCGAAAAAAAAAATATTTTGAAACAGAACGAAAAACCTCTACTTACATTTGTTTCTAGATTATGAAAAAAAAATATACTGCAAATATTCCACAGAGCGTTACTGAGATCCCAGAATTTTCTGCAGTTTTTTTGAAAATTTTTTCGCAAACTTTGGTGACGGTTTTTTTCACTATAAATCCTTTCTGTAAGAGGTGTATAGTCATCACCTAAAAAGTGAAGTGGGTCCCATGCGTCGTTTTCAAGATATGGCTAACTGAAATATCACCAACCGTCACTGCCTCTAATTAAAAAAAAAATGCAAAATTAATTTTTTAAGATATTGCAGACAAAAAAATCAAAATCTGCTTTAGTGAAGAAGACCCATTTTGTGTTTTGCGAAATACAGTCACGTGTAACAATACAGTCACGTAAATTTCGCTTTTCACATTTCGCCCTTATGAGGAGCCTAGCTCTGGTATAAACTGTTTTACAACAAACCAGTATATTCAAATTATTATCCTCTTATAAAAATTATACAAAGAGTTGTTACTTCAAAGAATTTATATGTAATTGAATTGAATTTGTATGTTTAGCTGCTGTTTTGTCCTTCACACTACCAGCTTCATTTTTACCTACTCTTGTTTATTAATGTCATACATTTTCCAAAATTCAGGGGGTTCAGCAAATAAATATCTGACTGTAACCTGAGGAATACGACTAACATTTTTATTTTTCCCGTGGGTGTAATGATTTTTTTTTTCTGTTTTATTACTGTTTTTATTTCTTGTATCTGAGTTATATCCACATGACGATTATTACAAAATGAGAAAATGGATATAAAAACTCATTTTATATACAATGGATGTAAATTCAGGATTATGCTTTTGTTTATGGTTTACGTTTATGTTAACTTCTATGATGAATTTATAAAAAAATGTATATACCTACATAATGATTGTTTTTTAAGTCGACGTAATAAATTAAAATGTTTTAGGATTTTTTAAACTAAAAGAGTTATCGTGTTCTACTTAACTAATATTATATAGTCTTCTACAAAGGTCTATCAATCATCCTCTAAAATATTGTGTGGGTGCCATGCTTTCTTACGAAAATACGAGAATCTCATATTCCATCAGCGCCACGAATAAACATTATTTTTGTATTAAGTATGTACAGGATAGAAAAATTGCATTGTCGTTTCAAGATATTTATGTAAATATCAGAGTATTTATGAATTGCATTTAATTTTGAGTATACTTTGCTAGGTACTTTTTAACACTTCTCTGTTCATTCTCATATATTTCTTATAATTAAGTATTTAAGGTGGGTTCATGCAGATATTTTTAGTAATAAGAATAAGAATAGTAATAAGAATAAAAGTTAAACCTTCGTTTTATAATGACCCAGTTCATGCAGTAAATCCTTATTTTTAAAATTATTACTAAAAATTATATTTACTGCATGAACTGGGTCATTATAAAACGAAGGTTTAACTTTTATTCTTATTACTATTCTTATTCTTATTACTAAAAATTTCTGCATGAACCCACCATTAGTATCAAATTCAATGATTTCATTGGAACTATGAATATGAAATGACATTCAATAATTAATAAATATATAGTTGACATCCGGTACCAAAATGGATTCGGCACCAGTGGCGGTGCGTGATATTTCAGTTAGCCATATCTTGAAAACGACGCATGGGACCCACTTCACTTTCTAGGTGATGACTATACACCTCTTACAGAAAGGATTTATAGTGAAAAAACCGTCAGCAAAGTTTGCGAAAAAATTTTCAAAAACACTGGAGCACTCCCTGGGTTCTCAGTAACGCTCTGTGGAATGTTTGCAGTATATTTTTTTTCATAATCTAGAAACAAATATAAGGAGACGTTTTTCGATTTGTTACAAAATATTTTTGTTTCAAAAAGTTATGGCCATTTTAATTTTGGGAAACAAAATGTTCCTATAAAATTAAAATTAAAATGGCCATAACTTTTTGAAAAAAAAATATTTTGCAACAAATCGAAAAACATCTTATATTTGTTTCTAGATTTTGAAAAAAAAAATATACTGCAAACATCCCACAGAGCGTTACTGAGAACCCAGGGAGTGCTCCAGTGTTTTTTGAAAATTTTTTCGCAAACTTTGCTGACGATTTTTTCACTATAAATCCTTTCTGTATGAGGTGTATAGTCATCACCTAAAAAGTGAAGTGGGTCCCATGCGTCGTTTTCAAGATATGGCTAACTGAAATATCACGCACCGCCACTGTTCGGCACTAAAACATGGCGTCGTGGGTTAAAAATGGAAAATTCGGTTTTTATTTATCATATTTATACTAAAGTTTCCGTTGCGGGTTACCGAGCCGTGAAATAGAAGAGACCTATAGAATAGAAAAATATTGCGTAGCCTAATATGCTTTTGACAATAATCATAGGATAGACTAGATAGTGGCCAATAAACTTAATAAGAAATGTACACTCGAACCCCTCTTAAGTCACCAAATCCGTGTATCATCGCCTCGCTTAAGTCGTGAAATTTAGCCTCTCTTAAGTCGCGATCATAACCTCAACTTTTTCGTGTTTTAGCTGCAAAAAGAAATATTTAGAGATATACCACAGCACTTGAAAAATGAGCCAACTGAACGAAAAAGTCAACGTACGTATACCCAGTCGTGCGTGACAAAGTTCAGTTTGATTGTTTTTTTGTTGATTCAATCTTTTTTCCTTGAGTCCGTTGCGTAGTGAGATAATTAAATTTTCAGGAAAGAAGATTTATTAAAAGATTGTCATTTGCAGAGAAATTACAGGTCATCGAATATTTTAAAAATGGGATGAAAAACAAGGATCTGTCAGAAAAGTACAAAGTGCACCACTCGGCCACCTCAAAAATCATTCACAACAAAGACAAAATACCACAACACAAGGAAACTATGGAAAAATACGGCGCAAATAAAAATGTACTCAGATATTCATCAGTTCACGATAGTCTTTTTGAGAAATGTACATTTTTGTGGTTCTGTCAGAAGAGAGGACTCGGCGAACCTGTGACTGGGCCTGTTCTTGTACAAGCAAAAGCCAAGCAATTTCATGCAAGTCTTAACGTGGACTCCAATTTTTCGGCGAGTAATGGCTGGCTTGCCAGATTTAAGAAACGTCACGGGATGAGATGTTTAAATATCAAAGGAGAAAAACTTTCAGCAAATGAAGACGACGCCAGTGCGTTTCGAGAGGGGTTAAAGGCTTTCCTTGAAAACCATGGATAACATATACAACGGCGACGAGACGTCGTTATTTTGGAAACATTTTACCACCAAAACTTTTGTGTGTCGAAACGAAACTGAAGCACCACGTCGAAAAGCTTCCAAAGATCGTGTTACCATACAAGTTTGTTCGAATGCATCGGGCACACACAAAATTCCATTGACCGTCATTGGGAAGTCAGAACACCCTCGATGTTTGAAAAATGTGTCCACGTCAATTGTCTACAGGGCTCAAAAAAAGGTTGGATGGATCGCAACGTTTTCATTGGTACAAGAATGTGTTCATACCCAGCGTAAAGAAAAGAAACCCTGACCCCGAAGCAAAGTAAGTACACAACTTTATTTTCATCATATGTGCATGGAAAATGCCTTCCCATGTACATTTAATGAAAAATATTGTACGTTACAAGGGAGAAAAAACAATTTTCTACGAGTGTGGCGTTATCAGCCCGAGCCGAAGGCAAAGTATGATGCCACACGAGTGAAATATGTCAGTGTATATATAATGTGGCAATGTAATGTACTATTAAATACGTCAGAAACAAAGAAAGCTGAAAAATTTTGACATGTTTGCCCTTTTTTTTAGATTCCTCTTAATCTTAGACAATGCACCAGCACATCCTTCGTCTACAGAGTTGAACGAAATCGATCCCCAATTTTTCGTCGAATACTTGGCACCTAATTTGACGTCACTTATTCAGCCCCCGATGGATCAGGGCGTAATTTCGGCTTTAAAACGACGCTACAAGACCATGTTTTTAAATGAACTCTTAGCCAAGGAATTTGAAGAGAAAGGAAGTGTAGACGAATTCATCAAAAAAATGGAATCTCCGAGACTGTTTCCATTTGTTACAAAATGCCCGGGACAGTGTTACAATAGATACTCTCAAGAATTCGTGGAAAAATCTACTACAGCTTCATCTTGCTGGTCCTGTACAAACGCAAACCGTCGCAGGATTACTTGAAGTGATACGACGTATTCCCGGCTGCGGTGAAATGTCTCTCAAGGAAGTCGAGAATTGGATAGATAAAGACCAATATGAACCGCCGTATAAAGTTTTTAATGATTCGCAATTGATTGAAATTGCCAAAGGGGGGATAGAAGAAAGTGACCCCGAAGAAGAATTACTGAATTCCAATAACAATAAGGATTCAGATGAAGAGTCACCGAACTTTCCTCCTTCATCGCTAGATGAAGTATTGCCATGGATTTTGCAGATTCGCCGTTGGAGTCGTGGAAACAAAATAGTCACAGTCGAAGAAAATCGTAGTCTTGACAGTTTGATGGAGAAGATGGTGCAATTGAAAATAAATATTTTGTAAATTAATAATAATAGTTTTATTACTTTTGAGAGTGGATATATCCCTATAATATATGCAAATAGTAAAACAAGAAACCAAAAAATTGTTTTCATTCCGCTATTTTAAGACACCTAACCTATTTTAAAGGTTGGATGTCTATATTTAATGTATTACACAATTATTTTTTTTCAATAAAAATTGTACATATTCATGCGAGAATCCAATTTCCAAACGTAGTTCTAAAACTTTTACAGGTGGCGACTTTGTAGGCGTGAAGGACTTTGTAGACTTTTATAGGAAGCGGGACGGTTTTGTGACATAATAGGTGGAAACATGGTGAAATAAGAGAGGATGTGAATTAAGCGAATCTGACTTAAGAGGGGTTCGAGCGTAGTAGATAACAGACAGTTAGATGTATTCGGTGTGGAAATTGCAAAACGCAATAGTCCCATGAATAAATATAATGGGTCGATGTCTAACAGTCCACTGTTTTGGTTAATTTATCAAGGACACAAGTTACGGCTACGTGTTAAGAACCGCGACTTTCACGGGTCGGTGAGCCGCAACGGGAATTTTAGTATAATTAGATTAACTTTAGTTTTAGTCAACTCCTGATGATGCCAAAAAAATAACATTATGTCAAACTATTACGTAAACATTATGTAATAAGATGCACTGAGGGATAGGATATAATGAAATTTGTATTTTGTGATTGTAAAATGAACCTTTGTAAGTACAACTAAATTTGAACTAATGGGACAACTTTTATTTTTTAGTTCTGCTGTCCGTGCGTGTCCATCTCAACCAAATGTATGACTATGATTATGATGATCCATTTCATTATTTGTTTGCTAGATTATAGGCTCTTTTCGACCTGTCTTATTATTGTGGTATTACGTTACGGAGTCTACGGAGATGAACGTAAATCATCCTGTACTTAACCGTTGAACATCCACCGGTTGAGTCGCAGTTATTTTTCTTACCGCCGCCTGTAGCCTCTCATTATCCTTATCTGTCGCCCATCGAGTTTTTCTCCTTAGAAGTGTTTGCGTGCATTCTGGAACTTCTCAACTTCTCGGCGCTTAACAAGTCCGAGTCCCTACAAATTACACGCCGTGTACATTATTCAGCCGAGTGGATTTTACATGCAACACGCATTACCTGCTTGGCTTCTCCGTTCCCGAATACAAAGAGCCTGCTTTGTGCTACCAAGAAGTGATGAATATTCTCGATAATGCGGCGATTTAAGAAGAATTTTATCTATCCGCTGCCCTTTCGGGCTTGACGGAGACCCATCTGGAATTTGTAATATGTAATACAGGTAGGGGGGCGTTAAAGTATTACGTAACGCAATTTTTGAAGATTCTTTACCCTCCTTCCCCCCATGTAACGCGCCGTAACGTTTTTCTGTACCCCTCCCCCTCCCTAAAGGTTACGTAACAACCAAGTGACCATTTTTACCTAAAAGTAACAATTATGTTGCGCAAACTACCGGAAAGTCGCTAAAATACCTTTGTTATTGTTTTATTCGCGTTTGCGGTAATAATAAATAAAACAAGAGATTTCTAACTCGCAGTACATGCGTATGTTGTTTATTTTATTTATTCATATTGTTATTTAATAAACAATCACACATAGAAGTAATGAAATAAACATTTGCTTAAGTTTAAAATATGTTAAAATGGGCTCTTTGGCCTAATAAACTTTTACTACTAATCTTACATTTAATTACGCCGTTTTCCTGACGGCTCTGTCCTTACATACATTTTTGGCTTCATCCGCCATTGTTCTTCTCATGCATTCTCCTATGTTAGCTTTTTTTTACTAATAAAGTCTAAAAAACTCTAAAAAAACAACATATTTGTTTTAACCTTTATGCAATGCAATTAGAAACGGATACAATGTACAATCGAGGGATTTCGCGTAAAACATAAACGAAAAGGGTTGCCAACTTGGGAGATTTTAATTCCCTAGTTTTTTATTTAAATAAAAAAAAACAATGTTACGTAACGCGTTGTTCGAACCCCCCCTTAGGTATGTGTTGTAGTTTCAAAAACTGTCGAAGATTATTACACTGCAAGAATTTTACAATTTTCATTGCAAGAATTAAGTACATAGACTTTTGTTTTTTGCTGACTACATTTTGTGTAGTACCCACAGTGTTAAAATGGTTTATTTATGTCTTTGACCTAATACGGTTATCAAAGGCGTAGCCACCACGGGAGGGGAGATATAAGAGATATATACACCCCCTCACCTCCAAGAGTTATGACTAATAATTTTTCAAATACTAATTTAGGTATATACATAAATAAGAAGCCATTGGTAGAAAGAATTAGTATATTTCGAATGATCCCTCATAGACCAGTTTTGGCTACGCCACTGGCGGTTATGTAAATAATTTCAACATCTCATCTAAACGGGAAAAGAACATTTTGTGTTTTTGTTAAAAAAGCAACTTACAGCACAAACCTTGCTGGACGTACACTCGACATCCACATTTCCGAACTCTCTTCACCTCGGGATAACCGATCCTGGCGCATGCGCAAAGGGTTTTTCTGGCTCATTCGACAACGACATTCGACAGCGACAAGTTCGGTTGTGTGGAAGTACAAGTTCGGAAATATGGTGAGAAAAAGTTCGGAAATATGGTGAGTTCGAAAATATGGAGTTCGGATATGTGGATGTCGAGTGTACTTGAAATTAAAAATTACTAGCTCCTCCAACATTGGAATTTGTTGGAATTTGATGTTGGCACCAGATTATTTACTAACTGTAACCAGAATTACATGCAAACAATTGTACGAATTTTGTTTTCATGCATATGTGCCAAGAAAATACCTATTGTAAATCCAAAAACATTGCGGCAAGAAGTTGCTTTTTCAAATTGTAGACACAAATTGCATTACTGGTAATCCACCTTAATGTGGGTATGTGCAGTGTGTCCCATTTATGACTGATACATCCTTATATATTTTTTTATTTATTATCCGATTTGAACGAGACTTTTATGGAAAGATGACCTTATGGTATATGTATGTAAATACAAGAAAGTACTATCCCGTCTCCAATGCAAGGCCAACGACGATGACAAAATATGTGCTTGAAATTAAAAAATGGCATAAAAACTTGCTTGAAATTATATCTAAATTAACTTTTTAACAGCTGTTAAGGTTAGCAACTGTTAATAATTTACCGTTATTGTCGTTCTTTTTCAAAATAGAATATCAAAGATGCTTCTAACTCTTGATAGCAGCTGTTCTAGGCATTTCGCAAACGGAAGTCTGACAACTCTGACACTTTAATTGTTTTGAAAATAACAGTTTTTCAATGCAAGATAAACGTTTAAAGCTTAAAAAAAGACAAACCATTATTAATGCCAATGTAAGGTTCAGATAATTTCAAGCTGTCAACAAATGTCGGCACTACAACACGGCAACTTCGGATCTGCTGCCAACTGCATAACAAAATACTAGAAAAGTACTGGAATTCAACTAACTGGTAAGTATTAGTTTACCTACACTTAGGATCGATCGTGACACTTACCTACCTACATATTATCATGTTGGATCATAAAATATGTAAAATATGTCAAAAACAGATATTTCTTAATTCTGCATAAAATTAAGTCAATTAGAAGTTGATAATTGAGAACAGCCTGGAGTATTACGTATGAATGTTACTTTTAAATCCCCAGTATAATCAAGCATAAGAACGTTGTTTTTAGTCAGTAAATCATGACTGATTAACTTACCTCAATGCTCTCATTTTTACTTCTGAATTTCGTCTAACGAACCTTGATGGATAAGGGTATACTATTCACAAATTCACTTTACCATGCAGTGAAAATACATGTTCCTTATTTCTCATCGTTTGTGAAGATTATATTTACTTTACGCAGCAGTTTATGGCGTGGCGCCCAACGTGGGGCTGGTAAGGTGGTGGTTATTATGAAATACATATTTTGTAGTTGCGCCATCTAAATTGTTAAATATAAATCCATTAAATATTTAAAGGGTTGGCCATATTAGGTGGACCCATCTGACAACACTGTAACTTTGGCAAGGAACGCCAGAATGACTAATGATAGCACGTGTTAGAAGCGTCAGTCTTAGGAGATTTTTGCTATGGATCAGTACACACCAATCGAACGTTCTGAAATTGTTCAGCTGTACATTCAAAATAACTTCTCAATAGTGAAAATTCAACTTGCATGGAAAAAAAGTGAAATGTGCGCCGTCAAAGAACTCAATAAAGCATTTATTCTATTTCCATTCTAAATTGAAAATAGGTAGAAAAAAGTAAGGTTGTCAGATATATTTTCTAAAATTGCTAAGCTCACTATACAAGTATACTTCATACTTCAGTAAACTGTTAGTTCGTGACGTTCTTAGAAAGCTAGATTGGAAATATTAAAAAAAAATAGATAGATATAATTTATTAGTTAGCATTAAAATAAAGCGTTTAAAATTGCTGGAAAAAATAATTATAAATTAAAACAACTTTATGTATATTACTATACTTAAGAAAATTTTGAAGAGCCGGCAACGCGCTGGCCGGTGCTCTATTAGACTACACACTGGGCAACGATCCAATAGACTATTGTGCGATGTGAGAGTATGCATCGAATACATACATTGCTTAAATACTTATTCGGTCCACTGTGCCATAATTTTTTTATGACGTCGTTAAAATGATTTACGACTAGAAATTCTATGTGTTTAAGGCGCCAGTGACGTGTATTTCAGCTAGGTTTATTAACACAGACAATTTTTTAAGATTGTCTGGCTAAATGAGCAACAGCAAATTATTTACAAATATTAAGAGTTTTGTATGCAGGCTAATTTTAATCTCCTATATTGATTTGAATGAAAACAATTATTTCATAATTTTCGAATTTATAAAAGATATATGCACATCCATGGAATCATAAAGTTGCACCGCTTTTTTTGTTCCCCAGGCGTATTTATCATTTTCAATTAAAATTAGAAGGACTATACACGAAAGATTTTTGTCTTTTGGTACTGCCGCTAATCCTAGGCGTCCAAGTAAAAACCGACCGAGACGATCCCATGAAAATATGGCGGCCGTACATTGTTGAAGGTCACCGCCATCATGTTCACGTCGTTCTGCGCAATTAGGCATCCCTCGAACCATTCTACGACGCATAATCTGTTATGATTTAAAGCTATTCCCGTACAAAATGCAATTGACTCAATGACTGTTGCCAACCGATAAGCATCGTCGCTTGGAATATGCAAATTTTGTCGTACCAGGAGGTCGAGGCCCAGGGCTTTTTTTTCATAAAATGGGTCCAACTAACATGGCCAACCCTTTATTTAACTAAAGGTTACGTAAATAATTCTAAAATAATAATTTTTAGACCAGACCATGAAATCTTAAGCTACTACTATTATTGTTAAACCAACGACAACATTTGTTTGTGTTAGTAGTTTAATAGCTAGGATACTATGAAAATATTGTTAGCAACCATAACCAACAATTTAACTGCCGACAAAAGAATTAAATGAAAATATTTCCACTCGCACTATTTTTTTCTTTTAATGCGTACAACTCTGAAGCACACCAATAAACGCACGATTATCTTTGTTAACAATTACTGCCTTAATAATCAAGAGTTACTTTTTAGAGGCACTGATAACTTGTAGTGATCACTTTTTTTGTACCTACACCCTTGTTTTGTCCATTTAGGTGTTATAAATTCAGTCAAAAGTTTAGGAAGTACAAACAACACAAATCTATATTTTGCCAGTTCATTTAACAGCTTTAATTAAGCTGTTGTGTTACTGGTTAATATTTAAAATTTTAAATTATCATAATTGTTTTTTATGTGGGTAATTGGCACTCGGCAATTAATTTTAAATTAGTTCAGATATTGCTTAAGCTAAGCTAAATAATTAACTGCTTAAGCTAAGTTATCGTAACTTGGGTAGCTGCGATAATTAGCTTAGTATAAAAATGCATAAAATACACGTTTTTAAAATGAGACTTAAATACTTGGCCATGACCTTACACAAAAAATGTTAAGGTAAAACTTCTTTCTAGTGGAATGAAGATTTTTTTTAGTTTCTTAATCGATGACTTCAGTATTTAACTCTTAATCACACCATTAAGTGATCAAGGGACATGCGCTGAAGATACATGTAAAAAGTGAGACAAATCAAAGTCGGCAGTGCCTCTTAAAGGGGAGAGGGAGAAAATGTTAGTGAAATAAGGTCGCTTTTGAAGCAAATGAAATGCTTTATTAGATATACACCACTGCAATAAATATACACGCTTTATAACAAACTGATATGACTTAATCATCAAAAGTTGTACTTAAAACGATACCTAAGTAAATAAATAAATAAATAAATAGGAATGTAGTTAAGTCAATTTTAACGTGCAAACATGCTGGCCGGAAACGTGGAGGCCCCGACTGATTCTTTTTTTAGTTTTCGAAAATCTCTCGGTAGAACAACCAGAGGAGCCAAGCACGTTCCCCATGTTTCGGACATACCGTTTACTAAATCGGAAAATCTCGAAATGAAAACACGTATTGGATGCGCAACATCTCATAATAATGCTTAAAATTGACCTGAAATCTACTGACTAGGCACACTTATTTTTATATAACAAGAAACTGTCCTATGAAAAATAGAAACTTTTTTTGACAATAAAAGAAACAGTTAAATCAATCAAATAATTTCTCCCACTTAACGGTCGAAACTTTACAACGGTTTCAATTTTTTTTTTTCGATTTTTAAAAATACTTTTTTTTGTATCATTACATCAACATATAAATTATTCTTGTAACATGACCAACAGTGTATACATGGAATGCTTGGATTAGCCAGATAATGTGCTCCATAATAATCGAGTGACACACTAAGTACATAGTATTAACGATCATATATAAAATAAAATCTTTCGGATTCCGATCTCCAAAAAAACTACAACCCGGAACCCTTGCTGCTGCACAAGAGGCCAATTTCGTAACGGTGCTCCCTTTCTCCGTAGTTGTAAAAAATCCGATTGATTCTTCGGTTCATTAACAGTTATTACTTTGTTTTGTCCTAGTTCAGATTTTTTTTATCAGTGAAGGAAGCTGCTATCTGTATGACATATCAGTCGGTATCTACAGATACCTTCTAACGAAGAGGCCATAATCTACATCACCTGCAACATTTTTAAATCAATTACACGAAATATTCGGCAAAATGAAACTAGCACTTCCACAATTTTGTGATCAACTGAAATGCTTTCGGAATGTCAGAGACTTTAATTTTGGAATGTTATGGAAATGATTGTGGAATGTACGCATATAGAAGATATGTACAGTTGACAAAGCCAACAATATCTTTCCACTGTGTCGGACCATATCCTTTGTATTTAGAGGAAAATTTCTTTGAAAGGCCAAATCTCATTTTCTAAAGAGCGTTTCAATATCAGGAATGCATTCATCAAACATTTCGAGACTAGACGTTCCCGACTAGTTAGAAGTACCTAATACTTCCTCGTTGGCAAACGTGGAAATACGTTTACCCGCTGGTTTTGCGTTTATTTTAGTTCCACTGGGATTTGCCTTGCATTTAATCCTCTCGTAAAGTCGCGAGTCTGAATATCGCCGTGTGCATTAACGGTGCAAGTATAAAGTGAGTTCTAGCTATTCAATGCGAAGTTTACATATCTGAGAGCAACGTTTCCTTTCCGTGCAGATGGCAAGGGCTCTAGGAAAAGAGATACACCTAATATTACAACATTTTGATTAACAACTTTGAAAATACTTCGGATAATCCAGTTGCTGACGAGTGGAGTTCAGCCTTTTATTGTCCACTGTCGCAAGAAACAAGTGACGTGCACTTCTTTGGGTGGGGGATGTGGCGGGCATGCGCATAAACGCTATTCTAGGCCAAGCGGGGTGGCCTCTTAGGCCGCTCAGTACACGCCAACGTTTGCTCGTACACTCGGTACATTGATTATGTATTTTCCACAAATCAATATGTATAGCACAAAAATATATCAAGTTATGTACCTCAAGTATATTGCCATCAATTTTGCAAATATTAAGTACACATTAACACGCGTCAGTCTTTGAGAGAAACAGTGGGGTGGAAAGTGAGGGAGGTCGAAGGCAAACGCCGAGAAAGCTCGACCGCGACGTTTTTTTTTTTTTGAACTTGGCACTAGTTTTGAATTTGACTCTCAGTATAATACTATCTTTGTAATACGTTATGATTCTTTTCAGTCCATTCAGTGACATTCAAGCAGTTGCTACAACTTCTAACACAAAAATGGGAGTTTTAGAGATACGCGGCATCGGGTTCGTCAACTGACGTTTCCATCAGTTTTAAAAAGTATGCCCAAAAGATCTCCCGAAAGAGATTTTTCTTACCAACTTAGGATCATCTAGAGAGTAACCTACTAAATACTGTGTTTTTTTGTATTGAACTTATACGTTGTCCGACACACCTTTCGCCAACCAAGTAAGCGCCATCGGGGGACAAATACAAATGCCGCTGTATTTTTTAAACTGCCCATTTTCTGTTCACTTCTACATCGCAAAATATTCAAAATTATCACAATTTTGGTCCAGGTATCGGCAGTGTCTTTCCACGCGATCTGTTCAATTCCCTCACTTCCCTACGACACACAGTGACGGAAAAAATTAAATCCGTGATCGGGACCTAAAAAATGTACGCAAATATAAGAAGGAATTGACCGGTCAAATTTTAACCATTAATATTTCCTTTCACTATATGATATTCCCATTTCCTTCACTATAGGATATTTGATAGGCATCGATGATCAAAGGTCCATTTGCTACAAAATAGATACCCATTAGTATAGTCTAACAAATCTCTATACTTTCAATCACGTTTTTCGGCCACTGTGTGTCAAATTTAAGCTTTTAGGCGCAAAGCTTGCGAGACTATACACGCTCGCTAGTAACAAACAGACAGACGGCTCACAAATAGATCGTCCGCAGCGGAAGCAAGAAAAGAAGCACATTATCGGGAACACGACAAAAAACGCCATCTTAAGGAATGGCGGAGATATGTGTCGAATGACCTAACACATACTAGAGGGCGCTCGTCTCGGGTGACCTTTAAAGGTAATAGGCCGGAGGGTGGAAGCTGACGCACGACGGTCAAGAGGGCTTTATGTACGTTTGTGTTACGAAGTGTTCATGAACTCTAAAAAATAATTTGATGCATCAAGAAATCATTAGTTCGGCAATGTTCCAACGTACAAGTTGTACCAATCATATAGTGTCCTTTAAGGTTATATTTTCCTTTCAAAATATATCTTTATTGATCATACATCGTATTTTTTGCCAGAGTTTTTGCCAGAGATTTTTTCTTAATATCTGAATTGTTTCAGAACAATATTATCAAAAAACATTAGTCTACAATTTTCGTTAACCTGATTAATTTATTTAAAGAAAATAGTTGTTTAATTGACTCCCAGGTTGATTTACTGGCATTAAAGAAATACTTTGTACTATTCCGTAAAATTGAATCAAATGTGTTTCGTCTTAAACAAAAGATTTTTTTCTCAAAACTGAACAAGCTGGTCACATTTTCGCAAAGATGAAGTTGGATAAGTACATACCTACACATTTATATCTTTCAAATATCTTTCTACACAAGTACAGAGAGTACAAGATAAGTACATACCTATACAAATATCTCGTAAAAAAAAAACAAATAAAGAGTTCTTGTGTCGTCTGTAAAATGACTAAATGTAACGAATTGGACAATTTAAAAAACGGTTGCTAATCAAAAACAAGTGGCAGACTTTTTTGTTGAAGGTTTGTCTATTTATTTTAATTCAATTAAAACTGTTTAATTCAATTTTAAATTGAATTTTTTTTTCCATTTTTCGCATTTAATTCAAATTTAAGTTGTTCCTCGCCAGTGGCGAGGTCAAAACAGATCTATATGAGGGGATTAACTTATAAGAATTTGCTTTAAAAATGACTTTGTCTATATTTATTATTTCCCTGCTCAAAACAGTTATTACTCATAACTCTCTATATAGATTCCATATCCCTATATCCCCTAGTGGTTACACCACTGCTCCTCGCATTTTCATTTTCACATGATTATTAATTATATGCAGAAAGCGTTGTTTATGCATAAGCGACCTCATTAGTTGACAAAATTTTACTCTGGCTGATGCATCTCGATGTGTCAATTTTAATTTTATTATATCGCATGGACTTTACGATTGTTATTTTGTATTTAAGAAGTATCTACTTTGTAAACGATATACTTACATACGTTGGCATTTGTGTATTTTTAATAATGGTCAGACTCTCTTTTGTCAGAAGTTTTTTTCTGTCCGAACCAACCCCTTTTCCCTTCCTCGAAGTTTTGGCACATGATTTCTTCCCTACTTCCAATTATATCACCCGCTTCCATCGTAATATTGCGCCTCTCAGCCAGGGTTATTTTTAGCGGGCTACGCCCTTCGTAAGGTCACCCGAAACGGACTCGTAATACACAGATAAACACCCAAAAAATCTATTGCTATCGCGACGATTGGCAGGAACAATTACGGACAAAGCAACTATGCTATTTTGGCGTGTCCGAGAGGGAGAGGTGGGAGGACCCGCGAGACTACGGGGGCCTGCCCCCGAGGGCGGCGGCGCCCCCCGCAGCCGCAACAGCGCGGGTCGACCGTTTTAAATGTGCGGCTCCACAACAAGAAAACACTTAAATATATTATCATATATAATATGTTGATAAACTTGAGATTTGCCAGTCCTAACAAATACGTAATACTACTACTTTGTATACCGAGAGTTTAGATTAGTCGCACGACCCCGACGAACAGGAGGACTTATCTCATTGTTGAAAAACAATCATACAATATTAACGTTCGATGGTACTTGAAACAGTTTTTGTAAATATGTTCAAAACAGTAGTTTCATTAATATCTTCTGGTTCAATGATGTGACAGTTCTCACCATTTGTACTTTATTTACACTTACCTAATCAAACACAAAACTGAATTAGCCCTCCCCATATTTTGTTACATGGTATTGCTTGCCGTCAAGCTGAAGGCAGTACCTATATGGTTACACCTCTTGGTGATTGGTTAGAAATGTTAGAATGCCCAGAAGTAGTGAGGGAACCTCGTGTAACGTATTAAATATTAATGAATTAATTAATTTTTTTGTTTTCATTTCTTGATTTCATTTTGCCCAATGTCAAGTGTAAGAATACATTACAATGAATAGAGTTACATTTTTTTGTTTATTCGTGATTTTCTTTTCATTTCAGCAATATTATTTTGAATAGAAATGCTTTACAATCGGTCCTCCTGTTTTCGCCGACACGTGCTTCACCCTTTTTTTTTACATTTTCATCGTTAAGATTCTAAATTCCCGGGCAACGTTACAACCATTAGGGACGTACAAAGCACATAAAAATACATTATTTTATATAAAACGACTAGAATACGACGTAAGCAGCTATTTGGTCGGCGGCGCGGACCAAAGGGCTTTTTTGCTCAAAGACTTTGGTCCGCCATATCCAGCCAACAAAGCAAGGAGACTTGGTGTAATTAGTACAGTCAGTACAATTATATATTTATATTATAGTACAACACATAATCTAATTTTTTTGGTGTTTCTTTCACGAAGAGATGTGCTGAAGAGCAGTATTGCTATGCCAGTTGGGGTCCCCACGATTTCTCGGGTACCTAGTACGAACAGAAACATGAAGAGTATACCTCGTTTAATATTACAATGTGGATATGTAACGAAAACATTACAATCTAAATTTATTTTTTAATAATTGTAAGGGGTTTGAGCAATTTTGTTGGTTCTTTCACTATCAGATTCAAGTCTCATAAAAAAAATATTCTATGTATTTGTGCAGGTTGCGTTTTTGATTATTCCTTTTTTGATTTCGATTCGAACTTCTTCGTAGTCTTTGGGCCTTAAAAAATCGTGGGGTCCCCATTTTCTGTACACATCAACCACTACTACCTTACTTCAAGTTCGAACTCAATCCCCATATAGTCCATTAACACTATAACATTTAACAATCCTTCAGTTCGTTGCACATATCCAAAAATCAGGTAAACCCTTTGGCCGACAAGAATATTGGGGACAATATTAAAGAGAAACAACGTTCTGTCATGCTCGTTTCGAAACTATACTCTTTCGGAGACCAAATAATTTATTACTCAGAAGACAGTAACGATATAATGCAAAGATGGAAGTAGGTATTGAACGGGGCGCAGTTACAGATTGATCCAATCATCTTTTTGTTTCTACTTTTACACCGATAAGTAATTGCAGTTAGTTTGAAAGTTGGGTTGCCAGCGTCTTCAAAACTGAACGTGCTAAACGTTTCTGAACCATTAATCCGCAGTTTGAACATATCTAGTTCATCGGCCAGTATTTGCAGCAAACTTTAGAATGGTATATTGTTGGTGGTTGGAATGGTATCTGTTATCACGTTGTAAACAGTATATTATGGGAAATAATCATTAGATTATCTTTCTAGTTTTGATTAAACGAATAGTAGGCCAAGATAATCGACTGAATATATTCAAACTGCGCTAGGATTTATGCCAGTTATATTTTTGCATTAATCTGTAACTGTTAGCAAATACGCTACGATACGTGATTAAGGATATTTTTAAATTAGCAAGGTATAAGAAACGAAACAATAGAAATTTCCATGGCAAAACGCGGATGCTCGAGGAGTCGAAGTGTACGCAACCGTGTAAGGAATAGAATCCGGTTAACCTTCCGTTCACTTCAGACGGTATGTGTAGTCAGGCGTTGTGGGGTTTCGTGCGAAAACAACCGGCGGATATGCGGATTGAGCCGAAGCCGGTCCAGGACTATTCACCATCGGTGCAAAGTGATAACATCGGGGTATGGGAAGGCATTTCCGATAATCACAGTCTGTTAAAGAGGTTCTGTTCGAGAGCGCAAACGGGGATTAAGAGTGGACATCGCGGCATAATGGCGCATATTTAACAGTGCACAACAACAATCATCTACAACATGAGCAAATATGTATAAAAATTATTTCTTGAAACAACTCATGCAGCGCTTAACAACAGACACATTGTGCAGAGAGAGTGTGTATTTGCCCCCGTCTGGGGGGGTGGTGAGGGGTACAGTAACGAAGAGGACTAGATATAAAAACTGCGCCGGCCACTCAAGTACGGGGGCTGCGTCGGTAGGTCAGGATAAAAGAGAAAATTTCAGTGGGAAATTTTGTAGAATTTGATAACAGATCACGGTTATTCAATTTTTCCGAACATAGGTATCGAATCCGACAGTAGGATATGAAGTTCAGAAATTGGTTGATCGGCCAAAAAATGGTACGCGTTTGAAATGGTTGTGTATAATTTGTTGCTACTTCATTTTGAGGCAAACATTCAGAAGTTGTGTGAAATGCATCTACGTACATATTTTTATGTAATTAAGACAAATGTCAGAGCTATTGCAGCTTTCCTCCAAGTTCATTGAACTGTTCTGCCCCAAAAATGCAAGTAAATTATTAAAAATAGTGAAGTTGAAACAGTATGAGAATTGTGTAATTTCTTTTGTCTATATTATCATGAGGAAGTGAGGCTATGTAAGATGATGAAAAAATAAATAGGAGAAAAGTAGTACGTTATGATTATCCTGACCTATGTGAACAAATAAAGCTAGGGGGAGGTGTGCAGAGTGAGGTGAGTGTGGTGAACAGAGAGAAAACTACGTATGTACACGCTCCACCTGAATCAAATAGAGTAATGTTCCCTAGATTAATTGACATGAAGGTAAACGTAATATATTTCAAGTGACAGACCCCAAAATTGTGACCAAGAATCGATTTTGTTGTGCGTTTCGTCGAAAATGGACTGTCGGTTGTTGAGAGGGCATGCACGCATCGCCCTGTCGTCGCGAGTTTGGCTTAAATCCGTTGAAAATAGGGATCGTGGAGCATTCTTGATCGCAACTCGGCGGACCTCTGCGTTTGCTTTATCACTAAGAAGTTCGTTACCAGAAGAGATGTGTTGTTAAATTCAGTCTTACCGAAAATGTTCTTATGCTCTTAACTCAGACCTACTGAGAAAAAACTGCCTACTTTAATTTTTATTCAATACCACTACACTACTAATACTAATGACTATGATACGAAAAAAATCACACATGCCTATACTAAGTATATAGGATCTGCTTATTGGGCCCAAGGAAGATTGTTCAAAAAAGTTCATCTCAACATTACACAAAGCTTTTCCCGGAAGGGGTATCATCACACTTATGTCCTAAGTACAAAAGTACAATATAGAAAGAGGGGGGAGGGGCTGTAGAACAGCCGTGCCGTGCTCGTTGCCGTGATCACTCGGGGGAGGGGGGAGGATTTAGAGGGAGAGGGAGGAGGCTATCACCACAGTAAAATGTCTAGAAAGAAATTTGCCCATAAGTCAGCACTCAGTTAGCAAAAAGATGCGTTATACCGGTTAGAGTAACACTTCCCACTTTTTGTCTTCCTTCCTGACAGGAAATTAAATATATCTTTAAATTATGTAAATCGAGATTATTGTATAATGTGTATTGTGTACATATTCTTAACTGAAAATAGCGTCCTAGGACCCTGGCTCATCATTCGCTGTTAGTATGATGGTGCATTGTTTAACCTAAAATGCATCCTACATATACCGAAATTTTGCAAGATATTGACGTGCTGTTTCAAGTTTGCTAGTGTACTTTCCATTAAAGTAAAATAAGCTACAAGGGTGAATTTCTTTACCTAATAAATTACATTACATCAAATGGACTTACATTTATATCAGTATCAGTTACGGAGCTCGAAGCTACAACCGCTCTTTTTTGCTGGTAAGGTTATTCGTTTCCAGACATTTTACGAATCACAAAAAAAAAATAAAAAAACCAATTGAAAACTGCAAGAACTGGTATTATTAATTAAAAAAGCATTTACAACAAAAAATCAAAGAAAAACAAAACAATGTACATTTAATTTAAGAACAATTTTACCATTAAATTAATATAATAATAATAATAATAATAACAACAAAGTTTAAAAATGTAGCAATAAAAAAAGGTCGGAGCGCCGTGTCGCACCCGCTACGTTTTGGCTACGTCCGGTGATTCCCCCCTCGAGGTGCCCGTCCGAGGACGTC
The DNA here is from genome assembly GCA_029963805.1 of Aromia moschata. Lineage (NCBI taxonomy): Eukaryota > Metazoa > Arthropoda > Insecta > Coleoptera > Cerambycidae > Aromia > Aromia moschata. The sequence continues at coordinate 259,515 of JAPWTK010000239.1, forward strand.
TAAGAAGAACAATAGAAAAAAATAGAGTGCGCTCTGGAACAAGACACTAAAAAACAACATATAACACTTGTCGGAGGGGCACCAGGAGGCGGGCTGGCGGACAGAAACGGCGGGGTGCCCCATGGCACTTGCTGAGAGAGCTGGCCGGTTGGGATTGAGATCGCTCAGCCCTCAGTGTGAAATGCGTCGCCTCCGGGATCTCAAAAAACAACAAGTATATAATATAAATAATAAGATATAAATTATTATAAAAAAATAGGTTCCGTCGGGACAAAAATCAGGGGATTTTTAATCGTCTTGTGAAGTCTAATTTAGAAGCTCGGGCAGGCCAAAACTACAAAATGTCGGATGGCGTAAAAAGCGGGATCTATCCCTTGATATCAATTTACTCGAATTTTTCGGCAGCCACAGCGATCATTAAACGTTTAGAAGACTCAACTGAAGTAAAAATAAACATTCAAACGAAACTAGATCGATAATAATAATTTTTCAATTATGTTTTCCCCTATCACTATACACTTAAAACTACATTCGAGTTGCTATTAAATGTTATTTGTAAAAACAACATAAAATCGCTTATACTCATAATGTCATTTTCAGTGTAATAAAATAAATAATTTATAGTTTCCACTACTCCAAACACTAGTCCAATTTTGACTCATGTCGGGAGTAATAATTTCGTCAGAAATTATAAAACTAGTATTCATTCTTACGAGAATAAGCGATCCATTTTTTTCAAATGTACAATTCAAGGCAACGACAGAGACAAAATTAATTGATTGTTTCTTTTTTATTTATTTCTAAAGTAGGCTTAAAGAACGAGTAATCGGATACCGGGAATACTGCAAGTAAATCACACTGACAAGCAAATATTAAATTCAATCCGATCATTGTTAACTTTTTGTTCAGTGGGAAACGTAAAAAATGTGACTGGGATGAATTTAAGTTGTCGCGGACGGTGTGATTTGGGGCGTTAAAATCTGGAGGAAGCCGTCGTGTAGGGAACTAGGTTTTGGTGATAGTGCGCCCTAGCAGTAGAAGTGAGCGGGAGCGTTCGGTCGGGAACCCTTGACTTTGTCCTGAGGGTAACAAAAAAAAATAATTAAACGAAAAACCTAGCTACTAAGTAAATAGTCTTGAATGGCGCGCTGGCGCCGGGACAAGCGCGCGCATGCGTCGCGCGCACGCCCTCTATCTTAAACTCGGCAGCATCAACAAACAAATATATTACTACAAAAAAATTACTACAACTAATTAAAAAAATTATAGGGGGATGATGGTGAAGAAATATTGCATGCACCACACTTGCATAAACTAAAATTAAATGTGAATAATAATAATAATAATAATGTAACAGAACTAAAAATAAACATAAACAATGCCGGCTGCGGTGTCGCCCGAGCGGCTGGAAAAGGGGCACGGCACGTGGTCGTATTCGTATAATATAAACATCCACAAGTAAGGTATAAAATAGAGAACAATAATAAAAAAGAGCTAATACAAAGTACAGTTCGTGGTTGACTAGGGTCCGTAACAACGCGGCATCCCGCAAACAACAAGGCGCTATTTCTAAGAACATACACAACATCATACACGCATATTAAAATAGATCATTATCATCGGAAACTGCTCAATTTAAATTACAACAATGGCCCAGGCACCACGCGATGCTTGGTTAACATTTCTAATCTGAATAATAATAATAATATCCCTGTTTTAAAAATTGATAGATTTGGTCATTCAACATGGGCGACAGGCCGTCTCGTGGATCATGGGGCGGCGCTGTCCAGCTTACGCATCGTCAAACGTTATAATATTAAAAATATCAACATGTGAAATACAATACAAAACTATGACGATAAATATCGTGACAATTTTGACAACTCTAAAAAAAATAATACGTCAACAGACCAGCATCCGACCACTCCATTCAAAAATGCATCAACAAAAAGTGTTGGGAATGGCGGCTGGAGACCCTGCCCGCTGGAGAATCCTCGTCGTCGCCTGTCTACAGGCCAATCGGTGGAACTTGCACGTAGCGGTAGATGTAGAGCCTGTAGTCCTTGCTCGCCAATACCACAGATCCATCATCCATGAGGGCGACATCGAAGCACTGCGCGTGCTTCACCTTACTCTCCAGTGCCGACACCAGTTGTCCGTCCTGCGTGAAGATCGTCAGGTTGAAGTTGTTGTGGTTGTCGGCGATCAGGATCTCCCCGTTGGCGTTTATGCCCACGCCAATCGGGTAGTTGGTGATGCCCTCGCCGCCGATCTGGCGCAGGTAGACTCCCCTCGTAGCTGAACACCTTGACGCAGTGCGCTCGGTTATCGCTGATGAAAATCTCCTGCTTGTCGTTGACCACCACCCCGTTGGGGAACTCCAGGTGCTTGGAGCAGCCGAATTTCTGGAGCACCGCGCCTGTCTGATCGAAGATTATGACGCGCATTACTTTGCACTCGACCACCACGATGCGTCCCTTATTGTCCACGGTAACGCCGCGAGGATGCTGCAAAATGTTCGCTCCGAATTTACGTACGAACTGCCCGTACTGGTTATAGATCTGGATTTGGTGTGTGGGTGAGCGTTCGGTGACGATGATGTCGCCCGACGTGCGTACCACCGCCACGCGATTGGGGTAGAGCAACTGGCCGTCGCGCTTGCCGCACTCACCGAACTGAAACTTGAACCGGCCCTCCTTGTCGAAGATTTGGATCCTGTGGTTGTTGGTGTCAGCCACAATTATATCGTTCTGGGCATTCACCGCCACTCCACTCGGCTCCGTAAATTGCCCTTCCATTACGCCAAACTCGCCGAACTTGCAGTGATAGATCATCTTTTGGCGTTTGATCTGCGACTTCGGCGGAAATATCGCAGTCGACATCAGTTTCGAGGTCAGATCTAACATGGGGTCATTGTGGGCCGAGTTGGTCAGTGAGTAAGGATCCGCCGTGCCGTTCTGAAAAATGCTGTCGGTGGTTCCTCCATTGGACCATTTTTCGTACGGGTTGATGCCGTTGAGATTCAAGTCGCCCATTGTCGTCGAGAAGGGGCCCAAGCTGTTGGCACTGCTGAATCGTTTGCTAATGATGTTCGATTCGAACGGTGAAGTAGACTGGCTCGAACCGGATATTGTGAAAGGGCAGTGAATTCCTCCGTTTAGACTTCCGGAACTACCGTTGACGCTGCTGCCGCTGGAGCTGGAACCTCCTCCGCCGCCGCCGCCACCGGTCGGTCGCGCTATCGGCGGCTGTTTGCTGGGGCCGACGACGGGTTCCGAGTTGGACCTCACGTATCCGAACGTGTTTCGCACGCCGACCTGAATCGCCTGGTAGTTGGACACGAACTCGAGTTCACAAGCGGACTGAACGCTCTGGTCGATATTGTAATTCAAGAGACCTTGCAATTTGGCGTCTAATAATTTCCTAAACATTAAAATTTCAACAACATTCGCACACTTATTAAGTCTCTCGACGAATTCGCACGTTTTGTAAATTTGTTCGACCGTCTCTTGGCCTTTCTGCGTGGCAACGCCGAGGGATATCTGTTTGGCGCTGAATACGCTCTCCAGCTCCTTGAGTAGTTCTTGCTTCCTCTCTTCGAGCATTGACCTATAGAAAAGGAACGTATCGTTGATCTCGTTCTGCGCCTTGTGGTATTGGACCTGAAGGCGGCTAGAGACATGCTCCACATTCTTGAGGACGTTCCTTATGTCGGTAGCTTTGCTCTTAGCCTCAGACACGGCATGCTGGATGGCCTCTATTTGCTTGGGGGCGGCCTCGCTGATGTGCTCGTACTCGTGGAGTCCGACGGGGTGGTCCATGCTCAAACATTCCTTGCATATGGGCACTGCGCAGGTGCGGCAGTAGTACTTAAGTAATTCGGATTTGTGTCTTGGGCAGATCATGCTCTTCTCCGTATTGGTGATGTTCCCGTTAGGGATTAAGCCGTTCTTGGATTCCTCCTTGAGATCCGTCAGGTTGACCACTCGGTGGCCTTCGAAACAGTGCATAAACTGGTGCGCCATGACGCAGTTTGAACACAGGTAGTTGGCGCAGTCGACGCAGCGGGCGACCGCGTCTAGCTTCTTGTGTTTGCAACCCGTGCAGCGAACGGCGGCGGAATGCAGGAAATCGGCGTTGGCGTCCGAGCTGAATAGGAGGCTATTCAGAATTCCCTCGATAGACTCGGAGTTGCAGCGAGGGCAAACTAGCTTGTTCTTCTCGAGGCAGGGGTTGCAGAAAGTGTGGAAACAGGCGAGTAGTTTCGGGTCGCTGACTGGTTCTCTGCACTGCTGGCAATGTAGCTCTGAGGCGTCGCTGTCTCGATCTACTGAATCGCTCACTGGGGGGGGATGAACCGCTGACTGATAGTGGCGAATCGGCCAAGGGGGAGAGGGACAGGTAATCGTGTTGATCGCCGAACGATCCAATCGAATTAGCTCTCGGTAAAGATTCTAACGATGGTGTAGGTGATGCCATCTTCAGTTACCCGTCATCCCTGAAACAAAAAAAATATTCCCATTAGAATGATACTGCGCAGTCAGATGAACAAAACGAAAACCAATATTAATATACAAGGAAGACAGAAAATTTACCGAGTTCTACGGTGAAATCATTTCAGCCTTATTTCAGAAGGGCTTTAGTCGAGATTAATGCGCTTGAATGTCGGAGAGTTTATTAATTTTACAGACGAGAGTCGGTTGTGGCGAAACTTTCCTAAATTGCGGGATAAGTATGACGGTAGGCCGGTAAGGGAGAACCTAATCTTTCACAATCTGAATGCTGAAATTAATAGCCAATCAAGAAATAATGAATAATAAATAAGCAACGATTTAATTCACGAATGGGAATTATGTAGATGTGGCCATTTCTAAAAGAATAATCTTCAATTTGAAAACTGCGATATGAATAATGTTCTACCGAACGATGTTTTACCTTATAATGTTTGTTTTATAATTTCAATTTTAGGGGTGAAATGCAAATAAGCTGCAAAATAATTTAGCTGTATTTTGTTTTAGCACACATGCTCATGTCGAATAAGAAATTTACCTTGTGGAACAAATATCTGTTAATATCATCGTTGACAAAGATAAAGCTTTAGTTCAATAAACGCCATGAAATATTAATGATTAACTGTAGTACGTCATTGTAATATGTAGGTATAGTAGAATGAAATATACAAGTCGCAAATCGGCACATTAGATGTGTATTCACAGAACACCGCCGACTCTAAAAACAGCTACCTTTTTTCGAGGTTGGGATATGGTCAGGGCCGTATTGTTTCTTTTTATTCCCGTGGGAACAATGTTGAACATGTAATAAGTTATTAACATTGAAACACAATTTACTTAACACATAAGAAAACATATCATGTAGAACGACGCGAGATTAAAAAATAACTGTCAATACGACAGTGCTTTATGTGCCCAACTCAGCTGTATTTTTAATGCACTACTTTTATTGTACCGTTGTAATTAGTACAATAAACAATTTTTTTTTTTTGTAATATGTATCACTTTTTTCGGTGTCGTGTAAAAACTAACTTGGACATACAAAATCTTGAAGGTTTCGTTATGTTCCATATGTGCTTTTTATGTTTATTTGTTTTTGTGATGTTTTACTTTTGTTATATGGGTTAGTTAATACCCCAAACAACGTTCAATGTGAAAGCTACTTTTGGACATCAACAATATTGGCGGCATATTATGTAGCTTACTTGATATAGGGGCATGGGTAGCCGAGTGAGTTAAAGTGTCGTTTTTCCAGTTGCGATACCTTTGTGCGAGTTTTTCCACTCGCCACTAGTATAGGTGTGGATGTATAGATGCCAATCCAACCGTACTTGCTATAGATTTGGTAATGTTCTGTTTTTTTGGTTTCCTCAGGACTGTAAAGGCAAATGCGTTACCGAAATAATCTTAAGTCGCTCTCAGGCCGCTATTGCAAATAATAATAATAGCCATTCCTTTCCCGCACAGATCCCTGAGAGGACCTCTGGAGTTACTCTTCGGAGTAAATATAGGGTAAGTATTATTACTAAGTATTATTAATTACTCTGGACTTTCGTTACTTTTCTGAATTGGAACATAATAAAACAAATGATGAGTGTTTAAGACTATGCTAAGGAGCGTAAAGAAATAAGTGTATCTGTCTAAATGAAATTCTAATCTCCGGCATATTGCAAAGGATTGAGTCGTTACGCGAGAAGGTAATGAGATAAAACAATTTCGCAAAACAAACGAATTTACGTGCCGCAGAGACTAAAGGAGGCCCCAACTGGCGCGAGTTCACGCGACGCAATTCGCAAAAGGAAAAACTCAGTCGGCGCGGCAACTGCGGCGTCCTACGGCGACAAGGGCATCGAACGCGATCGAAGGGTCTGCCCGTTATTCATGCCGCTCTTTCTGGAGTCGTTGGGAGGCGACGATGAATCAGCGGCGGTGGCGGAGGAGAATGCACCGCGGCCGATTCCCGTAGGGGGCGAGACGGGGTGGGGGCGGCGGCGAGAATGTTTAGACGAGACTGGAGGGGTGGGAGGGAGCGCGCGATCGATGTGCCGACGAGGGGACGAACGCCTGTTGCCAGGCAACGGAGTGAGGGTTGCAACCCCACTTGAATTATTGCTGCAACAAGGTGGCTGGCCTGGCCAGACTAATGTCTACGCTGCGTTTCCGTTTTTACGCCGGTAGAATCTTCGGTAGGAGTAAGGCCAAGTAAGTGAGGAGTAAACTTGGGAGATTTCCGCGTTTGTTTTCTTGAGTTGCTGCTTGGTTCCAGAGAAAAACGTTTCAGAAGGGTCATTGTACAATATTAGAAAATCAAAATGTTGAGATGTAAAAGCTAAAAGCAGATACACTCAATATTCGATTAAATAGTATATTCCCACATGCATGGTGTGTAATTTTACTACTTCATGGGAGGAATTTCATTCGAATTAATACAGGTATCAATTATTGAAGTATTAAAACCTCAATTTTAAAATTTAGCCCTTTTGGGGCAGGGTTAATATTGACCAAATTCAATAAACATTCTTGAGGTGTATTTTCACATATATCAGAACAGTTTTAGAGAGCGGTACTACAATATTTCATGACTTCAAAAATAACGACTGCTCTTTCTGTGTATACTTATAACTAAAGCCGGCTAAACAGCGCGGCGGCCCACAAAGTTTTCACACATCTCAACGGAAATAACAGGGTAAGTTTAACACATCTCTTTCTAAATTGCAACAGTTTATTGTTTTCATGAATTTTATTTTTGCACATACAAGTAGTAAGTAGTATGACGCGTCCGATTATGGCCCGCCGCCCGGATCTGCCGGCTTTACTTATATAACAATGTCATAATTATATTCATGCTATTTGTTACTAAACTGAAAATTCTTTTGCCTGGCAGGGTGGATTAAAAATTAACGTATTGTAAATATCCTTGCAAAGCTTCGCACAAAATGTATTGTTTTGATAACTGAAGAGAAATAGCCGAAAACTTTCTAGATACCATGTGTCTCCGGATGGGGTACCAGTCTTGTAAACTTCCTTATTCATTTTTCGAAAAAACACCGTGTACCAAGTTGTAACTTGCATTTTCTGAATATTATGATGTAAACATAGAATGTGCAAATACTTTACTGCCGCTTCCAAATTATTTTTTTTTATTTTTATTCGTATTAATTTTTCTTCTACATTCTATTAACATTTTCTTGAAGAGTTTATGTATATAGTATACCATATACATAAGCGGCATTTAATTATCTTATTATTTTTTCTATCTAAATGTAACAACATGTAGGGTGTGAAAATACTTGGTGATTTTACTCTTTTGTGTGATGTAGTTACATACGACTAATATCTACCTAACAAATGTATACCTTGAAATGGAATTCTACCTAACAAATGTAGCATTTCCATTTAGCACCGAAACTGAATTTTTTTTAACATTTTTTTTTTTTTTTAAAAACCCCCCGGGGCCCCCCCCCCGGGGGGGGAAAACCCCCCGGAGAAAAAAAAAAATTTCTTTGGGGTTGGGGGGGAAGAAGAAGATTTTGGTAATTTAATTTAAAAAAAAAATCCTTTTTAATTTTTTTTTTGGGGGGGGTTTTTTTTTTTTTCCCCCCCCCACCCCCCCCGGTTTTTTTTTTTTTTTTTTTTTTTTTCCTTTTAATATAACAAACCCCGGGGGGGGAAAAATTTTTTTTTTTTTTTTTTTTTTTTTGTTGGTGTTTTGTCCCCCCCCCCCCCCCCCCCCCCTCTCTTAACGCTATATAAAATTTCAGTTATCATTAGGGTTCAGAATGTTTACCGTCTCGCTTGTTAAACTGCGTGAGAATATCTTGCCCTTCCGCACCAGGATGGCGCACTACTGCGCATACGTGGGTCCTGGGCCTTGATAGGATCGGTCAGTGGCGTACGTATGCAGGGACACGAAATACACGCGTATATAATTAACACGACGCTTAAAAACCCCGGTTTATTCTTTCATTATCATAGTTTATAGTGTCGAGTCCTACGTTGTAGCATACATTTCCCAACCCTACATAACACCTTAATTATTGTATCACTACGAAAACAAAAATTAAATCATACTACAGAAATTGACATTATCTCTCTAGGATTAATTTCGATTATGTTAGAGGGAGAGTATACATGAAAAGACGTAGGACACACCATACCCTGTGACAGGTGTCAATTGCTAGGGGCGGGATTCGAACCCGCGCAGATAACAGCTCTAAGAGTAATCGCCATCTTCTCACCTGGCCCTTTACTCACTGAGCTATCGCCGTGGCCTAATACTTAAATAATATCTTGTAAAATATTTCAGACTTAACTCTTTACAAAATGAATTATTGTAATAAACACGCCCATCAACAGGTGGCACCTTCTTTTGTTCCAATTGTTAACAACTCGTCTATCTTCGCCCTTAACTTTTTGCAGCTGAATCTAGTACGTACCGATTCGGGTAATTGTTTGTGATTGTTACAGTTTAGTGACGCTCTAATGAACGTTTATTGGCTGTTATTGCTATGGTTTCGACTAAAATAATTCTCGGTAAATAAGTAGAGTGACCCATTTCGACGGTTTTATTTGCTATTAATTGTTGCTACGCGGCATGTTCTTCCATTTACGTTATTAATGGTGTATTTGAGGTTATGTAAAAATGCGCGATAGGTCGTGAACCTCTGTGGGAGGTCGTAGCAAGAGAATTATCCCATTTTGGTGAGTAAACAGTAATCAAAATCATACTGCGCGCTCGTTAAAGTTTGTCCGTGATATTAAAACCACGGCGACTTTCTGTGCAAATTTTGTTCAATTTTGTTATAGAACAATCTATTTACTCGTCATTAAAATCAGAAGTTTCATGGAAGTTTACATAATTTTATGACCTACATTTACTTATAGGTACTATGTTATACGTTTAATGTAACTGCTTACTTAAGCCAGAGACGAGATTCTATTAGCCATTAACGCTTTCGAATTGAAATTTTAAATGTAAACCTCGAATCTAATTAGGTAAATTTAAAATATTTTGAGTGATATACTATGTTTTTATAAATCAAAATGGTGTCTCGATAGCTATTATGCATAGCAAAATTTAACACAAAAATTGATTAAGAGATACGAACCTACAATATCATAGTGGGACAGATTCTGACCGCTTGGGATCTGGAAGTAGCAAAAGGAATCCCGGGGTCACGGGTAATTCCGCGCGCGCCTGGATCCCACGTTACAATATTTGCCTTTAATATGAAATACTTGAAAAACAAAATGAGATGAAAATATAATTATTTCTTAAAATTAGCATTCTAATTGAAACTGGAGGAGAATTGGAACCTTTGACGTAGCGACATTTCACCATTTAGCACCGAAACTGAATTTTTTTTAACCATTTTTGAGTTTTAATCATCTCCTGATGATGCCGCCATGGTTGGCAAAACACGCGTCGAGTATAGAAAATTGTTTCGGTGTTAAGTAGTGAAAAGTGTTAAGTGTTCAAAATTTAATTGAAGAATATTCAAAATTAGCATTGATTAAAACAATGGCTGAAAATGCCCCCTAACGCTGTTCTAAACATCGACACCTTTTTCAAAAGAACAAAAAAACATTTTCTCGAAGAAGAATCCTTCTAATCTCATGTATTTTTGTCAAGTCGATCAAAGTTTTTAATAGGAACTTGGAAAATTGTGTTCTCTAAGTATGTTCACAAAAATAAATAACATGGTGTTATGGTACTGGATCTTGGAGCGAATTCGTGTCTGGTTTCTCGGAGCTCTACATTCTCATATTCTGTGAATTAATATAATCAGTGAGGGTATGATGCCATGCTTCATCGGAGAAGACATTTGTGCAGATTATTGTCACCTAGATTACTTAAAAACCATTGACAAAATCTCTGCTCTACGAGGTTAATCGACTTTTCGAATATCCTGATGATAAGTTAAACGGTAGGGAAACAAATGTAAGTCTTATTTTAAAACAGTATGGCAGGTACCAAAAGACATACTGGTCAGTTGTGAGAGAACAGGCACAGAAGTCTTGGAAGCATCTCCCATAACTTGATGCACATTTTCTTTCTGCGCCTCCGTTCATACTGTATGGTGGCTACCACCTTTCTTCCAAACACCGCAAATTCCAAACCAACAATTTCAGGCCTGAACCTATCAAATACATACGTATGAATTAGTTAAGAGGACAAATTTTATTGATCGCATATTATTTCACCCACGCTTTCAGCAACAAAACAATTACTTTCTCCTCTAAACGTAAACGTTTTGGAATAGTAAGCCGCACTAATACTTCATTACGTGGATGTGGAAGCAAAATATCAGATGGTTATCCATACTCATTACGGTGAGGACATAATATCTGAACTCTGAACTTTTATTTTACCACTTAATCCATTAGCTGCCTTTCTTCGGCGGTCGATGAATCTATTACAACTTGAGCTCGAGGCATGAGACGGGCGCGGATAGACTCTAGACGATCTCTGCGGTCTACGGTATCGTATAGAATTTCATCAATTCGATCAGCCTTCCTTTGCGCTAGTCTAGAACGGTTAGGGTAAAAAACGTGCGATAAGGGACGTGAACCTCGTCTGCTTTAATTAAATTACGACGCGTCGGTGACTATTAGCCGTATTCTTCGGGGTGTAGCCATGGGTGTCGTCAGACAGAAATTCAGAAGGGGGAGAGTAGAACGAAATCAGAAATATACATGTTTACACAAAAAGCAGATTTAAATTAATGCACATAATTGAGGGCTTCAACCCTCCAACTTAGTAAGCTAAAAACCTTTATAGTACATGTGTGTCTATATACAATTTGAAGTGCAGGTCTTTTATCGTTTGCGAATTACGTATATGCAAGGAAAAAGTGTATTACCCCATTACCCCCATGTATTCCCTAACCCCTCAGCCGATTAAGCTCAAAATCTTATCAATTCCACACCTTATTATTAAAAGTTCGGAAATTTGTGCTATAACGCAGGGTTAGACACTATAAAACTCAATGATAATGAATGTATAAACCGTATTTTTAAACGCCTTGTAAATCGTATACGTGTGTATTTCTTGCCCCTGCATATCCACGCCACTGACCGATTCTTCCCGATGTCACGGGACTTACGTCTGCGCGGTAGTACGCCGATCTCATGCGGGAACGCTGGATAGGTAAATGCAGTTTTACATGGGATAAGCCGGGAAAATTCAGATATGATGTCTTAACGCATTTTTGAGATATCGTATATACAAAAAAGGGTAACAGAAAAACAGACCGACAGACTGAATTTTTTTTCGCTTAAACTTACAATCTCGACGTTTCAGAACATTTTACGGTTATTTAGCAAATGAAAATGTTCAAAAAAATTTTCATGACTACTATATTTCCACTCTACTACGTGGATGTAGAAGTAATTAATAAAATCTATTTGCTCAGTGTTTTCTCTTTTAGCTCTCTATGCATTCCCTTTTTATCATCTCGACCTTATTAAATTATTAGTATGAAGTTTTAACACTTTTAACACAAAAACGCACAGGGACGATATATTTATTTAATACAGTGTCCCGAAAATGTTGTTTTCAGTCTTACCCATGTATTTTTTTAAAATATTTATTTAAAATATTAAGGTCAAAGTCGGCGAGATGAAATGAGCAGTTTCGTTGCTTACACAGCGGTCGTATCGTACTTGATTTTTTTTCTTTGTGGCACTGATAAATATTTTATCTAGCATGTAGTAACCGTGTCGCATTGCAACAGTTTGCGGCATTTGCGCTTTTATGCTATAATCCATGGGTTACTTTGCGGTACACTGACATTGGTACCAATACTAATACATACATATCGGATAGGATCATAGGATGAGGATGGAGGACTAGAGTGTGGCGGCAACAAAACAAATTGGAAAAACTTACCGTCTAAAAAGTTAGGTATGTTCTTCCATGCGGGAAAGGATCTACGGGGGACGACCTATGGAGGCACAGCCCCCCAACTTTCACGAGTTTGTATATCGAAATAATATGATTGATGTAAATTGATTTTTGAAAAATGTTCGCTTATTCTGACTGTTCTTGAATACAATATGTTTACTATAGAACAGTATGTGTATTTTATGAAACGATGAATAGAATACCGATGAACATTATGCACAACTCGAATTAGAGAAGTTTGCAAATGTTATTGCCTAACTTTGAGACGGGCGGTGACTTTCCCCGGTGACTCAGGCCCATATTTTTTGGGAGCCTATAGCACCGAATATAAACTAGACTAGTCTAGTTTCTATAAGAATATAAACTAGTCTAGTTTCTGTTCGGTGCCTATAGGAAGCTGTTTTTATTTTGAATGGAGATCGGTGCATCGATTTTTTGGCCACGCAGTATTTTCTTTTTCACGTTTTACCGTCAGTTATCGAAAAATATTCAACGGTCAAGCAATAATAATAAAATGTCCGCCATGGCATCGCTATTAGATTAATACCCCGTGCGGTCATTATTCCGCCTCCATAAAAGTTTATTACGAATTAATGGCGACATGAATTTTCCATATAAACGGGAATATTACGACGTCGGTTGTACTAAATAATAAATTCGAAAATACTCCGTCGTAAGTACATATACTGTAAACGCAGTGTTTGTATATGAAGATCGTTGTTTCGTAAACAAACCTTTCATATACCATAACCAGTGGAATATTGTAGGACAATATGACCGACTTCAAATTAGTAAGTAACAGTCCACGATTAAATACCCGCTTAACTGAAATACATTTTTTGTACGAGGTGAGCCACATGTAAACTAAAATTCTGTTATTGCGACTATATAAACCGGAACAAATTAACCAAAATGTAATATAAATGATTCTGTTAATTTTGGTTAATTTGTTTCAGTTCAGTGAGCTCACTTCATACATAAAAATCAGTCAAATGCCCAGCTTTACTAATGACACATACATCTGTTTTATTTGAAAACCTATTATGTTGAATTAAAAGATGTTTTGGTGTAATGTTAAAGGTGTTCGTGTTATACAGGGTTTGTCCGGAAAGTAATGTCAGTGATTTTTTTCCCGAGACTGTATGCGCCAGCCCGCGCTTTACGTGCTGGTATTGTGGTGGGGGGATCTGGCAACAAGATCCAATAAGCGTCAGTTGGCTACCGGTCGTTGTAGCGGTCGCATCACTCGTTCTTTGAGAGTCGTTACAGTGACCCGGTGCAAGAAAAAATGCAACGTTCGTTTGAGCAACGGATGGCGATCAAGTTTTGTGTGAAACTGGAGAAGAGTGCTACAGAAACCATTCCAATGTTGAAGAAGGCTTTCGGCGTCGATTGTCTTTCGGACAGGCAAATTTTCTGGTGGCACAAGGCCTTCGCAGAAGATCGGGAAGATGTCAACGACGAGAACCGCGCTGGACCGCCATCAACCTCCAGTTCCGACGACAATGTGAAACGTGTGCGTGACTTGTTGAACACTGACCGTCGTCTAAGTGTCCGTTTAATTTCCGAAACATTAGACATTACGAAAACCATTGTTCACGAAATTGTGTAGGAGTCTTTAGGAATGAGGAAGGTGTGCGCGAAGCTTGTGCCAAAAGTGCTAACGGACGATCAAAAAGCGAGGCGCGTCGAAACCTGCCAAGAACTTTTGGACACCTGCGAAGAGAACCCCGCTTTCCTTGATGACGTCATTACCGGGGACGAAAGTTGGGTCTTTGAATACGATCCGGAGACGAAGAGGCAAAGTGCGGAATGGCACAGGTCCAACTCCCCTCGCCCCAAGAAGGCCAGGATGTCCAGGTCAAAGATCAAGACAATGCTGATTGTCTTTTTTGATTGCCGGGAATTGGTCCATCATAAGTTCGTTCCGCAGGGGACAACCGTAACCGGAAAGTTTTACGTCGAGGTGCTGAAGTGGCTGAAAGGCAGGGTGAATCGCGTCCGCCCAGACATCTCAAAATCCTGGAAGCTTCACCACGACAATGCGCCTTCGCACACCTGCTTCCTCGTGGCCGATTACCTCGTCAAGGCAGGCATCACCGTTGTTCCCCAGCCTCCCTACAGCCCCGATGTGCCCCCCCCCCCCCCCAGACTTTTTTTCTGTTTCCGCGCCTCAAAACCCCAATGAAAGGACAGCATTTTGGGTCGGTGAAAAACATTCAGAAGGCTTGCACCGACGCTTTAAAGGCGATTCTGGAAAACGACTACCGTGCGGCTTTTGATGCGTGGAAAACCCGCTGGAACCGATGTGTGGACGCAGGAGGAATGTATTTTGAAAGTTTCTAAAGATTTGTACACATAGAACCAATACAATTTTCAAAGCACACTGACATTACTTTCCGGACAAACCCTGTACATACCTATCATTAAGGTCCGGGAAAGTATGCTGTCACGCAGAGCTGGCACTATACAACTCTATGATAATTAAAGTATAAACCGTATATTAAAGCGCATATTTATCGCCACTGTATACTCACGCCCCTATCCATGCGTAGAATGTTATCCTGAACGAAGTCTTCGCGGGAACCTGGGACGCCGTAATTCACTTTGTCATACACGTAATACAAGACGGCGAGCTATTCCGACAGCGACCTGCCGGCGGTATAACGAGTCGACCGCCGCATTAAAAACAATTTTTAGTCGCGAGTGACTAACTCGTTCGTGTACTGTATTTACATATTACATGATTTTGAGTGGATTTTTGCAATAATGGCACAGTCGTTACCATTTGTGAATAAAAAGATGACTGGAAAATTACAAGGATTTTACAATAGACTGATCACACATTTTATGTATTCATTGCAATCGTCGATATATATTTCGGGATTGCCGAGAGTGTAAAAGACATTTAGATGGCAATGTCCATCAGAAAAATACATCTGGCACTGTTACAACAGAGGAATTTTGGTTTGATTTGTGCATAATGTTTTACACATGTAATTTTTCGTGGAACGTGGTCGACAATATTTACTTTAGACGCTTTTTTTGGTTAATATGTATCCGATTTTCCATTGCCTACTAGTGGTACGTTGCGTACTACTTATACAACATATTTACAGAAGACATATCGACGTGTTAATTAAAGAAGCATACGCAATACATTTCTGTGGCTGTGGAAAACAACAGATTTTCGCGGTAATAAGGTCGTTAATGTTCCGATACGAATTTTAGATGTTTCAGATATTTCGCCCCCGTTACTGATAGCTAGTAAACGGGTTTTGCAAACGGCTAAAAGTATACAAATAGTATTAGCAGTGCATTGTCCTCTGTAGATGTAAAAGTAATAATGTACTGATGTTAGTGACAACAAACAACTGTGAAATTCGTGAAAATAATGTGCGTGGTGTGTCGTCCTCTGCCCAAGTAAACTATTTTGAATTTGCACCTTTAACTTCAGTAGATGTGGAACAATCATTTTCCCTCTACAACCATATATACTGGGCAAATCGCTCACGTTTAACGATAAGAAATGCACAAAGACTACGAGTCGTGGCAATGTACGCTCAAGCAATGGGGACAGTTTGCGTTTCCGAATGACACAAGCATTAGGTATGTGCATACATTATTAACACAGTTTTACTCCTGTCTTTTTGATCTCTCATAGTTCCGCCAATAACATGACGGATTACGAGTCCGGCCCTGCGTTACAGCACACGTTCGGAACCCTACATACATATTATACATCTTCGTTTTAATATACATAAGATTGCACACATCACATCTCATTTCACTATGAAATTTATACATGGTATTTTGTATATGAATGAAATTTATACACGGTATAAATTTACGGTTTTTAAAAAGGAGTATACGAGTAGGTATACATATTGTACTATTATATTTAAAATAACGAAAAATATTTGTTTTACAATATATATACTTTTTAGTATTAACTGTTTTGAATTGTATCTAAATGGTTTAAAAAACAACTGTTAAATACAAATTGACAATACAGTAGTATTTTTCCTAAATTTGATCGAATGTACAGGATGATTCTTTGAGAAAGCCACCCCCCTCTTTATTGCAGTCGCAAAGGCGAGGTGAAATGTAGTTAAAATTTTTATAACAGGTCTTATTAAGTCTACTGTACAGGATAACGAGTAAATAAATCCCTTTTAAACTTAACCATAATAACTCGGGCTTTCTTAAAGACTCATCCGTTATCAAGGTATCACCTGTAAATATTTTGATGTGAATTTTAAAATTGATATGAAATAAATTCGAAAATCGACGTTTAATGGTGAATTTGCTAGCAACTAATATACGTTTGGGATATTTTAGTAAGTCGAGTGATTCAACCTTAAACATTTTTTACTATGGAATTACATTTTTCAAGGGTTTCTACAACACCTACAGACCCAAGGGTGCACCAATGCACCAAAGTAAATTTATTTCCATTATTGATTTATTTTTTAGGATTTATGCAAAGTATTCCCAAACCATTTTTACCTATAAGTACCTATACGTGTACAAAAACGAATATGCCGTAAAACATCCAATCCATGAGACTACAGCGACCAACTACGCTTCTAATTTTTTATTGGGTTTCAGCCCATTCTATGGAACGTCTATCCTACATGTCGACGATTTAAATTCCGTGCACAATTTGGTGGGTAATTTTTAATATCCAACATATGCGCCATGCGTGTGTGGGTGTTCGGTACAAAAAAAACTATTTAATATTTCGGGGTGCAGCCATAGACAACAGCTGTTAAAAACATCTGCCGCATTTTTATCCGTAACATGGAGGGTTACGGTAAACGCACACATTTCGGTTAACGTAACTGTAATAACGCATTTAATAATTTTATAACCGTAGCTATTGGCGTCTGTTGAATGGTCTACTTTGTGTTATTTACTGGCGATGTTTCACTCTCGTTTTCTATGCTACACCAGAAGAAAGCGAAAATGTAAGTCTAGGATCTTAAATATTTGTTGCATGACAGGGCCTACCTACAGGGCATATTTACTTCGGGTAATTTTCGGTTTGGTTGGGTCAGTGTCAAAATACAATTTCAAATACGAAACAATAATGCAATTTCAAAAATGTTTATTTTTTACTTGGCAACAAATGTTCAAACTTTTACTTGGCAACGAATTTTCAAAAGTTTGGAAATAAATGTGTGGTTTCAAGAACATTTGCTACCGAGAAAAAAATAATTTATAACATTTTTTACATTGTTTTATTTTCAGTACAGCGACTTTTCGTCCACCCTGCATTAAACAGTCTGTCGAATAAAGTGCCCCTTACAATTTGAACGAGTTGAGCTAGCGAATCCGATCAAAATTGAGGGTGAAACTAGACCAAGCAAAGCCTTTTGTCGAACTTTTTATGAACTGACTCGAAAATTCACAGAAAGAGAAGACGTGTATTATTCTCTTTCTGCTATTATTTTTAAATATCAAGATGGGCCATGTTGCACCTCATTTGAAAAGTATTTTAATTTTTTAGACAATGGTAAAAATATATTGAAAATCCATCTATCTGTTTTCAAGTTATGGGGTAAAAGCGAATTTATTGATGAAATAAAAACTATTTTATTAAAGTTAACAAATAGGCCGTTTCTATTTTTTTTAGCTGTCACGGATACGTCAGTGAGGGCCCACAAAGCGATACACTAGCTGTTTTAAGAGTATCCAAACCTTGGCCTTACATTTTTTTATTCATTATTATATTTACGTATTATAATGCTTTTCATAAATTTCCCACATTGTGTTTTGTGCCACCACTTTTGGCAGACAGTACGGTATGTACTTGTACTAACTATTAAATTCTGGATACCACGGACAATTTATGTATTTTTTTTGCAAACTATACTGTGTGTTGCATTTTGGTCATATATTTATTTAAAAACACATATGCCTAAGTATGTCACAAAAGTACTACTCACATAACACAGTCCATATATATCCATACAAAAAAATGGTAGGCTAAAAGCCTGTAACGACATAATTCTACAGCCCATTCATTGTCTATTTATTATGTTCATTCTTACTCTCCACGAAAGAAAGATTAAATAAGTAATAACGTGTTTTCAAAACACCCAATTACCCGTTTTGTTAGTTCCACTTAATAAATTATTTATAGGTTTCCTTCAACCGTTTTTTTCGAGGAGTTTTTTCTGCAATATAAGAATACATAACTGATTATTGATTAATTATTTATCAGTTTTCATAACTTTACAAGTAACTATCTCTTAATTAACTACCTCATTTACAGGCTCACTTAGTGTCAAGCAACACGATTTTTGGTATATCGCAACGGAAGTCAGGTCAGTATTCATGATGTTCAGAATGGAGACATTGGGGTATTTCATTGGAAGAAAAAAACAACAATTGGTAAAAACATGTAACACAAATGTCAACCTGTTACAATTAATAAAACTTGATAAATAAGCTGTTTCATACCCATCATTATATTCATTTTTCTCGTTAAAACTGTCAGAGAAAGAGGTACCAGTTTGCTGAGGAATTCTAAGATACCCTAAAAAAGACACGCCAATGATATATAATACTTATATTATTATAACACTGATAATAAAGACTGGATATTATATGAAAGTATACATCTTCTATATACTCGCAAATCTTATGGAAGAGCAGGCAATTAGCTAAACCATTCTACAAAACATTAATTGCTACCTACTTCAAAGAATTAAGACATCGAAGTGTACTATCTAGATGAATTGGGTAGGTATATAAAGGGAGAAGTATCATTCTTTTCATTTAGGTTTCATTGGTTCCCTTACATTATTCCTTCTTATCTTAGTTCTTAGTTAGTTAGTTACCTTGTTGTGATACAATGTTTTTTTTCACTATCAAGTCAATATCACTATCAAATCAAGTCAAAATCACTATCAAATTCAATATCATTTTATTGTTCGGATGAACTTCATATATTACAAAGTTGTTCACTTCAAGACGCTATTATTTCAGTAGTATATTGATGAATATTACAGATTCGATCAATTTTTGTTTAATTTTCTTTTTATAATGTAGAAATCTTAGGTTATTTTACGCGTTTGTCGATAAAACACCTTAAATCAGTGAGTTAAAAGACGTTTCAGTATTACGCTGCTAAAAACATCCACTACATGGGTCAAGCGAAGAGTATTTTAGCCCTGATCTGATAGTGTTAGAAATACTATTTCAGATAATAAACTCATTTTGACCAAAAACTGACTCAAGGTGTTTAAGTAACAACTCAAATTCAAACACATTTCCTAAAAGAATCATGCCAGGAATTTTCCGTTTGGCATCACTAAACTGAAATTCTCTTGGGATGCGTGCTGCTTATGAATCTGAGGTATTTGGAGAGTTCATCTCTTCTTGATCAGTGGAGTTTCTACTAGTATCTAATGCAGATATATTTTGTTTGTGAAAGAAATCCCCACAATTTGTGAACGAAAGATCATTTAAGTTAGAAAAACAAAAGAAATAAATTTGGTTCGGCTAGAAATGTTATGAAATAGAATTTCGGCTAGAAATTGGGCTAATGATCTTATTGTTAGTCAATTATGATAGTCATATAGATAGGTATTTGGTAGGAGACTATATATTGGGATTGGAAGATGATATGGTGCTGTATTACTACATAATTCAACAGCTATACACACTGGATAGATCTCTAAATTTGTTTCGCCTTACGACACTTTTGTAAGGAGACGACGAAGATTGTGTTTACTCAAATGATAAAAGTAATAATTACGTTCGCCTGAGCAAACAAAAAACCGTCGTGGGTCAACAGCCAACGCAGAATCTCCGTTAATTGAATTTGCTCTCTGTAAGACGAGTTTACCCTCGAAATCCCACGGTGACGGGGGAAGGCAAGAGCTCCTCGATGGAAATAACTCACCTTGCGCATAGAAATACGGTTCGTCCGACTAATACCCGAGATTAAATTAAGAGATTACTGGGCTCCGGGTTAATCTAATCCTCGAATCTATATCGGGTACTCGTGTAATGATTTTTTAATATTCGGTTAATAATGACTTTAACCCGATAGAGGTATTATAAGAAAAAAAGTTTATAAGTGCAAAAATCGTTCACCGCTCTCAGCGTCACCATGTTTGTATACCGAGTTTAAATTTTAGAAACAAGAGTGTGTGTTTTGTTGTGTGATAAATGTTATTCGTTATAACTATATAATTATTATTAATTAAGATTGTCTAAAATGCGCAAAGCTGAATGGCCCTTCGCTGGACCCATATGAACTGACATTAGCACTGTTACTAGCTAGCAAAAGACTGCAAGAGTGTAGGTACTGGTGCAGCAATTACGAGGATGTTCTTCAGTACGTTAGAAAAGTAGATACACCGCTACGCATTATAAGTGACGCAAAAAATTATCGCGTTTTAAGGGCCTTTTAGACGGTCATATCAGTCGTCATTTCAGTTTCACTTTCCGTCGAACTGTCAGTTTTTCCTACGTGTAAAAAGTAAAAACTGAAAGGAGAACGGAAACGGAGACTGAGAACTGACGGGATGGATAGACCTATTTGTTTCATTTCATTTCTTAGAATTCCTATGTGTAAACAAGGGCGTCATGCCTCAATCCGTTTGCTCACGTCAGTTTTCTTGAAAATCTTGTACGGTGCACGTTTAGGTCTGTCACTTATGTCCAAGGATTACGATTTTTTTTGTCGAATTCATTGACATTTATAAAAGTTCACTGTGTTTGTGGAATAAAACGCACGTGGTTCACACACGCTATCACAATGCGAACATTAGGGAAGCTGCCCATACACTCTCCTATTAAAGAAGTTTCAGGAGTGCGATGAAAAAGCTACATAGACGATGGTCAAATCCAAAATTAATAGCCTACTCTCAATTTATAACAAAGATTTAAAAAAGTTAGTCAGTGAAAGAAGTGGAACAGGAACGGAGTGGAGAGTGAACTTCTGCGTGCAACTCAATTTTTCGTAACTACACTCTACAGAGAACTGACACGACTGGGATTAGTAAGAACTGAACGGATCGTGTAAAAAAGACCTCGCTTCCGAACTGAAATGAAACGGGAACGGAAACTAAAACTGAACTGAGAACGGATATGACCGTCTAAAAGGCCCTTTAGAAATGTTCGAGATAGTGTTAAAGAAATAACTGTGTGAACGCTCCATACAGCACATAAAAATTAGAACCAGTAGGTATAAATGGAGAGTCGCCAAAAACTTGGAAAACAAGCGAAAGAGAAGGAGAGATTTAATGGAAGAGATTTAAAACAGCCGATGTGGAACGTTGCTGTCGCATATGATGAGCACGTGATTCCGAATACCTTCGCCGGTCTGCGTGATTTGCGATAACTTATTTCATTATTTGTTGGTTAGACTTTAATCCCAGAAATTGCTGGGTTCCGAATACCATAAGTAAAATAGGACGATTAGATTTTGGGGATGCCAACTTCACAAACATGCTTTTTTACCCACAAACGTTTGCATCCTTATGCAAAAAAAAGTTTATAACAACAAGAGATTAAAACAAGGGCATTGCATAGTAAAATAACCAATGTATAAAAATAAAACCCTGGTTCCATGGAACTAGAAAAGATGTGGAAGCGTCATTTGAAGTACGCTCATGAAGCAGGCAAGTACACTCTGTGAGCGAGAAAAGTAATTAATAGAGTCCGCAAATCCCGGATTACCGCATGTAAAACTGCATTTACCTATCCAGCGTTCCCGCATGAGATCAGTACACCGCAGACGTAGTCCCCGGACACGGAAGGAAGGTCAGTGGCGTGGATACAGGGGTAAAACCCGTATTAATTTACAAGGGCTTAAAATCGGTTTATATTTCATTATCATAAAGTTTTATAGTGTCGAGCCCTGCGTTATACACAAATTTCCGAACTTTAGTGGTTAATTAAATACGGTTTGTTGTAGTATGAAGAGCTATAAAAACGATAACTTCAACTAAGATGGATAACGTTTCTTAAGCGTCGAAATGCCTGTTGTTGCCCTAACAACTGACCTCCCTTTCCGCCCTTGTTGCATTATTTCAATTTAGAAATTAGATACATTCCACACATTCATGAGGTTAACTACCTCAATTTTGACAAAAAGGAAATATGGGACTTATCTATAATTGTACAAGAAAATAGGGGTTGCCATTTAAAATTTTAGGGGTAGGTGCCCTGGGGGTTAGGGGGTTGAAACTAATACGACAACAAATGCTTCAAAAGTTGTTCCCCTTGATATGTAAATTGACGTGTTTCGCCAAATTTTGATACTGTCATTAATTTAGGCAATATTAAATGCTGTTCGTTTTCAAATTGACACCGTGCATATTATTATTATATACTGATATTGGTAGGTATATGATATGAAATGTTTATTCACATTTTGAAATAAAATGAAATAACAATTTTACATTCATCGTCACTGATGAAGTGGTTATGAAGTTTTATGAGTTAAGAATTTACGGTTTATGCAAATTTTCGTTGTGAGTTCCGCAACGCACATGCGTAACAAATTATAAGCGGCGATATATAATATTTCTATATATACCCATATCTATACAGTCTGGCGTAGAAATTATTGGACTTAATTATAAAAGTAAATAGGTATACTTATATTTACAAAAAGTGTGTTATCTACATAAAAAATCATCCCACTTGTTGACTAATCCGTTAATAATATTACGCATAACCAGACAATAAAAATTTTTGAAAAATTTTTCATTAATAATATACGAGGTGTGTAAATTAAGTAATGAGATTGTTTTTTTTTTCATTTTGTTCATTCGAATTGAATTACAATTCAGTATTGTCTCCTTCAAAATAACTTCCTTGGGAAGCCTCACAGCGCTGGAGACGCTTCTTCCATTCCTCATAGTAGTGCTGGAACTCATATACTGGAGTAACCATTCAGCTGGTCGGTTACAGCCATTTGAATGTTTTCTATGGCCCCAAAATGACGTCCCTTGAGGAGATTTTTCAATCTCGGGAAGAGAAAAAAGTCACAAGGACTCCAGTCAGGTGAATAAGGACGCTGAGGAGCTAAAGGAATGTTTTTACTGGCTAAAAACTCGTTTACTGAAATTGCAAATTTTTCTCATATCCAATTCGTTATAGTCAAAATCTGATGAACAGTGGTGTGATTTAAATTTAAGTCCTCCCCGATCATTCTTGTCGTCAATGGACAATCGACTCTCTTCCTTCTGAGAATGCCTTAAACCACTGAACAACCTGGGCTCTTGAAAATACACTGTCTCCGTGGGCGTGTTGAATTTTTGCAAAAGTATCCGTTGCGCTGTCAAGTTTGAAGCAAAACCTGATAGCACACCGTTGCTCAAAATTAATGTCACTCATTTTTAAAATGCACTAGAAAAAAAACGATTTACGAAAACAGTCATAAAGAACAAATGATTCTAACAAGTTAAAACTTGTACTGAAGGTGCATTACATGTGAACCTACAGCCCTTCCAAGTTCCGTCTCCGCAGTGTTGCTAGATCTGGGGCTACGTTGCCAGTCTCATTACTTTACACACCTCGTACTTCCACTCCAGTATGTGGATGAGGAAATGATTATAAAGACATAATTTTCCTTGTAAATACGAGTGAGTAAATCAAAAGTGGAAAAATCATTTTAAATTAATTGAAAGGATAGTTATGTTTAAACGGTGATTATTTTTTAAAATATTTTATTATCTACATATCTAGGCATAACATATTCTGAAATTTTGGGCAAAGAAGTTTGGGCCAAAAAAATCCGTCTACTTTGTGTACACTTAAGAACGTTTTAGGAGATCAACTTACAGTTGATACAACTTAATTGGATTGAATATTGACTGATCACAACGAAATCTGGAACCGACTGGTCGGTTAAGGGATTGAGGTACACAACTTTTTTGTTACTATAGATATCAATTTGTAGATACTTCTTCGTGATAATAGATAATTCACAAACGCTTAGAGACGTTCCCCTCAAAATTGATATTTACATATTGTGTACACTACAACAATGTCTGCGAGTGATGATATAAACCGAGGGAGAAACCGCGCAGGAATTGTGGTGTATATGGGCTAGGAAGTCAGAAGGAATTCAGGGGAAGTCTTGAAGGAATACAGGAATTCTTGAGCAAAAGCTAAATAAATGGGGGCACCGAACCTTTATGAACGATTGAGCTTTCATTAGACGAATTCACTTGTAAAACTGGAAGCTTGTATATCTCACCGTTATTGAGTAAACACAGAAAATCAATAAAAAAGTATCGTTTTGTATGTCAAGCATTTAGTTTGGAAAAAAACAATTGATACAAGTAAATCTAGAACAGCAATTGTTTAATTGTCGACAAACAAGGTAATAAACTATTTTTTTCTTGATACTTTCTCTGTTTACCCAAACAAGTTTGGAATGTCAAAGCACAGGTTAACGGTGTACAGAATTTTGAAAAATCTCGAAAATATTGGGGAATTCAAGGGAAGTATTGGGAAATTCAGAGGAAGTCTTTGAGAATTCAGAGGAAGTCTTAGGGAAATCAAGGGATTCAGGGGGAGATCTCAAGGAATTCAGAAGTCTTGGGAAAATCTTATCATAAGAAGGAATCTGGTGTACAAAATTCGGCCTGCGGTGTCCCTCTCGATATAAATAGTTTAACAACAAATGAGTAGGAGGGTTGAGGGTCCACATTACATTTTTTTTCTTTTTAGTTGAAGACATTTATTGTACTAGAATGAAATAAACGTGTCACATATGGTTTTAGAGGTTTTTGATGTAACTACAGGAATTCAGTTATACAGGGTCTCATGTGAACCAAGTGTTTTGAGTGTATAAGTATTAAGAGTGTAACTAAAGAAAAAAGTGGAAATGTGCTATTTGTAAGTAGAGTTCTTAGAGAGCGGTTTTATAATCGCCAAAAGGCTTAGACGCCGTAGGAAGCCGCGCTTTATTGGCTTGAATTGGTCCGTAAATGAAATAACTTATTAGAGTTTTACTTGATGATTTCATATGTCAAAGGATGCAAGTATTTACGCTAAAAATAGAAAGTCGTGAGGAATGTTATTAATTACTCGTAAGTAAGCAACATCTGAAGCACGACCCATTTTGAAATCCTGTGTTATCTGAGACGACAAATGCGAATTTAAATAAATTACAGCAAGGTTCTCTTGTTGCTAGTTTTTTTTAATACTGTCATTCTCTGCGGTGTCAAGGTTTTCCAAGGCATCAGAATGCCTTGCATTACAAATGTTCCGTTAGTCCAGTGTTGAATAACGATTAATTTTTCACATCCACGTACTAGAGTAACATATACAGTAGTTATAGTACTCGTACATAAGTGGATGTTAAATACATACTTACTGTACTTTTCTCTCAAAATTGGGTGAATTTACCTACACAGAACTCATGTTCCCTCTTGGGGACCTGAGTACGTATATACGAGGGGGTACCCAAAAATAACCGGAACAGCATTGCCGTGGGCGGAGCTTGTGTAATACGCATTTATGTACGTGTATACGCGCAACTCATTGCCAGTTCAGTGCCGTCTGTATTGTCGATCTGGCTTGTTCTGTTCATCTGCCGTGTTTTTGCTAGCGTTGTTTTATTCGTTCTTGTTTCGTTTTTTATGATGGCAAGTTTAAGTGAACAACGTGCAGCTGTGAAATTTTGTTTTCTACTCGGTAAAAATGCTGCTGAAACTGTTTTAATGTTGAAAGCAGCTTTCAAAGATGACGCTATGGGAAAAACTCAAGTGTACGAGTGGTTTGCTCGGTTTAAAAATGGCGACATGTCGATTGATGACAAACCTCGTTCTGGACGTCCATCAACTGCTCGAAACGACGAAAATGTTGAAAAAATTCGAGGGCTTGTGCTCACAGACCATCGACAGACAATTGAGTGACAAGTGAGAGACAATGGAGTCAAAAAAAATCCGATTTGTGGCAGACTTGACAAACTTGACAGTTTTTGACTAAAAATGGCATGGTTCCGCTGCCCCACGCACCTTACTCGCCTGACCTGGCTCCATGCGACTTTTTCTTATTTTCATGCATGAAAAGGGGCATGAAAGGACACCGATTTGACAACATTCAAGAGGTCAAGAAAAAAACAGGGAGGAGCTGTCAGCCATTTCTAAAGATGACTACAAAAAATTGTTTCGAATAGTGGAAGCACCGGTGGGACAAATTTATTAGTTGTAATGGAGAGTTTTGAAGGGGATAAGGTTGTTTTGTACAAAAATTGAAAATATATAGCTTTTAAAAAATAATTCCGGTTATTTTTGGGTACCCCCTCGTACAACCCAGGATCAGGGTTGCACGTACATATGTAAATTCGACTAATTTTGATAGAAAAATGCAGCATTTAATATCCATCTTGTACGTAGTATTATAACTTCTACTGTGTAGAAATAGGTACAGCTGGAAAACCTTTTGCTTAAATATGCTCAATATGTTCTGAAAAGTCGAGATTTTAAGTTTGAGTGAAAACAATTTCTTTGTCGACTGTCCGTCTACTACCTCTTTTATGTACACAATAACTCGAGAATACTTTAAAATGTTAAATGGAAATTTAGAAGCTTTCGTATCTGAATGTGAAATAAAATGTTCATATATGCGTTATATGGTTTTATAGGTTTTACACAGTTTATAGTACCTGGAATGACATAGTTTATAGTACCTAGAGGAATTGTCACTTTTATTTTAGAGAGGAAGGTCTATTTGTACTCTATTAATAAATGTGGAAGTAACGAATCCTTAACTTAGGCTTACTCTGAGGGGTATTATCAATTAAAATGACAAAACAAGATGTAATAATCACGTCTGCTGTCATAACGTTTGCATATAATAAACGTTTTCCTACGGACTGTACCTACTTTTAGGTGGCGCGGTTATTTGCGAGACAATGAACATAAAATTTTATGAAGTGTGAATAACGGAACAAATAATGATAATGAATAATAATGGTATTTGCTTATCACATATCTCAAAAACGAAAAAAAAATCATTGCTTACACATGATAAGTAACTTCCGATAACGGAATATTCTTTGAAGCTCAGACAAGAAGAGATATAAATAATTGTCGGATAACGTTATCAAAATCGTCTAAGCTCAAGGTCCTTCACAGACTCTATTTTGGGAAGTTTCATCGGGTGTTATCTATGGTCGACGTTCTTTAAAGGTATATATAGTAACATTTTGGGTTAAGAATGTTTGGTTAGAGATTCGTTACCTCCTCTAAAGCTGATTTTTTTTCGATTAATTTTTCCAGGGGCCCTTCTGTTGATTGATGGGAAAATACTTTTTGTGCATATTTCAATGTTTCTATAGTCCTTAGTTTTATATTAGCTTTTTGTATCTTTATTTGCCAAGGAAGATAAACTTCACATCCATATGTATGTACATATCCAAAAAGTTACTTCCGAGGGTACCTCACTTAACATAAGTTCATCAAGCGATATTATAATAATAATAATTTACAAGTATTGCATTGTGGCAGTTAGCCCCCTTCACCCCTGCTCCGCCGCCGCGAGCCCACTTACGTTTCCAACAATAAAATATTAATTACTAGCGACCCGCCCCGGCTTCGCACGGAAATATAAAAAATGGTTATTGTGGGTTATTCCTAAGAGATAGACATATACCATCGCGGACTTTTTTGTAGACCTTTTTAAGGTGTACAATATTGTAGTACACTATTTTGATCTATCTCGTAGGGTTCAGCCAGCGTTCGCAATGTAAACGCAAAAAAATGTGTTTATTTACGACATCACATTAGAAACCTCTAAAATTATCGGTGTTTCTCTACTATATTATGCATGTAATACATATAAACCTTCCTCTTGAATCACTCTATCTATTAAAAAAAACCGCATCAAAATCCGTTGCGTAGTTTTAAAGATCTAAGCATACATAGGTAGGGACAGACAGCGGGAAGCGACTTTGTTTTATACTATGTTATGATGATAGAATAAGCGAACATTACAATAATCATTTATAGTTAGATGTTGTTGACGACGTATTTTATAACTTCCTAAAAGTGTTGCGTAAATCTTGATTATTAGTTGCGTCTACCTGTGTTATTACCCTGGTTATTATGGAGGGTAAAAGTTACGATGTTACCTACCAAGAGTAGTAACAGGATGTTTAGATACTGTTTTACGAATAATTGTGGTACATATCTATTCTTCGTTCGCTGTCAGTTGCGCACTTTGTTTTAGAATGTTATCTACTATACAGTGTGTTGAGCTTTTCATAAATCCATCCTGATTTCTTTGTTATTAATAACGCGACTTTCTTCTTTGGGTGGTAAGGGTATGTTGGAAAAATGAAAAATTTGGCATAATAAAAATTTACTTGTCATTGGCGTGCTGTTTCGGAGGAACGATATTGTTTGATTTTTTGAGAACGGATACTACGGCTTATTCTAAATAATTTTGATTGTTTTTTTATGAAATGAAATTTAGATTCGGCATCCTCAAAAAACCTTTCAATTTCCGTTTTGAATAGCTCAAAAACTGATTAAGGCAGGATAAAATATGAATAATCTCCCATCATTGTGCAGGTGCAGGTATGTAAATATAAATAATATTTGGTAACGTCTTTTTGTGTCATTGACTTCGTCTATTTTAGACAAATTTGTCTTATCAGTTGTCTGCTTATTTTTTTCAGGTTATAAGCAAACTTCGAACAATTTTCCTGTAATTTGCAGTTTTTATGACGTCCGATTCCTTTTTTATATAAAACAGTCCCTCACGGGAGGTGAAAAGAAGTTTTTCCACTTCTATTTGGAATATAATATTTTCAAAGCGCGGCCCCGTCAAATTGGATTGGTTCCCAGACAAAAAATCAAGCGCTCTATGAAAGCGTCGCAACTTTGTTAGTTCGTTAAAAAGTTTTCCTGCAGTAAAAAAGCCGTCGGCCGTACGGTGAGCTCGCTTTACGGAAGCTTTTAGCGACGCTTCGACGCTAAAACTGAAAAATTCAATTTATTCGCGGCACCTATTCGATAAAACATAAAACAGCTCCAAAAACATATACGATAAAACAACTCCAACATAATGGAGCTTTCAAAGCTCTTGAGTTAAATCAATATCGAGTCTTTTTTTAGTGCAGTTACCATTTAATTTAAATTTAACTATAAAATTAAGAAAAATCTACCACAATATACTACATCTACACAAAATTCCACGACTCTGATAAACACTGTAAAAAATAAACTCCACAAACTTCGTGACTTTATGAAGTTGTAAAGATTAAATTAAATAACTGATTAAATTTCGATTAATATTGATTACATTAATTGAAGATTGGAAAAAATTAATAAACTGTAGACAAAAGCTTACTTATTGGACAAAAAAAAGATCAATTTTAACTAGTGAATAAGTGAGTTAGCTATATGTGATATCGAATATATATAGTGATGTCGAATGAGCTTTGTTTTTTGCAAATGTCTCCACTGCAAGTAATTCATGATTTGTATTATGATTGTTTCTAATTCATTGTTAGCATTAGTAATAATAATTAGTATTTTCTCTTAATAATTTGCCCAGTTCATTCATTCTTGTTCCTGAATTTAAGATGTATGTAGGTGTTTTTTTTTTTAAAAAAGTAGGTTTTTTTTTTATTTTTTTTTTTTTTTTTTTTTTTTTTTCAAAAAACCCCCTTTTTTTTTTTTTATTGTTGGTGTGGATGGATTAGGCCCCCCGGCGGGGAATTTTTTTTTTTTTTCCCCCGGGGGGTAAGGGGAAAATAAAAATTCCATAATATATTTTTTTCCCACCCCTCCTTCCCAAAAAAAAACCCCCCCACATTTTTTTTTTTTAAAAAAATAAAAATAAAAAAGAGGGTTTGTTTTTTCTGTTTACCTTTTTATTACAAAAGAGTAATGATATAACAAAACATTATATATTATGTAACATATTGTTCCAAATAAACTAAAAATAAATGTAGCACATTCAGTTAACTTATAATATGTCAAGTTTTTACTGTGCAAAAAATAGCACCGCTCGTGAAACATACAAATTACTGTACAAGGAATCAAATAAAATTAAAAAGTTAAACTGTAACATATTAATACTTTGTTGTATAATCTTTGTTTTTCAAAACAGCAACACAACGCCGTGGCATAGTCAACCAGCGCTTGACAACGCTGTAATGGAATAGCCTCCCACGCTGATTGCACAGCCTACCATAATTCTGCTGTATTCTTCGGTTTTGCTTTAAAAACAGTTTTTTTAACATCTGCCCAAAGATTTTTAATTGGGTTCAGGTCTGGTGACTGAGCGGGCCATTCTATAACCTGAACTCGATTTTGTGCAAAAAAACCTTTTGCTAGTCTGCTGATGTTTTGGATCATTGTCCTGCTGTAAGACCCATCTGAGCGGCATATTCCAGTCCACATAGGGCAACATTACTTCTCTCATTATATCAACGTAGACTAATGCGGTTATCGTAGGCTTGATCCAAAATATTGGCCCAGTACCATGATACAAAAACCATTCCCCCCAGAACCCCCCAAAACCCCCCCCCCAAAAAATATTTTCCCCTTCCCCAAAAAACCAAACCCCCAGGAAATTTTCCCCCTCCCCGGCCCTTTAAATCCCCCCGCAATTTTTTTCCCCCCAAAAATTTTTTTCCTAACCGCTTTCTACCCCCCCCCCCCTTCCCCCCCCCCCCTTCTTTTCTCCCATTTAATTCTTTTCCTTTTTTTACGTTATAAAAGAATCTCTTTTTTAGAATCCTTACACATTAAAGATGTTGGCCTCTTTTTTCTTCTTTTTCTTTAAATTTCTTGCCATTACTGATCATTTTATTAGAACATCCGACCACATCATGCAATGTTTTCCACGACCCATTTAATATTTAAATTAAATTAAAATTCAATTCAGATATTAACTATAGGCTTATATTATTTTACCTTTGACTTCATTGTTCTATGCTGAAAGATGTTTAGATGTTACGGCGTCGAACTGATACCATAGATTGAATTGGTGCTATTATTTTACACAGGTCAATATTGATTTTATTTATAGAAACAGGGATTTCCCCTACCGAAACGAGAATTTTCCGGACTTCATTAGTTTCAGAAACTCAGTAGATCTCAAACAAATATCTTGAGAACACTTTTGAATGCATATAGCAGAGTAGTCAATATGTGATTATGGAGTTGATTTGAGTATTCACTATGGTGCTTTTTTTTTTGCACATAGATGTAAATGTACACACGACCGCAACTGTTATGCACTCTTTGTTTCACTATATAGGTTTTTTCATTTAGAATAGCAATTTCCATGTTATAAATGTTTGAAAGACACTATGTTGGTTTTGTTGGTAATGTTAGTAAAAATTGTTTTTTATTGAACGCCGATTTCGACCATACCACTGGACTAATTTTAAATTTTGAGGACTTATTCGTAATTAAACGCAGAATTTGATGGTCTTTAATTCTCGTGATAAGTAGGAGAGTTTTCGCTGGGAAGGGCCGTTTTGAAGTTGTAAGCGAAAATTTTAAAAGTCCCAAAATTTCGTGATTTTAATGCCCTCACGTAACTTCGCGACGAGGGACCGTGCAAACCTAGGATACATCTATTTGTCAAATGAAACGATTAAAATGATATTCCATTTTCCAACATTCCTTTCGACCAGTGGACCTTATTTCACCATTTCTTACACTACCGTAACCTGAATTGTACCAATTTTTATTGAATTTCGGATGTTTGAGAAAATTGAAATAGGTATAAAACAATATCAATATCAGTCATGGGATTAGTTTAATGCCATTCATAAATGTCATTAAAAGTGGAACTGTTTTTTTTTTTTTTTTTTTGTAAACAATGACGGTAATGACGGTACTATTTGGAAATTCTCAGTAATTTTAATTTATTAATTGAACTTAATTTTTTTTCACAATTTTCTGGTTTATTTGACAATTTATTTTTAAGAACAGAAAGGAGAGTGGTAACGACAATACATTAGTTATTAAAGTTAATTAAACTGTTCTATAAAGAAAATATTATAAACAAATATTAAGAATAAGATTTACTGGTAACAATACGAATTAATTAATTAACAGATTAATTAACTCATTTATGGATGCTTTTTTAATTTATTTTTTTTGTCAATAGCCGTATCAACAGAAATTAAATACCATTTTTATTACTCATCACCGTCTACTATCGTTGCCACTGTCCTTTTTCTCTCACAAATAAATCGTCAAACAAACCAGAGAACTGTGAAAAATGTTAAGTTGCTGATAATTTCCAAATAGTACCGCCATTGTTCACAGAAAACAAGTTTGCCGTTTTCAATGAAATTTACAATTGACAATTGCTGTGTTTGGTGAAGTGAAATAAACTGAAATGAAATGAAAACTAAGAAACACCTAAAAACGAAGTTAAGATGTTTTTTTATTTGAGTTATAGATTATATAGAAAATTACAAATTAGAAGAGAAAACTATGCAAAGCCATTCATTGTAAAGATATATGGTATATTTTCACATAAAACTAATGACTAGAGAATGATCTTTCTTCTGATAAAATCGTACATGAGACAGCTAACACTGAAAAAAATTGTAGATATCCATTGTGGAGCCCAAATATTACTGCTATGGACTCTCAGATATTTGGAAAACTACGTTTTCGTTAACTTTTTTTAGAAACCTAACAACTGTAACCTCACTTTTATCATAGTCTTAAGTGAAAAATGATAAACTGATCATGGTATTTTTAATTTCAGTAGGAACTGATATCCTCAAAATGAGATGGCATAAAGAAACACCCATTTTTGAACTGAAATGATATAAACTGATATTCCAGGTAAAAGAAACACAGCAAATGACATTAAAATGACATAGTTCAATGCCAATGAAAAAAATTGATTGATTAAATGATTGTCTTAAATTTAAATGACAAATTTATTATCTTAAATTTAAATTGTCTTCAACGCCTTCAACGTCTTCAAACCCAATGAAAATTAGTACAATCCAGTTTACGATGATCCTGAGTAAAAATACGATGTCAATTATTTACTAAAAATCGCTAATTTCCTGATTTTTCGTATAAAAAAAGGACGCCTAGTTGGCCACGCAATCAATGTTTTTTATGAGACCCATTTATTAAAAAAAAGTTCGGACAACAAAACGGATGAAAATCGGACAACAAAAAAGATTTTAGATTTTAAGAGTGGATAGACCTTAAGTGGGACATACTGTATATACATACATATAAAACACCGGATCCCAATACAGTTGAATGAGCGCGAATAATTAATGACTATAATGAGATGAGGTATTTGAACATTATTCGGGTACGTGATTATAATACCGTTTCACGCATTCCTTTAATAACTGAAGCCGTCCCGAATTGCCGATAAACCCGTTTGGATTTTCCGTACCCGATAACGCGAAAATTAGTCGATATAGGTAATCTCCGCACATTTTAACATATTGTCATTAAGATTATCGCTCGCTATCTCCTATCTGTTTATTGACAGCCAATAATAACTTTCTAATTTAGGCGAAATTGTTATCGTACTTTATCGAAACATTTTTTTTCCGTAAAAAAGTAGGTAGGTACCTATAGTAAGTATCGTCAAACAGTCTAGAAATAAAATATGTTTCATTCTTAATAATTTCGGTTCTAGGTGGAAGTGTTCAGTTCAGAATAAATTCGTTTTTATGGTTATGGCCTTTAGGATTTTTAGGGTTATACGAAAAAATAATGGTCTCTTTAGATAAGTAAGCATCAGACGTATGCTGAATTTGGTCGTTATCTATTTTCAAAAAAATATACATAGGTATCTAACATATATATTTAAAATTCAAGAGTGAAATAGCCTTGATTTTTAGTATATTCCATTAGCTTTGTTTCTTTAAGAAAATTATAAATAAATTTCTCTTTTCAGGCGCTTTTAATTGTTGAAGGTTTATTAAATATTCCTATATTTTTTTAACAATTTTCGATGGAAAAAAAATTGGAAAACAATAGAATAAATTTAATATTCCACTAGTTGTTCAATTTTTATATGAGTGATTTAAATCCCTACCCATCTCTTTTCTTGTTCAACTTCTACTTCATCAAATATTTTAAGATTTATAGTACATACAGTGCCGGAAAAAAAGTATTCGTGGATAGAGCGAAACGCAGAAAAACACATTTTTTCAGAATAGACAAAGAACTGAATTATACAGGAAAATGTTAAGCTTTATTAATCCTAAGTTTAACACATATGACAAAAATATACAAACAGCAATTTTAAATTAAAACATAACAAAAATATTAATAGTGTTAAATAACATGAGAAAAAAAAATATTCGCGGATTTAAGAAATTTACATATTTGGAGGACATCAAATCGATATCTAATATTTACTATGCAGACCTTTAGCTTGAATAACGGCTCGTAATCTTCTAGGCATTGATCTCACAATCTTCTGAGTGTATTTAGGTAATGTTTCGTGCCATTCTTCTAACAGAGCATCTTTTCGTTTTGTAATTTATGTTTCCTTACTCGTTTGTCTAAATCATCCCATAGATTTTCTATGGGATTTAAGTCTGGGGATTGAGGGGGTGTGTGTAGTAAGTAAGGTACAGTATACATAAGCCATTGTCGCACACGGTAAGCCGTGTGCTTAGGATCAATGTCCTGCTGAAAATATAAATTGTTACCAATAATTAAGTTTTTTTGCACTGTTGTAAAGTAAATTATTCTGTAAAATGTTCAGGTATACACGATGGTCCATGATTCCATCAATAAAAACCAGATCTCCAACTCCGGATGAAGCCATTCACCCCCAAGAATAAAATCCCACCGCCACAGTGTTTGACCGTCTGTTGGAGATTCGGAACGGAGAGTTCAGTTTTCGGCTTTCGCCACACTTTTCTTCTACCGTCGCAATGAAATACATTCTATTTAATATTAAATAGAAGAAAAGTGTGGCGAAAGGCGAAAACTGAACTCCCCGTTCCGAATCTCCAACAGACGGTCAAACACTGCGACGGTGGGACAACAGTGCAAAAAAACTTAATTATTGGTAACAATTTATATTTTCAGCAGGACATTGATCCTAAGCACACGGCTTACCGTGTGCGACAATGGCTTATTTATACTGTACCTTACTTACTACACACGCCCCCTCAATCCCCAGACTTAAATCCCATAGAAAATCTATGGGATGATTTAGACAAACGAGTAAGGAAACATAATATTACAAATCGACAACGACTGAAAGCTGCTCTGTTAGAAGAATGGCACAAAACATCACCTAAATACACTCAGAAGATTGTGAGATCAATGCCTAGCAGATTATTAGATATTAGATATCGATGTTCTCCAATTATGTAAATTTCTTAAATCCGCGAATATTTTTTCTCTATGTTATTTAACACTATTAATATTTTTGTTATGTTTTAATTTAAAATTGCTGTTTGACAACTCTTAACTAAAAATGTGGTTACAGTAAAAAAAGAAGCAGCCACACGAAATATTTATTTTTTTTACCAAGGTTATTTAAATTTTTTTCTATTATTTGTTTTTAACTTATATACTACATTTTACTTATAATGAGAACGGTGTCTGTCCTTTTTTTCAGTGGGCCAAAATTCGTCTGTAATTGCAGTCATGTCCTTCAATGTGTTACAAAGTTATTAGAGCGTTCTTTTTTATTTAATTTCATTGAAATGTGCATTGTAAATGGCTCTTCATTTTTATAGAACTTTGGTTTAAGTAAATCGATTAAAAACCAAAAACGTTGCAGGGGTGTTCCAGGCATATTTAAGTGAAGCACTCTGTAGCTACATACCTACTTAGATTAAAAAAAAACAATTCTGTGCTACCTAGTACATATTTAAAACAGTATAAATTTTACCACGAAATAATGTTTTTAAAAAAATATTTTCAACATTACCAGAAATTGATTGCCAAATTTTTCCAGTTTAGTTTAGAGTTTTCCTCGTGTTTTTTATGTTTCATTGTTTCGTTTGTGTCTGAAGAGTTTGTAAACGCACAGAGTACCTACCTTCATGAAATAAATTGCATAGAATCAATATGTTATGTTTTACAGATCGATTAAGTAGGGTACTTCAATATAGTTCAC
Source organism: Aromia moschata (assembly GCA_029963805.1). Lineage (NCBI taxonomy): Eukaryota > Metazoa > Arthropoda > Insecta > Coleoptera > Cerambycidae > Aromia > Aromia moschata. The sequence continues at coordinate 296,019 of JAPWTK010000239.1, forward strand.
TTTTTTTTGTACATGAATGAAGTGGAATTTTCAAATATCCATTTATGTATGTATGTATATATCCTCAAACTTTAGAATAATTCTAAGTACACCTATTCCAATGAATTTCGAAATGTTGATTAATTTGCACAGCTATTTAGAAATTCGCACGGACTTATTTCTCAATACAATTAGGTATACTGAAGATGGAAGTTGTGAAAATTATAACGAGCAATTTTATATAGGAGTTCTTCGAAAACCTACTACGCAATTTTTCAGCAAAAGAAAATGTCAATTTTCAATTTCACTCAAACATCGAACCCTGACACCACGTTCTCAAGAGCGACAATCACGATTCAATCCGCATCACAGGCGAACACATCGCCTACACGGCACCGCAGTCGTCCATTCAACCCGAGGACAAAGAAAAAGCCAGAAGCGTACATTCAAACAGAGTTAAATCGAAAAGAAAAACTATTTACTTTTTCCTCGCTGTCATCCACTTAAATTACGGGATTCCTTTGTCGTGCACACTCATCCACGTACTGTTTACAAAACAAAACACAATCGGCGGCTCGGCCCGCCTCGATTTACGCGCGAAATATCTCTCGCGACCGTTCACTCACATTCACGCGTTACTTGGAGGTAAACGCGGAGATTCACTCGGGTTTTTTCGAATTTTCGGCACTACCGACCTTCGACTGATGTTTCCTCGTCTGCTGTCGCGCACCAAACTGAGAAGCAAGAAACACACACAACCGTCACACACAGAGAGCAGCGCGACGTCTGACGGCGCGTTGAACCCAACACAACGCTACGCAACTCGCAAACGACTGAACACAGAACAGAGACTGAGCTCGGCCTGCGACCTCCCGCCCGTATCAGCGGCAGATGTTATAATAAAATAAGGACTAGTCAGAACTAGGGACAGGGAGAAGGGAGAGGGATCGGTCCCCTCGCCCTCCGCTAGAGCCCGGCTGCACCCTACGGGGGCACCCTTTTATTTCCAGCCGACGGCGGCGGCGGCGGCGGGGTGATAGAGGGGGACGGGAGGGGGCAGGGACCTCTACCTTGACGCGGCGAGGTTACAAATGACCGATGGTTTTAACTAGCCGGATTAATAATATGAATTCTTGGGCTAGGGTACAGGCTATTATTAAGACGATGTCGCGGAGTTGTTTTGGCGCTAAAACAGCTAACAGACGCGGAGAGAGGCGTTGGGTTTGGCGGTTATGCGGCAAGTCGGAGCCGAAACGTTCTTTTTTGCCCGCCGAACTCTAGGAAAACCAGTAGAAACGGATTTTGGAGATGTTGCAACTCGGTGTTCGTAAGATGAAAACCCGACTATAAATTTCTTAGTTTCACATAATATTCCAAATGCCGAACGATACATAGGATAACAAATTGATTACTTATATATGTATATGCAGGCCGAAGCCTTAGTGGTTTTAACCTTGAACGGCTGTCAAGTAAATTAAATATGAATATCTGTTCGTCGGATGTAAACCTTATTCCTTATTAGTGACAAATTTTTTGGTATATTTGGATATACGTGGTTAGAATAACTCGTTTATGTTCAAAAACCTTAATATATTTGAATATAGTGCAATTTTCGTTTAAATAATAATTATCTGACAAAAAAAACACACTGTACTTCGCCGATAATGTTTGGTCTTTGTCTATCATAAGAATGCAAATATCCTATGAACAGAAACTATTCAGTCCCAGGACCAACTGCGCACGCGCCTTTTGCAAATTATGAATAAAGTAATCCATTCATAAAAGCCGTTCAAGGTTAAAACCACTAAAAAAGGCCGAAGCCTGCTTATATGCTTCAAGAATTAGGAAACATTGTTTTTTTTTGACGCAATTTGACTCCAAAACGATACTACAGGAATTGATATTGTATATTTAATGTTTGAAGCCTCAGGTTTCATGATGAATAGAGAAATCTGAGGTACCTAAATGGGAAATGGAAAAGCAACAATTTAATATTTTTCTTTTGAATTTTGCAGTATAAGGGTAACTTATGCAGTTAAGATTTATGGCTACTCTTCGTCTACCCCCCAATGAAAAAAAGGGGGGAAAAAAAAAAAAACCCGCAAAAAAAAGAGAAAAAAACCCCCCAACCCTTTTTTTCCCCCCTCCGCCCCCCCAAACGCCCCCCCCCCCACCCGGGGAAAAAAAAAAAAAAAAAAAAACCCCCAAAAAACCCCCAAAAAACAACAACACCCCCCCCCCCCCCCCCCCCCCAAACGCGGGGGGGGGGGGGGGGGCGGGCCCGCCCAAAAACCCCCACCGGCGGGGGGGGGGGGGGGGGGGGGAGGCCCCCCCCCCCCCCCCCCCCACCCCCAACAAAGCCCCCCCCCCCCCACCCACAGGGGGGGGGGGGGGGGGGGGCGCCCCCCCCCCCCCCCCGCCGGGGGGGCCAGCGCGCACACCGGGCAGGAAAAAACACAAAAAAAAAAAAAACAAAACCCCCACCCACCCCCCCCCCCCCCCCCACAAACAAAAACACCCCCAACACCCCCCCCCCCCCCCCCCCCACAACCCCCGCGGGGCCCGCCGGCGCGGGGGGCAAAACAAAACCCCCCCCCGCGCGGTGAAAAAAAACCCCCCCCCCCCGGGGGGGGGGGGGCCCCCCCCCCCCCCCCCCCCCCCCCCCCCCCCCCCCCCCCCCCCCCCCCCCCCCCCCCCCCCCCCCCCCCCCCCCCCCCCCCCCCCCCCCCCCCCCCCCCCCCCCCCCCCCCCCCCCCCCCCCCCCCCCCCCCCCCGGCCCCCCCCCCCCCCCCCCCCCCCCCCCCCCCCCCGGCCCCCCCCCCGCCCCCGGCCCGCCCGGGCCCCCCCCCCCCCCCCCCCCCCCCGCCCCCCCCCCCCCCCCCCCCCCCCCCCCCCCCCCCCCCCCCCCCCCCCCCCCCCCCCCCCCCCCCCCCCCCCCCCCCCCCCCCCCCCCCCCCCCCCCCCCCCCCCCCCCCCCCCCCCCCCCCCCCCCCCCCCCCCCCCCCCCCCCCCCCCCCCCCCCCCCCCCCCCCCCCCCCCCCCCCCCCCCCCCCCCCCCCCCCCCCCCCCCCCCCCCCCCCCCCCCCCCCCCCCCCCCCCCCCCCCCCCCCCCCCCCCCCCCCCCCCCCCCCCCCCCCCCCCCCCCCCCCCCCCCCCCCCCCCCCCCCCCCCCCCCCCCCCCCCCCCCCCCCCCCCCCCCCCCCCCCCCCCCCCCCCCCCCCCCCCCCCCCCCCCCCCCCCCCCCCCCCCCCCCCCCCCCCCCCCCGCGGCGGCGGCCCGCCCCCCCCCCCCCCCCCCCGGGGCGGCCCCGGGGGCCCCCCGGCCGGCGGCGCCGCCGGCCCGGGCCCGGCGGCGCGGCCGGGCCGGCCCCCCCCCCCCCCCCCCCCCCCCCCCCCCCCCCCCCCCCCCCCCCCCCCCCCCCCCCCCCCCCCCCCCCCCCCCCCCCCCCCCCCCCCCCCCCCCCCCCCCCCCCCCCCCCCCCCCCCCCCCCCCCCCCCCCCCCCCCCCCCCCCCCCCCCCCCCCCCCCCCCCCCCCCCCCCCCCCCCCCCCCCCCCCCCCCCCCCGGGCCCCCCCCCCCCCCCCCCCCCCCCCCCCCCCCCCCCCCCCCCCCCCCCCCCCCCCCCCCCCCCCCCCCCCCCCCCCCCCCCCCCCCCCCCCCCCCCCCCCCCCCCCCCCCCCCCCCCCCCCCCCCCCCCCCCCCCCCCCCCCCCCCCCCCCCCCCCCCCCCCCCCCCCCCCCCCCCCGCGGCCCCCCCCCCCCCCCCCCCGCCCCCCCGCCCCCCCCCCGCCCCCCCCCCCCCCCCCCCCCCCCCCCCCCCCCCCCCCCCCCCCCCGCCCCCCCCGCCCCCCCCCCCCCCCCGGCCCCCCCCCCCCCCCCCCCCCCCCCCCCCCCCCCCCCCCCCCCCCCCCCCCCCCCCCCCCCCCCCCCCCCCCCCGCCGGCCCCCCCCCCCCCCGCCCCCCCCCCCCCCCCCCCCCCCCCCCCCCCCCCCCCCCCCCCCCGGGGGCCGCGCCGGGGGCCCCCCCCCCCCCCGCCCCCCCCCCCCCCCCCCCCCCCCCCCCCCCCCCCCCCCCCCCCCCCCCCCCCCCCCCCCCCCCCCCCCCCCCCCCCCCCCCCCCCCCCCCCCCCCCCCCCCCCCCCCCCCCCCCCCCCCCCCCCCCCCCCCCCCCCCCCCCCCCCCCCCCCCCCCCCCCCCCCCCCCCCCCCCCCCCCCCCCCCCCCCCCCCCCCCCCCCCCCCCCCCCCCCCCCCCCCCCCCCCCCCCCCCCCCCCCCCCCCCCCCCCCCCCCCGGCGGGGGGGGGCGCCCCCCCCCCCCCCCCCCCCCCCCCCCCCCCCCCCCCCCCCCCCCCCCCCCCCCCCCCCCCCCCCCCCCCCCCCCCCCCCCCCCCCCCCCCCCCCCCCCCCCCCCCCCCCCCCCCCGCCCGCCCCCCCCCCCCCCCCCCCCCCCCCCCCCCCCCCCCCCCCCCCCCCCCCCCCCCCCCCCCCCCCCCCCCCCCCCCCCCCCCCCCCCCCCCCCCCCCCCCCCCCCCCCCCCCCCCCCCCCCCCCCCCCCCCCCCCCCCCCCCCCCCCCCCCCCCCCCCCCCCCCCCCCCCCCCCCCCCCCCCCCCCCCCCCCCCCCCCCCCCCCCCGCCCCCCCCCCCCCCCCCCCCCCCCCCCCCCCCCCCCCCCCCCCCCCCCCCCCCCCCCCCCCCCCCCCCCCCCCCCCCCCCCCCCCCCCCCCCCCCCCCCCCCCCCCCCCCCCCCCCCCCCCCCCCCCCCCCCGCCCCCCCCCCCCCCCCCCCCCCCCCCCCCCCCCCCCCCCCCCCCCCCCCCCCCCCCCCCCCCCCCCCCCCCCCCCCCCCCCCCCCCCCGCCCCCCCCCCCCCCCCCCCCCCCCCCCCCCCCCCCCCCCCCCCCCCCCCCCCCCCCCCCCCCCCCCCCCCCCCCCCCCGCCCCCCCCCCCCCCCCCCCCCCCCCCCCCCCCCCCCCCCCGCCGCCCCCCCCCCCCCCCCCCCCCCCCCCCCCCCCCCCCCCCCCCCCCCCCCCCCCCCCCCCCCCCCCCCCCCCCCCCCCCCCCCCCCCCCCCCCCCCCCCCCCCCCCCCCCCCCCCCCCCCCCCCCCCCCCCCCCCCCCCCCCCCCCCCCCCCCCCCCCCCCCCCCCCCCCCCGCCCCCCCCCCCCCCCCCCCGCCCCCCCCCCCCCCCCCCCCCCCCCCCCCCCCCCCCCCCCCCCCCCCCCCCCCCCCCCCCCCCCCCCCCCCCCCCCCCCCCCCCCCCCGCCCCCCCCCCCCCCCCCCCCCCCCCCCCCCCCCCCCCCCCCCCCCCGCCCCCCCGCCCCCCCCCCCCCCCCCCCCCCCCCCCCCCCCCCCCCCCCCCCCCCCCCCCCCCCCCCCCCCCCCCCCCCCCCCCCCCCCCCCCCCCCCCCCCCCCCCCCCCCCCCCCCCCCCCCCCCCCCCCCCCCCCCCCGCCCCCCCCCCCCCCCCCCCCCCCCCCCCCCCCCCCCCCCCCCCCCCCCCCCCCCCCCCCCGCGCCCCCCCCCCCCCCCCCCCCCCCCCCCCCCCCCCCCCCCCCCCCCCCCCCCCCCCCCCCCCCCCCCCCCCCCCCCCCCCCCCCCCCCCCCCCCCCCCCCCCCCCCCCCCCCCCCCCCCCCCCCCCCCCCCCCCCCCCCCCCCCCCCCCCCCCCCCCCCCCCCCCCCCCCCCCCCCCCCCCCCGGCCCCCGCCGGGGCCCCCCCCCCCCCCCCCCCCCCCCCCCCCCCCCCCCCCCGGGCGGCCCCCCCCCCCCCCCCCCCCCCGCCGCCCCCCCCCCCCCCCCCCCCCCCCCCCCCCCCCCCCCCCCCCCCCCCCCCCCCCCCCCCCCCCCCCCCCCCCCCCCCCCCCCCCCCCCCCCCCCCCCCCCCCCCCCCCCCCCCCCCCCCCCCCCCCCCCCCCCCCCCCCCCCCCCCCCCCCCGCCCCCGGCCCCCCCGGCCCCCCCCCGGCCCCCCCCCCCCCCCCCCCCCCCCCCCGGGCCCCCCCCGGGGGGGCCCCCCCCCCCCCCCCCCCCCCCCCCCCGCCCCCCCCGCGGGGGGGGGGCGCGCGGGGCGCGCGCCCCCCCCCCCGGCCCCCCCCCCCCCCCCCCCCCCCCCCCCCCCCCCCCCCCCCCCCCCCCCCCCCCCCCCCCCCCCCCCCCCCCCCCCCCCCCGCCCCCCCCCCCCCCCCCCCCCCCCCCGCCCCCCCCCCCCCCCCCCCCCGCCCCCCCCCCCCCCCCCCCCCCCCCCCCCCCCCCCCCCCCCCCCCCCCCCCCCCCCCCCCCCCCCCCCCCCCCCCCCCCCCCCCCCCCCCCCCCCCCCCCCCCGGGCCCCCCCCCCCCCCCCCCCCCCCCCCCCCCCCCCCCCCCCCCCCCCCCCCCCCCCCCCCCCCCCCCCCCCCCCCCCCCCCCCCCCCCCCCCCCCCCCCCCCCCCCCCCCCCCCCCCCCCCCCCCCCCCCCCCCCCCCCCCCCCCCCCCCCCCCCCCCCCCCCCCCCCCCCCCCCCCCCCCCCCCCCCCCCCCCCCCCCCCCCCCCCCCCCCCCCCCCCCCCCCCCCCCCCCCCCCCCCCCCCCCCCCCCCCCCCCCCCCCCCCCCCCCCCCCCCCCCCCCCCCCCCCCCCCCCCCCCCCCCCCCCCCCCCCCCCCCCCCCCCCCCCCCCCCCCCCCCCCCCCCCCCCCCCCCCCCCCCCCCCCCCCCCCCCCCCCCCCCCCCCCCCCCCCCCCCCCCCCCCCCCCCCCCCCCCCCCCCCCCCCCCCCCCCCCCCCCCCCCCCCCCCCCCCCCCCCCCCCCCCCCCCCCCCCCCCCCCCCCCCCCCCCCCCCCCCCCCCCCCCCCCCCCCCCCCCCCCCCCCCCCCCCCCCCCCCCCCCCCCCCCCCCCCCCCCCCCCCCCCCCCCCCCCCCCCCCCCCCCCCCCCCCCCCCCCCCCCCCCCCCCCCCCCCCCCCCCCCCCCCCCCCCCCCCCCCCCCCCCCCCCCCCCCCCCCCCCCCCCCCCCCCCCCCCCCCCCCCCCCCCCCCCCCCCCCCCCCCCCCCCCCCCCCCCCCCCCCCCCCCCCCCCCCCCCCCCCCCCCCCCCCCCCCCCCCCCCCCCCCCCCCCCCCCCCCCCCCCCCCCCCCCCCCCCCCCCCCCCCCCCCCCCCCCCCCCCCCCCCCCCCCCCCCCCCCCCCCCCCCCCCCCCCCCCCCCCCCCCCCCCCCCCCCCCCCCCCCCCCCCCCCCCCCCCGCCCCGCCCCCCCCCCCCCCCCCCCCCCCGCCCCCCCCCCCCCCCCCCCCCCCCCCCCCCCCCCCCCCCCCCCCCCCCCCCCCCCCCCCCCCCCCCCCCCCCCCCCCCCCCCCCCCCCCCCCCCCCCCCCCCCCCCCCCCCCCCCCCCCCCCCCCCCCCCCCCCCCCCCCCCCCCCCCCCCCCCCCCCCCCCCCCCCGGGGGCCCCGCCGCCGGCGCCCCGGCCCCCCGCGCGCCCCGGCGCCCCCGGGCCCCCCCCCCCCCCCCCCCCCCCCCCCCCCCCCCCCCCCGCGCCCCCCCCGCCCCCCCCCCCCCCCCCCCCCCCCCCCCCCCCCCCCCCCCCCCCCCCCCCCCCCCCCCCCCCCCCCCCCCCCCCCCCCCCCCCCCCCCCCCCCCCCCCCCCCCCCCCCCCCCCCCCCCCCCCCCCCCCCCCCCGCCCCCCCCCCCCCCCCCCCCCCCCCCCCCCCCCCCCCCCCCCCCCCCCCCCCCCCCCCCCCCCCCCCCCCCCCCCCCCCCCCCCCCCCCCCCCCCCCCCCCCCCCCCCCCCCCCCCCCCCCCCCCCCCCCCCCCCCCCCCCCCCCCCCCCCCCCCCCCCCCCCCCCCCCCCCCCCCCCCCCCCCCCCCCCCCCCCCCCCCCTCCCCCTCTTTTCTTTTTTTTCTTTTTTTTTTTTTTTTTTTCTTTTTTCTTTTTTTTTCTCCCTTCCCCTCTCCCCCCCCCCCCCCCTCCCCCCCCCCCCCCCCCCCCCCCCCCCCATTTTATAAATACATTTTAAAATTATATATATATATATATATATATATATATATATATATATATATATATATATATTCTGAATCAGCTTGACACTACTCCCAACCTCAGGAAACAGAAAAATAAAAAAGTTCATTTTTCCATGTTAAGTCTATGGGAGAAAATTTTCTAATATCCAAATAGCCATATAATCTAGGTTAGGTCTTGGTTAGGTTCATGTTAGGTGTAGAGTAGGTTTAGGTTAGGTCTATATTTAGGTTAGGTTTGGACATTAGAAATTTTCCCCCATAGACTTAACATAGGAAAGTCCACTTTGTCTTGCATTTATATGTAAAATTGATGTAAATAGGTTAGGTAACTAGGCAGGTAATTAGGTAGGTTAGGTTAATGCTGACTAGGTTAGGTTAAAGCTGATTATATGAATGCTGATTAGGGTAGATTATCCTTCATTCATCTAAATTGGTTTAATTGCCTATAAATAGAAAATTGGTAACTTCGCAACCGAACACCATCACCATAGGAAGTTGAGGGTAGTGTCGATCGCTTCGTCTAATCAAGGCAGTTCCAATGATATATGGGATGCCATGTTTTATCCTATAAATCGTCTTAAATTCATTAAAATTAAAATTAATTGCAAAATATTGAAAAATTTGTAACTTTTTAACGAAAAGTTTCCGGAAGTTGAGTAGGGTGTCAATCGACTCCTTATCTCATGCCCTTTCGATTGACATAAAATGTTTTTAATTTCGTCATTGGGGGGTAGACGTAGTTTTATCAGATATATAATAGGTTTCTACTATAAGTCGTGAACAACTAAAACTATACCTTCGAATTTTATAATTATTTTTGTATTTGGTTTTACCCTAATACTTAATTCATTTCATCATAGACAACCCACAAAAAGTTGAGATTCCCCCTCTAGCCAGTATTATTATTGTGTTAAAAGGGGGAGTATATATATGAAAAAACGTAGGACACACAACCAGTTCCTCTGACAGGTGCCAATTGTTGCAGGCGGAATGCCTGGCGCCTTTTGTGCCCATTGAGCTACCACTGCGGCTATAATTGCGACATGGCGGTATAAATGTAAATAAGAACTTATCAAATTTCATACTCGTACGTCGTTGTTAATATACTCATTAAACACAATCAAATTTGTACGTGGAGCATAGGGTGACGAGTAACATATTGAGACTCAACTCATTTTATGAAGTTTTTGTTTAGGTTTAGACACCTCTGCTAAATTAGTTAAATAAATTAATCTCCATCTGACTGACTGTATACTATTTCTAATGTGAATGTGAAGACATAAAAAAGCAAGTTTGTCAGATATATTTTCTAAAATTGCTAAGCTCACTATTTAATGTTATATTCATACTTCAGTAAACTGTTAGTTCGTGACGTTCTTAGAAAGCTAGTTTGGAAATATTTAAAAAAAATACATAGATATAAATTTATTAGTTAGCATTAAAATAAGACGTTCAAATGGTTGGAAAAAATAATTATAAATTAAAACACCTTTATGTATATTACTATACTTAAGAAAATTTTGAAGAGCCGGCAACAGTGACAGCTAACAACGACCAACGACCAACGAGTTACAGTGATCCAATTAGAGTATTTTGCATTGCATCGAATACGTTAGTTAGCTATTTATACGGTCTACTGTGTCGTTAAAATGATTTACGACATTCGTAATTCCCTTTTGCTTCCGCCAGTGACGTGTTTGTGTTTTATTTCAGCTAGGTTTATTAAAACAGACAATTTTTTCAGATTGTCTGGCTAAATGAGCATTATTTACAGAAAATTATATTACAAATATTATGAGTTTTGTATGCAGGCTAATTTTAATCTCCTTTATTGATTTGAATGAAAAAAAAAATATTTCACGATTTTCGAATTTATAAAAGATATATGCATGCCATTGGGCGGCGTTAGCCATCAAAGGAATTAAAAATATATCTCTTCACATTGAGTTTAGAGAGACTATACATATATATTATGTCTGTACATGATACATGTATAGGTATTATGACTGTACATAGATATTATACCGTTCAACCGCTGAAATTAAAGGTAAACTTACTTTTTAGCCTTCACTCACTAGTGACTTCATTTTGATGACATTTAGCATTCAAAGTCTGTTATTTCTACCATCACCTGTGTTTACATACATCTAATAACTTCAATAATTTCACATAGGTACATAATAAATACGAGTATGAGTTTCTTTCACAAAGTTATAACGAAACACTCATCAACTGATGACGTAATTAAATGTCATTTAAAGGAGTGTTGAATGTTAGCTGTTATTATGTCGAGAATGTAGAAAGATCTATTGCAAGGGTGTAGAAGAGAGATATGTATATGTTTTAAAAAATGATGCTATCGCTAATACTATTAGGTACCTTTCGATCGGTACTGCTCATATTTGCCCTATATACGGTATTTTGAGTAATAATTGTGTTTGTCCATAGACTAACCACTAGAGACCACAGAGACGAGACCCATAATAAAATTTAAAAATAGAATATCTAGACGTATATTCTAAGCTAACTCCAGTCGTTATATATTATATTTTTTATATTTATTTCATTACTTTTCCATAAACTTTTCCATAAACGAACATTGTTTCACAACTTATTTATAAACAGTCCAATGGTGAATCATTTTTATTTATTTATAGTTTCAATCTTCTCATTATATTCAATGTAGGTACATTGAAATCAAATCAAATTAAGAATAAGTACATACATACATGTGTACATATGTAGTTGGTATATACATAACTCAATGTTATATATAACATATGTATGTTGGTATATAACTCCAAATAATCAACCTACTACGAGTAGGTACTTGCTTTCACCAATTTTTTTAGTTCATAATCTAATTGTTAACTGTAAACATATTATTCATTTAAGCAATATTCCGATGTTATAAAGAATAACACTTTTTTCTTGAATCATGGACAATACAGATTTTGTAACCGTCTGCTTTGTGAATTTACTGCTTCGGAGCATCATCTTCTATTTTTATCCCATATTTTCTTTTTTATAAAAATATTAATAAAAGAAGTGCAACATAATGATTACGACACTGCCTGTCGTAATTTTCTCTAACATACTTTTTATGTGAATATTTTCATCTTCGAATGTGTTCTGACAAACGTCAACTAAAGGCACTTGAAAGGAACATCTGTTGTGACGCGAGGTTTCTAAAAATACCGAATATACGTGTATTTGAATTTTTTTGAAATTGTATAAAACTTGGAGAAAGGTATATTTTTACGGTACATCAGCAGGTTTCTTATTTACAAGAGAATTCCAGGTATTGAAATTTGTTTCTTAAATGTATATCCCGGTAACTATTCAAATTTTTGGGATTTTCCTAGGGAATAATTTTCCAAGAATAAACGTATTTCACAAAGCACTTGGATATTTCGATCTTATCTAAAATCAATTTTTATCTTTCTGTCTTTTTAAAACAAAAATTGCCTATTGCAGTCTTGAAATGGCCGTTTCTACACTTGCAGGTTACCTTGCACCTTGCGGTCATCCCTTTTGTATTGCCTGGGTCTACTCGAGTTAATTTGAATTCTCGATCTAGGATAAACGGTATCAAGGCGAGTAGAAAGGGGCGGCGAAACTGGAATTTGTCGTTTTGGCGCTAAAGCAATTGCCGCCAGAACTAACAGATACAGTGGAACGTTGGAAAGTCAGTTACATTTCCAAACGCGCTTATACATATTTGCCTTTGGTCTATCAACATACATAGTCTCAGATTTGTAAAAGTAAGATAAATCTAGATGGTTTGAATTATTCGATTCTATACCCCGTGGTATTCATTTGTTTTGGCCTCGTATCAGATAATCAACTTATTTGAACTAATAGTAAGCGACCTTACATACATATGTATATTCCATACAAAATAAAAATCGATGCATGTCACGTATTTAAGTTTTAGAGTACTCAGTGCGATCAAAAATTTAAACGTCTGTTTAGATTGTTATAAAATTATTCAGTATTTCGAAATAATTTTGATTAGCATATGGATGGGCTCTTTGTGTTTGTTTATTGTTAAATAACTATTTTTTCTACATTAAAAAGAGAAATAATTTTAAAATGCATTGGTTGGTGTATAAATATGCAAGTACAAAATGAGCAGGAACATTAACATTCTGTAATAAAACATGTTTTTTTAACGGGAGAAAAATTTAGTAGAAAAGACACATGGAAGTTTTGAAAGAATACAAAAAAATAGATTTTCTCACAAAACCATTCGGTTCCAAATAGTGCAGAGTAGTTTTTTTTGTACATAAACATTAATTACTATACCTAAATGTTACCAATAGCACTTATATTCAGTGCTACAGTATTTGTTACCCGCTTGATAGGATTACCTTTCTAGGTGATTTCAAAAGTTCATTATTTTTTATTTTTGTGAAATAGAATTCACTGTAGAAACATTCAATTTTAGGGCTGCCGTTACACTTTAAAACAATATATTGGACTGTCGTTTTAATTATTTTTTTATTTTATATCTAAATTACCTTTCTAATAGCTGTTAAGCATAGCAATGGACCATTATTGTCTCGTTCTTTTTCAAAATAACGTATCAAAAATGCTACTAACTCTTGGCAGCAGCTGTTTAACTGTTATGGTATTTTGCAAACGGAAGTCTGATAACTGTAACACTTTGACTGTTCTGAAAATAACAGTTGTTCGATGAAAGGCATACAATTTAACAGAAAGTTATCTTTATTTTGAAGGCTGAATACAAATCCATTATAAACAAAAATTAGATATTTGCACAGTTCTTTCATTAAATCTTATTTTTTTTTATATTTTCATTCAATCCCAAAGACATTTCATTAATATTAACAAATATATATAATTTTCGTAGACAATAAGCTTGTTGACATATACTTCCAGTATAACTGGAAGATATCACAGATTTCTTAAAATGTTTTAGTTAAATAGAAGGTGCATTGACTTTACTTTGCTGACAATTTTTTTCGAATTTTAATATTCATCGTTTTTGAGATATAGGTCCAACGTGGTGGGGCACTGTGTACACTAGGACAGATTCATATTCCGTTTCACAAATGACATCCTGTACATAAATATATTTATTTATTAAATTTTCATTTCATTATGACGACGACTGTACATATTTTGTCATTTAACAATGTCGTCAGAATGAGGACTCTATGTTTGAAACTAATATGGCCTTTGTAGGACTACTCCCTTGAAATATTTAAAAAGTAGGCGTAATATACATATAAGTGCACATTTTATTTTATGCCACTTTTAAATGGTTGTAAAAATGTTATTTTTGGCGCTAGAAAATTGCACAGTTTTTTGTAAAGTTTACAGACTGTCAAATGTCAAACTTATTGACACAACGCAATGTTTTTCTAATGAAATACAGTTGTATGTTTTTTACCTGTTTAAATATAATTTTTTATGGCGATCACGGAGATATGCCACACGTGCCTTTTATTTTTATTAAAAACGGCATTTTTTTTACAATAGTACCTAAGTATAGCACCTAAGTATAATAATAATAGTAATGTAAGTGGTATGATACCAAACTCACTTGTTTCACTTAATAACAACATCATAACATAGTATAAAACAAAGTCGCTTCCCGCTGTCTGTCCCTATCTTATCTACTACCTATGTATGCTTAGATCTTTAAAACTACGCAACGGATTTTGATGCGGTTTTTTTTTTAATAGATAGAGTGATTTAAGAGGAAGGTTTATATGTATAATACATGCATAATATAGTAGAGAAACACTGATAATTTTAGAGGTTTCTAATGTGATGTCGTAAACCGGGCGAAGCCGGGGCGGGTCGCTAGTTAGTAACAAGTAACAAGCGATAAGCTCAGCTATGTACATATATAATTATCTAGATATTAATAAATATTGCCATGTGATGGAGATCACATCTGACAACTATTATTCAAGTAGCTGAAAATATACAGTCTTCCATTAGAAAGAAAGTACGTCATTTTTACTTTTTGGCATCGAGGCCTAAAGTTTTACAGAAAACTGTATAATTTGATGTTTTTGGTCTTGAATTTGCTAGCTCAAAAAATATTTATTTCTTCAGGTTAAAAGGGACAAAATAAAATGAACACATTGTATATATGTATGTACATATATGATGCGTAATGTTGTCTTATATTGTTTCGTTTAACGAAATTGGTATTTAATGTAACTGTAATTTTAGTATAAATGATGTTTTTTCTGTAAACAATCCTTCTTTATTATACTTCCCGTACCGATAAAAATTACTGGCAGGAAACGCGAGATGAGAGATAAATAATTTGCCGGTCTTATTACTGCTTAAATTAAAACCTTAATAACGCTTTCAAACGTATAATTTTCACACGTTTTTCTGACATTCCTGACTCCAAACACTTGAGTTCGACAAAACTAGCTCCGCTCAACATTACATTCCGCTGGTATACCCGCTAGAGATAGCACTAAATTATAATAGTCAGAGCCGTACATAGTAGGGTTCGGAAAGTTTGCTCTCACGCATGTTAAACTGTGTTTAACTATCCAGCGCTTCCGTACGGGACCGGCGCCAGCGTACTACGCGCATACGCGGGTCCCGGCGCGGTGGCAGGAGCGGTCAGTGCCGCACGGGTAAGCAATACACGCGCTTATAATATACAAGGCGCTTAAAAAATACGGTTTATATTTTAATTATCATAGAGTTTTAAAGTGACGACCCCACGTTATGGAACACATTTTCGGACCCTAGTACATAGTACATCACTGGGAGAAACACGGAAAGTTGTATTTAAATAACACTACCTGGCAACAGTAAAAACCTGTATGTGTCATAGACGTATTTATTTTTTTACTATTGATCATATATTATTCATCCGTGAACCTTTATGTACAAATGTTTGACGGATATACACTGCGTTAGGTAAATCCCATTGTGGTACATAGGATTTTTTACGCGAGTAACAATTTGTAACAATGTTTTTAAAATTTAAGAACTTTTTGTTTTGGCGAAAACCTGTAACTGAAGAGGACAAAGGGGAACATTGAAGTGACGGGTCTACCGGATATGGAATAAAAATGTAATAACATTTTATTTCTTAGAATCCAGTAAATTCGTGTACCTAGTACATTAATATTTTTTCTTACCCCTATTCATGATTACTTTTATGAATAGTTATGAATACATTAATTTCGATAACCCTCAACAAAGCGAGATTACGCTGCCATTTAAATATTGACTATTTTTTACATAATCTCTTCGTTTTGGCGAGGACCTTAACTGATATGAGCTATTTCTTCCGGCCAGCCTAATTAAAATCGATAGTTAATGACAAAGACAGCAATCAGACAAAGAAAGAACAATCACGCAAAGGTTATAATTTATTACAGCTGATACCTTGCGGAAAAAGTCTATTTCTTCCAAAACATAGGGAAATGCGGATTGTCCAGTACCTAAGTTAAATGACAAATTTCAGGAACCATCACGTACAAATGAAATAAAAATTGCGATTTTGTAATACCACGCTGTTTCTATGTGTTATGCTTCTTAGATGATCATAATAACAATTCTGTTTATGACACCTTCTTAAATGTTTTTCTCACTCTCACCGACGAAGTTGCTTTCTTTTGTAAAAAACGTCATACCGAGCTCCGAGGCCGGTCTAGCGTCTGAGCGTGAGCGACATAGAACTAATTCATTACAGCTCCTATACTCCCGATCATTATCCCGGTAAAAATAGACAATTTTGAGGATCGTATACGGGTTGCATACCTTTCAGGTGGACTTATGTATGTTCTTATGTTTTACTGAAGTATGTACTTTTTCATGAATTATTTCTTATATAAACAATCCCTATTCACTGTCCGACCCTGTCTTTTAAATTTTAGTGCTATCTCTAATACCTACATACATCGTGTTTATTTACACAAGGACCTTCTGTAAATTTTGACTTTGTTAAGTATAAACAAACAACTAATAGATGTTACATTATGTGTACTGTAAATATTGACGATAACTCGAGAAAGTTCAGTGGAACGGCTCAAGCCAGCGATTCTGAAATGGGGAACAGTCTTCTTGGCGTCTTAGAATGTTTCGAAAAAATGTTTCTTTGATGGGTTAGCGCAGGTGTAAACAAACCCACGGCGGCAATGACAAAATTGAAAGAAGTGTGGATTGTTGACTTCAGATAACTGCCCATAGTTATCCTTCAAGGGGTGACATTTATGTTGAAACTTGTAGCGGATCGAATTTTTAGTTTTCGACATTTCTTGTAAAAACTGGGTGTTAGTGAAACACTTCTGAATACTTAAATGTTTCTGTCCTGTTTTTTTTTTGCAAATTAAACTTCTTTCCAAATACGACCTCCTGTAGTCAAAAACTCCACTTTTTTTAATCCCCACTTTATTCTGAATACATGCTGTACTTACAATTACCATAGTAGGTACTTAAAAGTTAAATCGTATGGCATGTCGGAAAACAATGAAACAAACATACAGTGCGGACGTAAAGTTTGCATAAATTCTGTGTTAAATTTTAAAGTTTTCGACATTTCTTGTAAATACTGGGTGTTAGTGAAACACTTCTGAATACTTAAATGTTTCTGTCCTGTTTTTTACAAATTAAACTTCTTTCCAAATAGGACCTCCTGTAGTCAAAAACTCCACTCTTTTTTATTCCCACTTTATTTTGAATACATGCTGTACTTACAATTACCATAGTAGGTACTATTTTTTCATTCTAAATTGAAAATAGGTAGAAAAAAGCAAGGTTGTCAGCTTTAAAAATTGCTAGAAAAAATTATTTTAATTAAATAAATAAAAATTATTAATAATTAATAATTAAAACAACTTTATGTATATTACTATACTCAAGAAAATTTTAAAGAGCCGGCGACGCGGCGGGGCGGGCCAACTGCTGGAGGCTGGTGGCGCAACGTAAACCACTGTCGGTAAACCACATTGCATATAATACATTGCTAATATTTGTTCGGTCCACTGTGCCATACAATTTTTACGACGTCGTTAAAATGATTTACGACTTTAGGAATTAGGAACTTAAACTACTTGTTTAAGACGCCAGTGACGTGTATTTCAGCTAGGTTTTTAACACAGACAATTTTTTGAGATTGTCTGACTAAATAAGCATTATTTACAGCAAATTATATTACAAATATTAAGAGCTTTGTATGCAGGCTAATTTTAATCTCCTATATTGATTTAAATGAAAAAAATGATTTCACAATTTTCGAATTTATAAAAGATATATGCACGTCCATGGAATCATAAAGTTGCACCGTTTTTTTTTGTTCCACAGGCGTATTTATCATTTTCAATTAAAATTAGAACGACTATACTTAAAAGTTAAATCGTATGGCATGTCGGAAAACAATGAAACAAACATACAGTGCGGACGTAAAGTTTGCATAAATTCTGTGTTAAATGTCAATTTTTATTTCCAATTACGCATCGTATGCATTCAGAAGTAGTAGTGACGCCTCCATTTGTTTGTACATGACGTCATAGATAATTTTTTAAACACAATAAAATAATTTTTTTTTTACTTTTAGATGCTCCAGTATGATCTCAAGTGATTCGTTTGTGAGTTAGAGACAACTGAAAATTGCAAATTAAAATATTAAATATAAATACTTTTAAAAGTGCAATAAATTATAATTTACTATTTAATTAAATGGTCAAACTACATGCCATTTCCTAATTGGCAGTAACCAGGGCTATGTTGAAACTCATCTAAAACGTTATTTATTGTTTTCGGGCAAAGTAGTTTTATTTCACTTCGTATTATTCTTTTCAAAGCGTCAATATTGTTGGGAGTATTTAACTAAATCTTAGAATTGAGATAACTACAAAAGTAGTCTAGAGAAGTCAAATCAGGAGAACTTGCTGGCCACTCTATATGCGCTCACCTTCCAATCCACATGTTGAGAAAAATAGTGTTTAAATAATCACATGAAGCCATACCAAAGCGAAAACATCCCTTGTTGAAACCACACCAAATTGCTAAATGTATGCCTTTTAACCTAAATATAGGTACTTACCACTATTTATCGAGTTGATAACACTTCATTACTTCACAAAGTAATTTTAGTAGGTATTATTTGCAATATTATGACAGCAAAAAGTATAGCGTAGTACTGAAAATAAAAATTGACCTGGCCAAGGATTTTTCAAAAATATTTTTGGTTTGGAAAATATTGAATTTATGTAAACCTTCAAGTCCTCACTGTATATAGTAACCTATACATTTTAGTTTTTACAAAAGTTTTTATAAGATAATTGATTAGTGTTTGGTATTTTTTTTCACCGGGTTTTATTATTTTTTTTAATTAATGAAAAATAAGTACTTACCTAAGTTGAATAACTGTAGTGTAATATACTTTTCGTTTTAGTATTTGTGCAATGGGCACAATTCTAAAGAGAGCATTAATTGATAACATTTTTTTACATTTACTGAAATTATGTTTCTTCTGCCATTATATTAATGTGAGTGCTGAATGAAACTGAAAGAAATACGACCATACACGTAATTTAATAAATTTTGACCTAGCCATCATTGAACTATTATTGGGAAATAAATTATGTAAAAGCACAAGGTAAAAAACGAGGTGTAAAGGATCATATACAATTCAAGTAAGTTTCAGCACAAAATAATTGTGTGACGTCAGTATTGTGCAATAAATTGTGTTTTTTGATCGTTTGCGTAAGCAGATTTATAGTTTATATAATTTATTTTTTACTTTATGTATAATATAAATTGTGCCAGATATTGTAGGTATAATATATTTGAACATGTATAATGGCCCTTAAGGGGCACACCTAGTGTGAAACTTTGAAAAAAAAATCGATTTTTTGTTTTTGCATATTTCGATAGTCAATACCTTTAAAAATAACATACTAAACGTTCACGTGCGTATCTCAAATAGTTTTTGAACTACAGCCTTCTAAAGAGTAGCCGCTCATTGGTTAGAAAGTTACGTTTGCTACGGGGCCTACCTGAGTTATTGTTTGGACTCTGTCGTCATCGTCGGCGTCGGATTTATATTTAACGGGCCCTTGGGCACGAAGGCTGTGGGGGCCCCCCTTGTAAGAAAATCGAATTCTGTGGGAGCCCCCTTGTAAGAAAATCAATTTTTTTATTATCTAATTATATATCGGTTATTAATTATTATATTCTCTCGAAGAAGTTTTATTATTTGAATGATCAATGTGTATGTGTATGTTCCACGTTCTTTGATTTTTCGAAAATGTAGGAGACAAAAAATATGGGTTATTCAACTTGTGGGGGCCCCTGGGTTGGGGGGTCCCCCGGGCACGTGCCCAAAGTGCCCTTATGTAAATCCGCCACTGGTCATCGTAAGTCATTATAATAGGATTCCAACAGGCGGTTTTTGAAGAAGAGGAAGGTGAATTGTATGGGCCTGAAATAGCAGATTAGCTCTAGGTATGATATTTATCTATTTATAACAATGAAATCAATCATTTTATCTTTGAACGCGTTTTTCTCCAAATTGCATTTTTCTAATTTGCTGCAGTTAGATATAACTCAATTACAAATCATCCGTTCGATTTGATTTTTTTTTCTGCTTATTTTGTATATGTTTCTCTATACAATGACCCTGCAGTTTTTCGATTGTATGAAAAATGTAATTTTGGCACGCCAAAAATCATCAGATTTTAGAGCGAATTTCTAAAATTTTTTTTTCAAAACTCTGCCATTTTCTTATATTCCAATTCTTTTTTTTCACAATCCTGGGTCATTACATAGGCAATACCTTCTAGTTTAACAGTTTTTTCTATTTTTTTTATTCCAGCCACTGTGAAGGCCGCAATCACTGCAGCAGTGGAGGAACTTTTTTTTCGAGACTTGGGAGATAGCGAATAACTCGCTGAAAATTATTTTTTTTTTGTTTAAAAATTTTGCTATGTATTCACTATTTATGTGCAATATATCCTCAAAATTTGACAACATTTGATGCAGTACTTTTTTTTTTATTTAATTCCCAAAAATCACCTTTTTTTTAGGCGGTCACACTAGGTGTGCCCCTTAACGTTATTTAAATTCAACTTTTACCTCCTCCCAGAGAGACTAATGGATACACAAAAACACAATGTATGTTTTTTTCCTTGAATAAGCTCCGTTACAATAATACGGGTACGTACATATCTCCCTTCTCGAAACAATTCTGTCGACGCCAATGACTGACATTACGATATATACGCGTTCATAAAAATAACTTAAAACATACACAAGCAACCACGCGTTGATATGAACGTTCACATTCATACGAATAAAAAAAAGTATTTCCTATAAATCATATTCCATAAAAGTGAGTCATCGTCCATAGGCGCTAAATTCATCGGCAAATATAAAATAACGCTCGACTTGAATGATCCCGAATTATTACAGTTAGAAGAAAGACAATGAACAGAGTTTAACGGATTCCCCGTTTTTGAACAGTTACGCGTACAGCACAGCCTTATGCACTTTTGACATCGAACTGTAACAACGGGATAATTCTATTATGAATGGTATTGTCTTTGGTCGAGAAGCTTCGGGTTGGTAAAATACAGGTTCGTTGAAAAGTCGTGTGGGAATTAGAAGAAACCGAAGAATATTTTGCCTACTATTAAATATAACGATAGTTAATGTCTTAAAGATGCTAGGAGCCAAATAATCAAATTTGCGTTTACAGTAGGTAATTAAATTTTACCTCTATTTATATTATTTTTCTACCCCTCATTGGTTGGTCCTCAATTCTGAAATTCGGAATTTTTTCGACGTAGATCGTTTGACTGTTACTGCCCAACTATTATTTTCGTTTGCTTGTGATTGTTTCTGTGATTGACATGCAGAGAGGGAGTTTGATTGCTTCTTGCAACCTAAAGGCCCCCACACACGATCAAATTGGCTTGACAAACATGTCAAAAAAACTTGTCAAACGTGCTTGTCAAACCTGGTTTGACGTTTGACTTTGTACCAACACGTTCAAACTTGATTGTTGAATTTCTGTCCAACACGCTTTAGCTTCAAGTAGTTGCTGGTTGAGTTGGTCGTAATTAATTATAAAATGGATTTTAATCAACTTAGTTATGTATATTTATTGCCTGATGATGAGTGGAACAGCCAAGAGAGAGCAAACTCACTCACAAAAGGCTCCCTCAATATTGAGTACCATTTTCTCGAAATCAAACAAATACCACATGAGAATTTTGTACAAATATTATTGTACATTTTTGTAAAATACAAAAATATACAAAAATCACTCTATTTGATGACGTATGAACATATGAATTTTTCAAAGTTTTCAAGAATTGTTAAAATTGAGTACCACTTTTGACACTTGATTTTTTTCATTTTTGAAGGGTGTACAAAAATGTACATGTACAATATTCGATGTTTTCATTGGTATGGTAAAATTTTGTTTTTGGTAAAAGTGTACCTCAAGTTTGAGTACCATTTTTATATCTCGATTTTGGCCGGTTAAATAGGGTGTACAAAAATAATTCTTGGTTGGACAAAAATCACTCTTTCAATTAAATTTGAGGACGTATAAACATGAATTTTTCATGTCATTTTTTTCAAAAATTGTCAAGATTAAATAACACTTTTGAGTATTTTTTTTCATTTTTCAAGGGTGTACAATTTGCTTTTGGTGTACAAAAATGTACAAAATTCGATCTTTTTTACTGGTATTGTTAAAATTTGTTTTTGGTGAATGTGTACATAGACCGTTCATATATTTTGAGTACCATTTTTGTATTTCGATTTCGGCCGGTTAAATAGGGTGCACAAAAAATCATTCTTGGTTGTACAAAAATGTACAAAATTCTCATGTGGTCTTTGTTTGATTTCGAAAAAATGGTACTCAATCTTGAGGGAGGCCTCACACAAGTCTTGGTCCACGAGCTGGGGTCCATAGTTCTGATGAGAGCATTACTCGCTGACTGTTGAAGCTTGACTACGGGCAGAAGACTGAAGTGACAGGCAAAAGACTATGTGAAACACAGAAATCCGCTCTGTGAGTCACAGAAAAAATGAACTTTGTTTGATGGTTTCAAGATTTGACCGTTTAATGCTCCCCCACACGAACAAATTTGCTTGTCAAGCTTCGAGTTGGTAAACACATTTTCTAGCAGAGCCTGAAAACTTTCTACGCTTTCAAAAAGGGGTTCAATATTATGTGTGTTATAGTTTAGGTTTCGTATAGTCGAGGTATTCGAGTTTCATGGTTTCTAATCTATCCCCAGTCACTAAAAGAGGAACCAAGTGTTCCCAATGGATTTGTACTTTTCTGTTTTCACAAATTTCTAGACGTTATGTACCCGTGTTTTAGGTTTTTAGGATCAGGGTTTCTGTTCAATATTATTTAATAGTTGTATCGGAGTGTTTGTGACTGTTTCTAGATAATTAGGGCCTAATCTTGCTAAATAGACGGATATTTAAAAAAATCCGTGAATTTCCATGCTCATTCAGCCAATATAGCGCTCTACACAGCTGCCATATTGAATTTCCAAAAAGAGGCTACTATGCATCTGAAAATGATTGACCTAAGGAAGATTTTGAGCTAATGATTATACAACGCTTGTACATATGTAATACAAAATATTTAAAATTGATATACATATGTATATGCTAATTTTCATAGAGGTCTCCCAATAATGGATGTTGCAGTTACGTTATTACTGCTGTTTAACCTTACATTTGTAGGTATATTAAGTAGGTACAGGGTTTTCGTTTATATTTTGACACTCACGTATAGGGATTTGTTATACGAAAATAGAAAAAAGAGTTGTATAAAAGTATCAGTAAATTTTCTCTATTATCAAAATTTTAACAATCGGACATCGAAAAGTTACAAATCGCAACAACCCACAATTTTTTTAACGAAAAAGCTTGTATGTTTTTTTACTTTTTTTGCAAGACCTCTTCTTCCTAATTTGAAGAATGTATGCTTTATTGACATTTCATCTAAAAGTTTGCGAATTATTTAAATTCAAAGTTTAGTAATTACTAGGGTCCGGAAAAGTATGCTATCACGCAGAGTCGGCACTATACAACTCTATGATAATTAAAGTATAAACTGTATTTTTTAAGTGCATATTTCTTGCCCCTATATACGTACGCCACTGTCCGTGCGTAGAATGTTATCCCGAACGTCTTCGCGGGAAACCAAGACCGTAATACACTTTCTTCGTAAGAGAGCGCGCTATTCCAATATAGCAATAAATTCGTTATATAGCAATCAAATATGTATCCTATTTTCCATTGCCTACTAGTTATACGTTGCGTATAACATATTTACAGAAGTCATTTCAACGTGTCGTAGGAAATATTCAAAAAGACACGCAATAAATATCTGTGACTGACAGTGGACGAAAAACATATTTTCGTGGTAATAAGGTCGTTAATGTTCTGATACGAATTCCAGGTGTTTCAGATATTTCGCCCCCGATATTGATAGTTAGTAAACGGGTTTTGCAAACAACGGCTAAAAGTATAGAAATAGTAGTAACACGTACATTTTCCTTAGTAGATGTCAAATTGTGAATGACACGCAATAAGTATGTATATACATTATTAACACATTTTTACACATGTCATCTTTCGTCAATAACATAACGGATTACGAGTCCGACCCTGTGTTACAGCACACGTCCCGAACCCTAGTAAATACATAATATATTAAAACTATCGGGATCTAGATTGCCATGAAAGAAAAAGCAAATAACCGCATCACGAGTATATTGCATTTTGACGTTTATTTTTGATAATGTTTTCATAAATGTTTTTTATGAAGTTTTTGAGTGAGTACGACATTCGACACAAAGCAGATTTAACCTCACAATACCCACAATACCACTTGTATTGGAAAAATGAGGTTGCTGCATGACTAGGTTATTTAGTTTTAGTATTCTAAATGTAGGCCAAATTTATATTAACATAACAACTAAATTGGGTCCACGAATTAAACAATAAAAAACGCATTTTCGGACTAAAGTTTCCCATTATGATACAAAAACACAACAATAAACAAATAAATCCGAAGAAGACCTTTGAAGTAGTCATTCTTTTGTTTACCTCTACCAAATCCACTTAAAAAAAGTCTACCTAAAGCCCTCTCTTTCGACCGTAAACGCTCACGGCTTAACCGGCATCGCACTCGTTGCTTACTTTTCGACGACGATATATGGCGCCACCGACACGCGCTACCCTCCGCCGTAGTATGACAATAAAAACTTGGTTCTCTACGCACTCGTTGCTACATTCACTACCGAAGCGTCTCTGGAATGCCTTATTATCATGCTGTTACTGTTCTGCTGCCGTCTCGGGCTCTGTGTAATTTATACACTGCTTCGTTCGTATCAGACGAACCTATATTAGCACGAACAGACGTTAGCGAAGAGTCTAGAAGAGTGCGGACCACTAACCGAGGGCGTGAGACGTTCCGTTCCTCCTTGTTCTCCATCTAAGTAGAAAGGGAAATACCTATACAGCTATGTAAAATGTTAAAATGATCAATAAAGTTCAGAAATATGTGCAATGTGTGCTACAACGCAGAGCTTGGCACTATAAAACTCTATGATAATGAAAGTATAAACCGTATTTTTAAGCGCCTCGTAAATTATATACGCGTGTATTTCGTACCCCTGCATACCCACGCTACTGACCGATCCTTCCCGATGTCCAGGGATTCACGTCTGCGCGGTAGTACGCCGATGTTATGTGAGAACGCTGGATAAGTAATGTTGTGCGGTAAGCCGGGATTTTCGAACTTATGATAATATTTATTTTTATGAAGTTTAGGATTAAAAATGAATACTAAATATGCCAGCAACATTATAAATATGTCATCAACGTCAATACTAATTTAGCCGAAACGAGGAATCCTTTTGAGGGACCACTGCAAATCATTAACAGGCTGAAGGAGACGGCTACATACGATACAACAATGAGTTTACAATTACTAAATCTCCACTACTTATGCCTCAAAGTTATCAACCCAAAATATAGATATATGAAAATATAGATGAATTTAATTGATTTGTTTTGTCATAAATTCACAGATTCATTTAGAAGACGACATTTAATGAGATGTCAGATGGTTCAACTAGATGGTAGATTTAGAAGATCCACTTGTTTGGTTCAACGTAGATTAGATTAAATAAATTCATTGATTCAGGACTAGGAAACGAAGTGATTAATTGAGATTGATATACCTACCTACTATTCCTGACATTACACTTACATACATACATACGTCTTATGAGGATCTTTTGATGAAGTTCTTGAAAAGTTGTTGAATAATTTCCAATATTATGACATCATTGTTTTGGTTTGTGAATACCTTATTAAATAGGGTCAACTATCAGCAGTAATACCCCGTACTTTTTTAACATTTCTATAACTTTCAATATGAACAAAATAACATGCATTCTATTACTGCGAGCGCATGACAATACTGATAATTGAAAATTGCTAACTGGTACCTACTATTAAGCATACCGAAAAAAAAAAAACCGGAAACGAAGGATTTATTTATTAAATGATAATGAGAAAATGCTAATGAGAAACCACAATCGTTTTTGCAAAGAACGTGCGCAAAGGATTCTGGAGCTAGTTCAATTCGGGATCAAAATAGAGCTTATATATGTAGCTTTATAGGTACAGGCTAGAATACAACTTCCAGCCTAAATGGCTGTTCTGAGTAACATGACATTTTAATTGCATAGTTCTTAAGAGATAGTCATCTCATGATTAAAAGACTTCCAAAGCCTATATAAAATATCTGCATCCGATATAAATAACAACGTGTCAAAGAGTTTTCCGAAATTTAAAATGTCTTAATACATATAGAAGCCATGAGCGAAGGCTCAGGTAAAATTTAGCGCTTCCTATAAAATAAACGTCCTGTCTGACTCGGCTGTCAATTGTCGGCTCAAATTTCTAGACCTGTAAATATGAATTCTAAGAATATAAAATATTCCTTCTGCGAAGGAAATACCGCCAAGAAAAGACTCGAAATTCGACCCTTTAGGGAAAAAAGAATTACTGCATGTTTTCATGTTTATATGCAGACTATTATTGTGGATATATCTGGACATTCGAAAAACACGATGTGCACCAGATAAGTTAATAAAAGGATATAAATGTTAAAAATCTTCAGAACTATTTTTGTCCGAATTAAACCATTTTTTTGTAGAACAATGCTTCCACTCCACTATTTTGGACATAATTACAGCAATGTATTTAGAGAACTGGGTTCTTAAATATTTTTATTACCATACAATATGATTTACGACTTAACAGTGGAGCTTGAATTTGTAAAACAGGGGAACTGTTCTACTGTAATAGACATATTTTATGTTGTTTTAATCAGATATTGCGAATTAAAATAAAAAAGACTATTTGGGTCGATTTAAATTAACATAGATATACAGATTTAAAAAACGAATAAAAAAGTTGATAAGAGATAAACTGTAATGGGTCTGTTTTCACTTACGATATTTTATAGGGTACATATACCAATGCTCCAAATACTTAAAAGTTTAAAGCCCACAAAATGCCAGGTGCTCGTGACTTATTTGAATTATAAATCAGGAGTTTTAAATTTATATTACACATTCCAAATAATAAATTGTTTTTTGTTTTAAATTCGGGAAATATGCAAAGAAACATATTAAAAAGATTAAAGAAAATAAATTAAATCAAGAATTGTTTGTGAATATTTTAAGTAGTCAAAAAGTAGTTAGTTTGAAAATATATACAGGGTGCTCCACGGAGGGTGGCCTAACATTTCGGGAGAACTATAAATCATAGGAAGCTGAAAATTTGCATCTGGGGGTTTTCCGGGATGCTCTACACATCCTAAAATGGTGACTTTCTAGCACATCCGGATATATCGGAAGTGGACACTAAATTCGATATGGCTTGCTATATTATATATAATGCTGATTAAATGGCTTGCTATATTTTCCATGCCATATTTGGTTTCTACTCATTAATTTAAAGTCACTTTAGTAACCACTGTTTATTTCTAACATGAACGGTTTTATTTACAGTCAATAATTCTAGAGTACCTACGGGAAAATCTATAGGGTGCTCAAAATGGAGGGTCAAACTTGAACAATTTTGTCCTGTACTTCGTCACTTATTTTAAATACCTTCCCTCTTTCATCCTATTTATATAAATATTAGCATTTCCTATACCTAAATTGTACGGTTTTTGAATTATCTCAATGTTCGAGGTTTATCAAAATTGTTCGAATTTAATCCTCTAATCACATTGACATTACTCGAAATAATAATTTGAAATAACTCGAAAACAGTATTTTTAGATATAAGGAACATTAGTATGTCTTGAAAGAGGATAAAAAAAGGAGCTTAAGAAATCATAAAATATAGTACGTTCTTTTTAAAATAAGCGACGTAATAAAGGAAAAAATTATTCAATTGACCCTGTATTTTGAGCACCCTGTACATTTTTTCGTATATCTAGTATGTTTGACAGCAACCTCAATATTTCATTCGTATATTGTAAAAAAATTAACTACAGAAATTTACCACAACGAAAGTTTTTTTTTGTACGGGTTTACAGTTTCAATTTTTATTCTTAAAATTGAAATATCCAGAAAATCGTTTATTCTAAAGATAAGTGGTTCCGTATATTTTAAACATAAGTAAAGATAAGTGGTTATTAAAGTGGCATTAAATGAATGAGTAATGAATAATTACAAAATTATTGTTCAATTAGAGCTGTATAAATCAGTAAAACAAAAATATGAATGAATATGATATAAATACAATTTATTTACACCCTCAGTAATTCGTTAATAAATATAATTACATATTTCAAAATGTATCAAATTCCAAAAAGTATTCTTGTGATAGTCGGTATTTTTTGTATAAATGGATTTTTCATTGAAATTCTGAAGTGCGAGGAAAACGCGTGACCTTGAAAATTTTCGCCTGTGGCGCTAATATGTACTCTCGCAGGTCATATGTTGCTTTATCGCTAAAATGCCTCCCCTCCTGAGAAGTCTTCTGGATCCGCCTATGATCTACATATAGTACGAGTATTTTTCTTTTATGTACGTTGGTAGTAAGAGTTACAAATTTAAGCCGTACGTTTTGCTACCCAGCAACCCTTTATATTTACTCCACTTGCACTCTAATTAAAATCTAAATGCGAACTGAAACACTTCTGGATAGCATTTAGAAATTACCGCTTTTAATATTTGCCACCTTTTTTAAATGAGTTTTCCACTCGTTCCAACTCAAAGCTGGCCGCACTCCAACGGCACGGCACACAAGTTAAAAACCGGCACTTTTTTTTTAATATCGATCGGGTAATAAAATTTTCAAATCGAACCGGGCCGGCGGGCCCAAAATAAAATCCCCCTGGTGTTTATAATATAATTTAGAATTTGGCATTCGGTAACCTAAACACATCTGGCCTATAAATATACCTGTTTATATTTCCACGGCGTATCAAAATATTTTAATATTTTTCTTGGAATGCTGCATTATTATCGAATATATCGACACACTCCGAGAAAATGTTTTCCTACATCCGCCCGGGTACGGCCTCATTTATTATTTGTGTATGTACGCGTACGAGGGAACCCGTAAATATTTAAGCGGCGAGGAAAATTACGGAAAAGCCGCGGTCGCAACACGGCCGATTTCGGGTTAAAAGGGGAGGGTTTTGGACGAGGAAATGTACTATTTCCTGAAAAAATGACGGTAATAAAATGCGTTAGACGTGAAGAACGAAGTTTCCATTTATACACTGGAGCTCCAATACAATATAACATCATATACCGCACAAGGTAGGTGAAATTGGACAGGTTTAAAGAGAAGCTCCGAGTTGTAAACGAGATACAGTGTGTCTCGATTTATAGATGTACAAGCCAATAACTTGGTAAACGAAAAAACAAATGAAATCCAATATTTTTTTTCTGATTACTCTACAAGGGAAGCATATTTGTAATATGTAACTTTCCCCACATTATCAGAGCTTGACCTGTTATGATTTATTTTTTGGAATGATTTTCTAAGAAACTATAAAATAGTTGACGCTGAAATTTTTGCATTACATTTTTTTCGTCGTTTCGTTGTCCATAATCTACTTTTAAGTGCACCCTTCAAAATCAATATGTAAAAAATGAAATCTCTATGTTTAACAGAAGAATTAAGCAAAACATCAATTGTGCGATATATTTTGAACGGTAATTTTGGGCACTATTCAGATATGCAAAAATATGCGGGACATCCCACATAAAAAGTCGAATTTCTGTAATTAACTATTACTATTGCTTCAAAAGAAATGTATTTCAACTTACACCATTCAATTTTCCGTAAAAAAAATTCAAAAAGAGAAATGCAGAAATACCTTTAGCTTTAAAATTCCTTTTTTTCGTCGCCGTTTGGAGTTTTTATTTATACACTGGAGCTCCAATCTAATGTAACATCTTATATATACATAATATCTATGTATGTGAACTTATATCACGGACTTTCTTGTAGACTGTGTAGTTGGATAGAAAATATCCGATTTGTATATTCAGTTGACCAACAATTCTGGTTGGCTCAGGCAACAAAACAAAGATGCCAACTGAGACGTTGCCTCGAGGCATCGCCCTCATCAGTAAAAAAGGAAATCAAGAAGTTGAACTCGAACGACAAGTAGGCCTATCCTATTAGTGGTTTCGTGTCTTTCGCTTCGGTTTTTAAGCTACAGGGCGGTTGCTAAGGTAGGATATGCAGCAATATACTTAATTCTAGAATGGGTATAATAAGTCAAATTGTAAACATACCATGGAAAAACGTTTTTCCGTGGTTGAAATAACTTATTTATTTTCGATGATGACGATGAAATCCAAATAATAAAAAATAAAACCACAGTCTAGAGATATGTTGTCCATATTTATATTAACCATATGCTGTTGGAGTTATTTTACTATGTAGATAAGGCATTACGTCAGTCGGAGACCGGTGATATTCCTAAGAAATCCGTCGGATATTGCGGTTTAGCTGGGATGCAGCTATTATTTTCGTCAATTACATAAATAAACTGGTTAAAAGATCACGTTTATTGAAGTAGGAAAGTTCCATTGAAACAGATTTAAAATAATATGCGATAATACATAATGTATACAGACAAGCTACAAACAAATGACCGTTTTAATAACAATACATTTTAATAAGCGGGTAGGTAACATTTGTATGCGCATATGTTTGACTAGGTAAACTGATTTAATGACGTTCTGTTGAAAGTAGTAGATACATTATTTTAAGTGTTAGTTTTAATTTCCACATACGAACAAGATATGTAAGTATTAGAATATGTGGTCGCTAGTCCAGTCTCAATTTAAACAATTCCCTATGTGTATGTTACACTTAAACTCATGTCTTATTTATATAAAAAAATACGTTATTTAGTTACCTACTAATTTGGTACAAAATTCGTATTCAGACTAGCAAAACGAAATACAAGGCGAAAATAGAAAATACAACACGACAGTTTCCACTAAAGAGACTCGAGTTTCAAAACACGTCGAAACCTTTTGATGTGACCGCTTCCGAGCGGGATCCGAAAAACAAACAAACTCCAACTGTCGCAAAACATGCCAGTGTTCAAAAAGTTTGCGAAAAGTTACAGTTTTGTTTTATTCGACACAAGTTTGTGTTTTGTTTCTGTTTTGTCCGTTTAGTGGAAAACCGCCTTTAGGACTCTCATATGTTTTAAAAATGAGTAATTTCATTGAATTGATTACAAAGTTACTTTATACTGAATACTGAATATCTAAACTAAAACTAAATCAAGTAATTATTTTTACTTAAGTTCTCCAATGTATCAAAATAACAGTTCCAAGCCTCTTAAAACCCTTAACGGAAATATTAATTTCCATATTTCACTCTACTTTCTTTTTCCTCCTGTTATCTTCCAAAGCATAAATATACGTACAATTGGTTATATGTAAAATTTGTAGTAGTTTACTTAAAGTTAGAAAGAACAAAAGTAGTCATCTATTTTAAAACGTTTAATTTTGTTTGTGGTGGTGGGAGGTATATTTCGTCACCCGCGTATGAAATATGTATTTATCGTCCAATAGGAACCAATCCGATTTTTTTAAATGTCAGATATCGGGAGCGGAAACGATAATCAAAACTAACAGCCCCACTGATTAGGCCCCGGCAAAAAATCTATTAGCGAATACGAATTGGCACATGGGACAGGTACGTTTGCCTCCCATCTCCTCTCCTACCTACCCAGCACGTAGACCCCAATTACGTTGCGGGGGGAGATAATCGCAACGTGGCCCCGTATGCATAAACGTTTTCATGGGATTCCCGGAGGCAACGTTTCCCGTGTTCCCTGTGATTTCAACCAATTACAGCAATGCACTTTGCGATATTGTAAATTATAGAACAACAAACAATGAAATGAATCGGCGAAGATATTGAGAAGATAGCAGGTTCATCCGCAATAGTTAATATATTTGGTGGTGGCATAGGAATTAGTTTTATTTAATTTGCGTTAGTAACGAACCTGTACGACGTCTAGCCCTCCATTTACGTACCTGAAAATAAAAAAAAATATATTAGAGAATAGAACTATAAAATAAAACTGGACGTTTTCCACGAACACTGAACTACTATACTTTTCTAGACACGCGGTTAACAGTTAATAAACGGTTAACAGTTTTAATATTCTCCTGAAGATGCCAACTTCGTTGGCGAAACGCCGTCGAGAAACGTATAGTAGTTCGGTGTTTCGTGGAAAACGTCCAGTTTTTTGTTTCTACGTCGAAGGTTCCAGTACCCACTCCAGTATATAGAATTATACTTTGAACATGTCTATCTCATGAATTTTTAACATATTACTTTGTAGACAGTTAATAGTTATTTTGGTCATTTGTACATCATGTTGCCCCATTTTCCTGTAATTAACAACGGCGGCCTTTAGTATGTTTTTTTTTATTTTTCATTTAGATATTATGATTTGTACATACATACATGGACTTATAATGGTATTAGCAATTTTTAAACTTGTTTTCGATTAGCTTGTGAAGCAATTATATAAAAGTTGTATTTTATATTGAAGTAATAATTTTTGGATTAAAGAATGGATTTGATTACAGTTTTTGGAAATATGAAAATAAAACTGGACGAAGTAAAAGTTTTAGTCCCTCAAAAAGAACGGGTTCTTTTAAATCTATATTAATTTTGATCACTAGTTCTTTTGCTTGGTTTGTACGAGCTAGTTTAAGGCATTCTCATAAGGAAGAGAGTCGATTGAAGATGAACCACGCAGCGGAAGGCCTTCATCTTCAACAACCGATAAAAATGTCGATAGAATACGGGATCTTGTGCGTTCAGATCGTCGGTTGACGACAATAAAAATCTGCGCAAAAAAGCATGGAATGGCACATTTCAAGCTCTCCAAGATACAAAAAAAGTAAGAATGAGCAAGTCGAAGATTTGATAGCCAGGGAATTGTCCACAAAGAGTTTGTGCCTCTAGGCCCAACAGTAATTCAACTGTTTTACAGAGAGGTTCTTGGAAAACTTCGAAAAAGTGTATGCGTGCGAGACCAAACATCAGGAAAAACTGGATGTTGCTTCACGACAATGCGCCTCGTCACACAGCCATTTCAGTAAACGAGTTTTTAGCCAGTACCTACAAACATTCCTGTGACTCCTCTGCCTCCTTATTCGTCTGATTTGAGTCCTTGTGACTTTTCTCTCTTTCCGAGATTGGAAAAATCACCTCAAGGGACGTCATTTTGGGACCATAGAAAACCTTCAAACGGCTGTAACCGACCAGCTAAAGGATATTCCAATATATGAGTTCCAGCACTGCTATGAGGAATGGAAGAACCATCTCCAGCGCTGTGTGGCTTCCCAAGGAAGTTATTTTGAAGGAGACAATAATGAATTGTAATTCTATTCGAATAAAAAAAAATAAAAAACAGTCTCATTACTTATTTTTACACACCCCGTATACAAACACCTAACTTCTTGCCCAACTCTCCTCTACTAGTAAAATAATTTTTCTGAGCAACATTTTCTCTTTACAAACTTTTAAAACTTAAACGATTATCTCATCTATCGAGATGACATTATAGTTAAACGCGGTTATTTTTAGAGATACGCTCATGCTTACCCAAATCTCCCCTATTGTCGATATAAATCTCACCAAGCGATATTCTCTGGTGATTTTTCAAAGTGTCCGGTATAACAGACTGTGGTAATCGGCGCTTATTTTATGAAAAACGCTCGCCATCTATCACGGTAAGGAACAATAATAACACGCGTGATATTTCCTAATGGCCACGAATCACATTATCTCCCAGAGCCGAATAAAAATCGGGTTTCTGACCTGTAGTAATCAAAAGTAGGTAATCTTTCTAGGAATGTTCTACCTGACGGCGATTCTTCAACTTTCAAGGGGCCCACCTCGCCTCTATCTGGCTCGTCCCAAGGACAGGTAGAGGACCGAGGAGATATTCAGTATTTTTTCAACGCCACGAACACGTTCCGATGTGCTCACTTTCTGTTGGGAATCGTTGCACAATGAACCTTAACGACTTTGCGGGTAATAAATGGTTCTTTGTTGGCCGATCGAATTATCGCGTTGCCTTGTTGACGAGTACGTTGTACCTGATAAACGTAAAAAAAATAGTTTCATCCTAAACTATAAATGTTATTTTATCGGGTTAATTTCCCCAAATTATAGATATGATCATTTATATCACGACTGTAAGATGTTACTAATAAATTCTACACCACTACTGTCCATACACTGAGATAAGGTATCAGTTATTTGCATACGCTGTACAGGACAGGCCAAATTGGACACATTTAAAAGGACACTCCTATATTTATTTGTAAATAAATTAAAAATAAGTTTTTTTAAAAACAGGCTTTTATTTAAATGCTCTAAAAAAGAAGAAAATAAACATTAAATTGAATCAAACCCATCAATTTATTACATTACACAATTTATATGATATTAAAGCTTGTCACGAGATTTACTTGTGTAGATGTATTTACCTATTTTATAAAACACAACCTTTTTTTTCTTAGATTTTCTTATGTCAAGATCAAGTTACATAATTATTACATTCTTGTTTATCTACACAAGTAAATCTGGTGACAAGCTTTAATATCATATAAATTGTGTAATGTTAAATTGATGGGTTTGATTCAAATTAAAGTTTATTTTCTACTTTTTAGAGCATTTAAATAAAAGCTTGTTTTTTTTTTTTTTATTTTTAATTTTTTAGTTGTCGTGTTTTTGTATCTAAATGTTTTTCAACCAGTTCATTTCATTTAATGCGTCATGGTTGACAGGTCGTTTGCCCGTTAATTAAGTACAGT
This sequence comes from Aromia moschata, assembly GCA_029963805.1. NCBI lineage: Eukaryota > Metazoa > Arthropoda > Insecta > Coleoptera > Cerambycidae > Aromia > Aromia moschata. The sequence continues at coordinate 330,384 of JAPWTK010000239.1, forward strand.
CTAGTTCTTCAATAAGGAGACCTAGTGATTTGACTCTACTTAAGGCCACGTACGTCCCTACATCATTTGTTCGAGCACCACCAAACTATCCCTAACCTATACCAAGTTATAACTCTTTAAAATTGGTATGGTGGCCATCTTGTTTTTCGTCATTTTTAATTTTTTTCACCACCGCTAGAATTTGCCTAGGGTATAGATTGATATTAGTTAAGACACGACCCCGCTGAGTCTTACTGTTTAGCCGGGCAGTAGTACACCATCTCCTCGAAGGGTTGAACGCAGACGTCAGTTTATTCGTATTCTTCTTAGCAAACCCTTTCATTTGATACCCACATTATAGGAGTGCTTAAAAATAACTAGTCCGCCATCTTGGGCGGTCCGCCATATTGGATTTAGAATGGTTATTTTATTTTTTTTCGTCTTCTCAGCAAACCCTTTCATTTGATACCCATATCATGGGAGTGCACAAAAATAACTAGTCCGCCATCTTGGGCGGTCCGTCATATTGTATTTAGAGTACATTCATTTTATTTTGTTATTTCTTCTCAGCAAAGCCTTTCATTTGATACCCATATCATGGGAGTGCGCAAAAAAATAAATCTTCCGCCATCTTAGACCGTCCGCCATTTTGAATTTAGAATGACATAACTTAGCCATTTGGATGCATTGTCATCCAAACTAAACGTGTATGCAAAATTTCATCTGAATCGGTTGAGGATAACTACTTTAAAATTCAGTTGCAAGATTTGACCCGAACATACATATGTATAGGTACATACATACAAACACACATTGCAAGTTAAATAAAAGCTTGTAAAAAATGATGTCGGTGTTTGAGCATATTCGATCTGTCACGTTTTCAGAGATGTCTCGAAAATGTGCATTTTTGAATTTTAGAATTCAACGGTTTACATTATATTTCTCCCCTAGAAATATTTTAAGTTATTAACGGTAAAATCGTTTTTTTATATATTTAACATTCGGAGAAACCACCGGGAAAAAATTTTTTCTCTGAAATTTTTAAAAACGTTCTTTCCAAAAACGCACATTTTTAAAAAACATCTTAAATGTCTGAAAGGGAGATGATGATCTGAATGATATACATACTCGTATATCAATGTGCAAATGTCACCATTAAATTGATGATAAAAAAAGTAAGCCTCAGACACCTCTTCTGAGTCTCAATAATCGAGTTTACAAATTAGAGTCATTGTACATTGTCCAGTTTCCATACATTCGACGTTGAAATAAACCTGAGTTCTCAGTATAACCCCATTGTTTGGATAATATTCTTGACCCTATTCGCAATAAATATTCGGTTTACACATATTGGTAATCATAAAATAATAATGTTACGTATTTCTCTTCCAATAATTCAAATCTAACTTTTAAACACGTTTATTAATAATCTACAACTCCTCGATCTTAACTGTGTAACATTCAAAACATAATTAACTCTATCCTAGCAACAACACCACTATTTATAGTTTTTACATTTTTAGAAAATTCTTTTGACATCCAGAATATTCAATATGTTATTCAAAAGATGTGTAAAACTAAGGAGACCGAACTCGTTCGGTATCTAGGGATCAAATCTGTCCGCCTCCAAGAGGCGCTGTAAACAGTAATGTACCCGATGTCACGTGATGAGCAGCGGTCCACATGTGAATGTTCATCATAGAAAACCATGCAATGGTTTTATATGACTTTTATCATTAAGCTGTCAAAGCGGGTGCTTACATGCCGTTTGGCTTTAAGAAAAATACATACAACAATAAATATGGTTCAAAAGTACTGTGTTGCATTGTGTGATATAAGAAGCGGTCTGAATAACCGGACATTATTTCAAATTACTGATGTATGTATGAAACGAAATATTTTCCTTTGTTGTATTGTTAACGTTGAAGCACGTAACATGAAATGTTTTGAGTACATTTTCATATTGATCATTGCGAAAATTTGTAATTGCAAAGATATTACTTGTGCAGATTCAATACAATATTCAATAACAATAAATTAACGAAAAATATCGAGCGTCTGTCAAATGTATTCGCACCACGGACATTCACATGGACTCTAACCTCTAACGCACACAGATTAGTACAGAACCACGGTATGCGTATATATGGAGACATCCAAAAAAAACATCATCAACTCTGGCTATAAACGAGAGAGATAGAAATAGCAGTCATGTCTAAGCTTTTCGGTTGTGTCAAACTTTTGACAAGTAACTGTCACAGTTTGTAAAATAAACAATAACTGTCATATGATGTGACAGTTTTGACAAGTAAATAAGGTTATAAATTCGAATAAGAATAGAAATACGTTTTTTTTTTCTTGGCCAACTTTGATGACGTTTTTTTTGGATGTCTCTATATATCTGTTTATATACCGTAGCAACTAGAGTACACAACTGTTTACAGCGCCTCTGGAGGCGGACATATTCGAGCCCGTCGCGTTATACAGCGAAAAGCCGCAGTTCGGTCTCCTTAGTTCTAGTCTTCTTGGTTATTCCATACAATTCTTTACTAATAGCTAGTGTATAAACTAAATAAACTAAGTATGTAAACTATAAAACTTAATAACTGTCAGCTGTCACTAATGACACTTGACAAATGTCACAATAATTTCTTGATAAACTTGTTTGGGATTATCGGTCAGTTTATAAAAACAAAAGTGTTTATTTTTTTCTAACGTTTCGGCTTATTCAACCATAATCAGAGTTACAATTACAAGAACAAACATTTTTTATCTTATAAATTTATATAAATTAATGCTAGGTAACTTACAATATATTTTCTATTTTCTCTTTGAGTCGTGTCTATTGTAGATGTTTAACAATAAGTGCGACTGAGGACTGAAGCATCTACAATAGACACGATCCAAAGAGAAAATAGAAAATATATTGTAAGTTACCTAGCATCAATTTATATAAATTTATAAGATAAAAAATGTTTGTTCTTATAATTGTAGTTCTGATGATGGCTGAATAACGCTGAAACGTTAGAAAAAAACAAAACCTTTGTTTTAATAAACGGACCGATAATCCCAAACAAGTTTATCAAGTTAATTGATCAACGGCCAAGAAATTCCAAATCTATTCAAATAATAATTTCTAATTTAAGTACCTACAGCTGGAAAGACTGTCCCACGAGTATTTAATGTGGTAGATATACACATTTAAGATAATATAGTAATGCCAGTATTGTTGTTTACATTCTCTTAATTTAATTCGTTTTGTATACAGTATACGTAACGTTATGAAATTGCAAATTGTGGCCTCAGTTTCTACCTATTAAAGTGAAACATCAATCATATCGCGATTAATATTACAAGCTTGCGAAGGTCAGGAGATAAAGGTGAGAGTAGTAGTCTTCTCTGTATAACTCAACACTGTATTCAAATCTGACCTCAAAATTGCTTTAAAATCCGCATTAAGCGTTGAAAATTAGATTAGAAATGATTATGTTGTCTGTTTTCTTTTTGCTCCCTATTTTGGTGAGTTATGTAACGTAACTATATGTATACAGTGCTTTCGTAAGGTAGTGGATAAAATTTACAAAAATGCCACGGACATTTTTGGGAAAAATGCTCGGATACGTAAATATCTAGGTACAAATTAGGTCTTGAGTTTTTTGGACCACTTGTCAAAAGGCTATAATGTTATCGATATATATTTTTAAAGATAACCTCTATTTCTTATGACGGGAACGGAATGAGCTTTGAAGTTAAAAAAAAAACTGATTTTACTAGAAATGAAAGAAAATTGACAAACATAATTTATTTCAATCTTCAAACTGTGCACCGTTGACAGCCTGAGCGCGCAAGAAACTCAAGAAAATATTATTGACTGTTATCAAAACTTATCAATAGCTGCTAGACGTGTGCGCCATATTTATTGACGAATACTTATTTAAATCATCGAAGGTCGTGAGCTGGGTAATATATACATATATTTACTTTTTAAGTATCCCGAAAAAATATCTAGGGCTGTCGGATCTGGCGATAGATACATAACGTTGTTGGACTGGTGTTAAAATTAAGATATAGGGGAAAATGAAGATATAGAAAAGTAACACTGATCACTAGAGCTGTCCATTTTAGTGCAATTGGTAAAAAAATATGTTCAATAAATAAACAAACAATGTATAATATATTCAAATTTAAAACATTCAAATTTAAAACAAAAACTCTAAATTAGCGTTTTATACGTTTTACAGCTCCCTGGCTGAAAGATTTGAACGATCTCCATAATGTTATGTTCCCTATTTTGAGGCATAAAACTTGCTCCTAAAATAATATACATAAATGATTAATTTTCGAAATTAAATATGTGATGTTTTGGATTTCACAGGACGCGACACTGTGTGACCTGTCTAAAACTTTCATATTTAACCTGACCTAAAACGGCACCTCCGAAATCGTTAACGTCAACATTTTTAAAGAAATTCTAGCCGAACCGATAACAGCCAGACAGGTATCATAGGGTCGGTTGTACGTGGTTTTACGTCGTCAATATTTAACAGTTCACATACAATAGCATAGGCGTACATGTATGTAGTACGTTAATTTACAAAGGTATAAAAAAGTTTTAATTTGGAAGATTAAAATTCAGTTTTAATCTTCTCCTGAAGATGCCAACTTAGTTGGCGAAACAAGCGTCGACAAAAGTATAATAGTTCGGTGTTTCGTGGAAAACGTCAAGTTTTTTGTTTCTACGCCGAATGTTCCACTACCCACTCTAGGTACAAAGGTATAGTTTAATAAAACATTTTTTAAAAAATGACCGCTGACATTAACTACTGGGGCAAAGTGGGGCAATATCATTTTTATTTAACGAAGTACAAACAGTCAAAATAACTATCTGAAAAATAATATTCCACATATATAAACCATCCATTATTAAGCCATCTTACTCGATCTCGTTAAATACCAGAGATGTATAAAGCAAAACTGGTATGCCGTCCGATGCATTTATTTTTATTTGCCTTCCAAATTATTTGCAATATTCCTTTATTTGCCGCCCAAAATTGACAAATTTTCACAAAATCGTCAAAAATATGAAGTTATGTTTTTTTAAATTACCTAAAAATCTTTTCAATAATAGAGGTACACTTTTAGAAAATACACACCTAATACTTATGTACATATGTATATTATCTAAGGTTGCTTTTTAAGATGGAAATAAGTTTAAAATTCGATTGTAAAGACGTAAAACTATACAACTTATTCATAGTTCTTCATTTGAAAAAGGCCATTATCCGTCTTGGGATATTTTATGACTTTCCTCCCCTAAAGAATTTTTTGAGCACGCCAGTGCCTCGCCCGCATTAATCAATAGGTTTCCCGTGTGAAGTGCAACACTGCGTTCTACCGGAAAACGTTTTCCATTTCATGTCACTTTTAGTTCATCCGAATTGTTCGACTAAACGAACGGAATTATATTGAAATTGGGAAAACCGTTGCATGTAGAACGTTCGGGTTTGAAAATAGGTAAAATATAGAGAGAACTTTTTAAACGAGATAATGATGAGCTGTGCATTACTCCGAAATTTCACACCAAAACTACCTATATAAAATGTCAATAATCATTTTAATGTCAGCTAAATACAAGTAAGTACTCGTATATAGGGTGTCCCAATAATAATGGGACACAGCAAAACTTCAGATGTTTTGGGTAAAATATTGCGATTTAACCAAATATACTTTAGTTCCAAAATTACTTAAACCAAAAAATTTCGTATTGATGTGTCCCATTATTATTGGGACACCCTGTATATACTCGTATATGTACCTACAGGGTGTCAATTTGAAAACGAACAGGATTTAATATTGCCTAAACTAATGACAGTATCAAAATTTGGCGAAATACGTCAATTTACATATCAAGGGGGACAACTTTTGAGGCAGTTGTTGTCGTACTATTTTCAACCCCTGACCCCTAAGGCACCTACCCCTAAACACATCTGGGAAAAAATGTTAGGACACAAGTACATCCGACAGTTAGTAGGAAAATTTGGAGAAACTGCATCTGTTTGCAATAAGAAGAGGGTCTTCTGTTTGCAAGAAGAAGAGAATCTTGGTCCATACCAAGATGGCTCAATGAGGCCGCTCAGATTGAGGTTCTTGGTCTAGTTCACTACGTCACTTCGTGAAGTTGCACAACAAACTGGACTGTCGCATGAATCAGTCAGGAAAGTATTGAAGATTCACAAATTTCACCCATACAAACTACAAATTACTCAAGAATTAGGGGATGATGACCCGGACAGACAAAACTGCCGTTATTGGAGCGACTTCAATCCTCACATTATTAGAGAGGGCATACAAAATACCCTCAAAAAATAAATGTTTGGGCAGGTATATTAGGCAATACTATCATTGGTCCTCTCTTCATAAATGAAAATCTGAATGGTGAAATTTATGCCGAAATGTTAGACAGAGCTATAGAGCCTTTTATAATTCATGAGGTGGAAAATCAAAGAGACGCCAATGGAAATCTTGCTCTAGATGAACATTTGCTGCACTTCCAACAGGATGGGGCACCTCCTCATTATGTACGCCCAGTAAGAGAGTGGTTGGATAATAATTATCCGGAGCAGTGGATTGGTAGGAGAGGACACCTCTCGATTTCTTCCTATGGGGTCACTTGAAATCAGTTGTATTCAAAACTCAACCAGATTTAATTGAATAACTGCAGCAAAGAATTGTACAAGAATGTAGGGCTACTTTACCTGAAACTCTTCAACACCGTCTGCGAACACTTTGAATATCGGCTGTACTTGTGCTTAGAAAACAATGGACCCATTTTGAACAATTAATAAAGTAATTAAAAAGGTAAGAATTTGAGTATTTCATTATCATACTTTTTAAAACTTGCATTATTTCGATTTACAATTTAAATACAATCCATACATTCATGGGGTTTTCATACCTCAATTTTGACAAAAAAAGAAATATGGGACTTATCTAGAATTGTACAAGAAACTCAAAAATGGCAAAAGAAATAGGGGTTGCCATTTAAAATTTTAGGGGTAGGTGCCCTGGGGGTTCGGGGGTTGAAAGTAATACGACAACAAATGCCTCAAAAGTTGGTCTCCGTTGATATGTAAATTGACGTGTTTCGCAAAATTTTGATACTGTCATTAGTTTAGGCAATATTAAATGCTGTTCGTTTTCCAATTGACACCTTGTATGTAAATGAATATATGTAACTATGTAGGTATACGGAATTTTTTTATATTAGCTTCTCATAACATAGGGAAACATCTAATTTATTATAAATGACACAGACGTATTCTAGGCTTCTATTTGCCATTTCCCTTCAAAGAAAATTTAACGTATGTTGATCAAATCTCCTTTTGAATCGACATTCTTCGTTCAATATTGAAAACATCTACCTCTATCCTAGGTTACGGGTACATTACACAGTACGAGTCTCAGTTTGCAATCGTGAGGCATACTTTAAGATAATAGCGATTAATCTCGAATTTCCATATTTGCAAACTTTAAAATTAGGTAGCTGAACTGTATAAAAGTAGAATTTACTGCCGAACATTTTGAATATCAGAGCAGCCAGTAGATAAAACCGTAATTTCCATCCCGAGGCGATGGAAACTACGCGCAATGATTGGATGTTGCCATCCGAAAAATGTAGTTCGGAAGATGAATTTTAATAGAGCAGTGAGCACTTATTCGAACTACACATAAATATCGAGAACTTTAATATACCTTGGGATGATCTACGCGAAATCTTCGTATTACGTAGGGCTTCCATGTGAGTTTTAGAAACATGGCCGGGACCTTTTTACCTGCTGCTTTAAGTATATAAAACGTCTTAAGAGTCTATATGGCCGGATGCACAGCCCAAGTATGCGCCGTTGCCATATCTCATGAAGTCAACCAATAAGGGTTTTGATGGCGTAGATAAAACAAAACATGTGCAACATAGTGTACCTACTTGGCGGGCGTTGTTATGTTACAAGATGTTTATGTACCTATTCTTAGCTTATTTGCTATTACATTTTTGTCGTAGCCTAGTATACAGTTCTTCCTATTTTACAAAAGCAAAATTTTCATCTATTTTTGTATAGACCTACTATTTTCGGTACGAGGTTATTTTAAACACCGCAGATTTTGACACCAACCAAAACATATTTAGAAGCTAATTGACGAGCTGAGTCGAATGATACTACTCTCGACTTGACTTCGGTTCTTGATATACTTCCGTTATGCTACCGTTAGCCGCTAGATGGTGGCACTCAAGTTTGCACAAAATATGAGAATTTGTATTTGAAAAACGCTCGAACAACACGTCGCCTGCACACAGTTCTTCCTATTTTACAAACGCAAAATTTTCATCTATTTTTGTATAGACCTACTATTTTCGGTACAAGGTTATTTTATACGCCGCAGCTTTTGACACCAACCAAAACATAATTAAAACCTACTTGACGACATGAGTCGAATGATACTACTCTCGACTTGACTTCCGGTTCTCGATATACTTCCGTTATGCCAACTGTAAATGGTGGTCTGTCAAAGTGACGTGTGTGCAAATGACGTGTTGTTGTGCAATTGTTTCATGTAAATTCAGATCTTCTGCGCAAGACTAAGAGCTGCCATCTAACGTCTAGCGTTAGCATGACACCGAAAGTATATCAAAAACTGGAAGTCGGGGCAAGTCGTGTCTTGTCGTCATTCGAGCTCTTTGAGTAGATATTAAATATGTTTTGATTGGTGTCGAAATTTCCGGGGTATAAAATAAACTTTAGCCCTATTTTCATCCTATCTTTGTACCTTCCTAAGCCATCACGTTTCCCTGTATGTCTGCAATTTAACCTATCATTTTCTATGTGTTAATTTTTTAGCTAAGGAATACTAAGATAGTAGCTGCTTAATGTTTCATTGTAGCGACATTGTAGAAACTTTGAAGCTTCAAAATTTGGAAAATCTGAAGCAGTGAACGTGAACGAATATATGCAGGACTAAGTTCTGCTGTCTATCATTGTGGTGGATCCTTAACTTTCCTTCATTTTTTCCTTTAGACAATTTTCATTTACGAGTATACTGATATTTCAAAAAATAAACTTGGCAACGTTGTAGAGTCCCGACCCATGCGGAGTTTGTTTTATAACGACGGATTAAACGATATAACCGACCTTTATGCCTTTGATGATGATAATGGTCTCTTTTATGAATACCTAGGATGGTGAACCTTGCCGGTTAAACTAGTTTTCTAAGAAAACATCCGAGAGTGCTGAGCAGACGACTAGAATGGCTTAAGATCTCAGGAACAGAGTACTTAAAGTAATGCTGCTACATTCTACATTAGTCACGATAGTAAAATATTTTTTCTTTGCATAACCCAATTCGGGTTTCTAGAAGCAGACATCACAAAGTTTAGGCATATACAGGATGTACATATAAAAAGTTTGATAGCATGTTTAATGACCGATGGTTCTTTACCAATAGCCAAACAAGGACTGTTTCGTAAATAAACATGCTGCAAAAGGATATAAATATCCGTTAAATCTAATATGCAACCAGAATGACATATTTTTATATCAAAGTTTTAAGAAAATTATATACGTGTAAACGCAAATTATGTCTTCATTTTTTGTATAATGTGCGCCACATTGCAATTAATTGCGTAATGACTATCTACGACTGGCCCCCAATTCGTTCCAGATGTGGTGTAGCTATAAAAAAAGTCAAGAATGACGCTCTCTTCGGAGTTACCAATGGCGTACCGTACGTAGTTTCAAGGGATCACTACTCATTATTTTGCACTACTGAAGGAAAGGTAGTGGTCATTCTGTTTATGAAAGGTTAAAAAAGACCAACGTGTATATAAGGCATCACTGGTAATTCATGGAGTATGTATTCTTAGTTTCCCAATTATAATGATTATGAAATTCAATCTTGTATAGAATTGACTATAAATACTAAAATTAATTTATGTAATCTATCCGTGAGATGTCAAGACTGTCAAGGATATCCGTTATGAATACAGAAAACAACCTTATGGATAAACAGTAATGTAGTTAAAAATGTTAACAATTGCTACGTACACGGTGGTGATAGAAAAACGTCTTTTCAGTATGGCATAGTTACAGTGTTTTCCTTATCATTGCAATTACGATCATCTTCCGGTTCCGTTTTATATTGTGGTCGTAGAGCCATTTAACAACAAGCATTCTACTTCATCGGTAGTAGGTACATACATATATCCAAGTTTCTTATTTTAATTTCCTTCGACTTTTTTTGGTTTGAAATAATTTCAAACCTGTTTTTAACACTGTATTGATTTAAATGTTTATAATAATTGTAGAAATAAATAATTTCAAGCAAATTGTTTTTATTTATTACTTCTTGAATGATAAATCATAAAGTGGGGTATGATTACAAATAAACAAATAATTTTGTATGCAGCAAAAATGAGTTTGCTGTATGAAAAATTGAATAGAAAAATTAAGTTGGCGATGCCAATAGATGGCAATGCATTTCAATTTGCGCATGAGGAACAACACTAGCCACCCACTAATATGGCGGCCCCGATGCGTGTTTCCCTCCTTATCTATGGGGATTACTCTTTTTCTATTTAGATGTTTTGCGGTGGCGAAAATACTTACACTCCACCTTTAGGTTAGGATATTTCGGAATTATGCCGTGACAACTCGGATCATAAATATTCGATGGGGTTTGTATTTGGCAACTGTAGGGGTGTTTTCATTGGTCGCGGTGATTTTACAGACGCCATTTTTTAGTTTTCCGAGTACAACGTTTTGGTTCACTCGCAGGTGTCCTCTATCGAACGGACATCAGAGCGCATTATTTCCCCTCCGTCCCCCCCTTTACCTACGCCACTTCATGGAATGCGAGCACCAAACCGTCACGCCACGCGGAACCGCCGGTTTTTGTTCCCTTCATTTTCATAAAACAGCGGCACAAAGAGCTTCACGGTCAATTGCCGAGCGCGCGGACGTAAACGTATCGACGACAAACGAAAACGAAAAGGTCCACAAAGAGCTCAAGGATAAGAATTTCCCTTAACGAATCTACAAAGTCCGCGCGCAAAGTTAAGTGCCCGGAATTGTCGAGACCGTGTCACCCCATGTGCTTTCCGCTCGGCTTCGCACCCCGTATGCGCGCGATGTCTCGACGGGCAAAAAATAATGTAAACGTCGTCGGCTAACGGCCGAACAAAGAGCATGAGGAAGTTTTAGGCAGAGTCGTCTTTGAAGGCTGTAAGTATCGACAGGTATGTACAAGGGCCTAAATACAAACAAAAAATACTCTATTATGGTTTGGAAGAAACCGCTTACCACCCTTATCCATACACATACAGTGAGGTCCATAAGTAACGGATAAATTCATTATCTACGTAATTTACAATTTATTAGTAAAATCCTGAAACACGTCAATTTTTAATTCTAGAATGACATTTTTTGAGCATAATTTTATACCTCCCCCTCCAACCCCCTTGGAGTGACAGCTACCCCTTTAAAATTTTTAAATAGAACCAGGGTGCGTGTGATAGCTCATTTGAAAGGGTTTTTAATTCTCCATCCAGCAACATAAGATTTTTTTAATTTCTATAATTTTTTATTGAAAAATATTACATTTTTAATGTTACTAAGTAAAGAAAAAGAACATGAAACAGAACAGAAGAACAGTTTAAATCAAATGTTCAAACTGGGCGCCCCGCCCGTTGCTCCTTGATAATAATGGAGGCGTTGCTAAAATTCTTCTAAAACATTTTGTATTGTTTCTGGGGTGATTTGATTAATTTCTTGCCTTATTCTGTCTTTTAAATCTTCTACGTTATTTGGTCTGTTGAAGTAGACTCGATTTTAAATAACCTCATAAAAAATAGTCAAGCGGGGTCAAATCGGGAGAAGGAGCAGGCCACTCAATTTCACCGCGTCTACCGATCCATCTATTGGGAAAAACTTGATTCAGATAGGCTCTTACTTCCAATGAAAAAAGTGGTGTAGCTCCGTCCTGCTGAAACCAAATATTTCTATCAATTTCATTGGGGTTGTCATAATCTGGGAAAAGCATTCTTAACTCTGGAACTAAGACATTTTGCAAGAAATCCAAGTAACGCGCGCCAGTTAATGTACCATCAAAGAAATATGGTCCGATAATTTGAGAATTTATAATTCCAGCCCAAACGTTCACCTTCTCAGGATATTGAGTATTATTGGCCTCCATCATTCAATGTGGATTTTCTGTACTCCAATATTTACAGTTATATTTGTTGACTGTTCCATTTAAGACGAATGTTGCTTCATCAGAAAAAAGAATACCCGCTTCTAAGTTCTTGTTTTATCACCACATCCTAATAATATCAAAATTTCAATTCTTTGGGTATCCGAAAGACTCATTGTTAAAATAATGATCAACTTGACGATCAGCGATAAATAACATAATAGAATAATACGTTTTCACAGATGTAGCAAATAAAGAAATTTAAATGTATAATTTTTTATGATATGTAAAAAGAAACCCTTTTTACTTCTTTCTTTTTATTAGCTATTTTGCGCAGCCTATCAGAGAAACCGATAAATTTAAGTTGAATGTTGACACAAAATTAACTAAAAACGTCAGATTTGACAGCTATTTGGTACATACATAGGCACTTGATCGTATACATTTCATAATAATAATAATCTTGAAATTATCAAATTTAATTTTCTTGATGAAAAATATACACATTTCAAAAAACCTTATATAGCTGAATAGATAATTAAGAACCCTTTCCCCAAAGGGGTTCCAATTTTAAAAAGGGTAGCTGTCACTCCAAGGGGGTTGGAGTGGGAGGTATAAAATTATGGTCAAAAAAATGTCATTCTAGAATTAAAAATTGATGTGTTTCAAGATTGTACTCATGAATTGTAAATTACGTAAATCACAGAGTAATTATAGTGCCGACCATGGCACATATTTCCGAATCATAGTAGTGATATTCTATAATTGGATATTTAGGGTCCGGAAAAGTGTGCTCTAATGCACAACCGGCACTATACAACTTTATGATAAAGTATAAACCGTTATGCTTTATGCGCATATTTCTTGCCCCTGTATACGTCCGCCACTGACCGTGTCTAGAATGCACACTGGATTCCTCAACACGGAACCTTTACATACATTTTCTTCATACAACAGAGATATATTCCGATGTTGACAAGTGTCGGTGTAGTATTCTACCTGCCGTCGCTGTAAATGGATCGACCGCCGCATTGAAAACAATTTTTTTGTCGTGAGTGGTTAACTCGTGAGTTCGTGTGCTGTACTTAGATATTAGTATTATCTGATTTTGTGTGGATTTTTGCAATAATGGCACAGTCGTTACCATTTGTGAATAGATTCAAACAGATTATTCAAAATTGTTATATAATTAAATATAGTTCGTAATCGATGAGAGTGTAAAAGACATTTAGGTATATTCGAATATCCATCAAAAAAATATACCTGACACTATTACAAAAGAGGAATTTTGATTTAATTTGTGCATAAGGTTTGGCGCGTGTAGATTTTCGTGGAACGTGGTCGACAATATTTACTTTTAATACTTTACTATTAAACATGTCGGATCACGAGTCCGGCCTTGCGTTATAGCACACTTTCCGAACCCTAGATATTATAAATAACTCTGCATTTACTGACGTAGTCGTAATGCTTTGTCCACTTCTGGTTTAACCGGAAATGTTCCCAACTTCCGAGTCTTTAATGGTACATGTTTATTTTTACTTTTTTTTTTTTTCATTTAAAAATGCCATTCCGAGTACAATGACATACCACTTGTCACTTTTTAACACATCATGGCGTTTATTTTTTATTTACACATAACTTTTCTCTTTAGTTCGACAAAATAAATATGATTGGTTTTTCGCGAATCGTCGGCCAATTATTACCCGTTTCTAAATTGCGTCAGAAAATTTGATTATGATTGATCTTGTGTAAACTACACTAAAACACAGACTGTGTTCAATAATATTAATTTATGAATCCTTATAATTTATGAGGTAATTAATTTTTTATTTACGTACTTTTATTAGCTGGTAGCCTCTTTCTTCTTTGGCAATGAACTATGTGAAATCTTCATATAACTCGTGACTCGTGACAGGAGATCGCACAGATGTAAAAAAGAAAGATGAAAAAAAAATACGGCTTTCAACAGCTTTGATTTTCGCCTGGATTTTATTGAAATAAATGTATTTTTAAATTAATTTTCCTAATGGACCTATTTCATTAATTTAAATTGATGCTGTTTTTTTTTGCGTAGGTATACTTACTATACTGCGTGGATAATTGACTTCAGACAATCACATACCTTGAAAACTGTGCATTTTTTTAACAAAATGTTTCTAATAAAAGTTGTTTGATCTCGAAGGAGTAACAATATAGACATACGAATTTTTGACCTTGACAACGTTTCAAGGTCATTTGAGGGTCAAATGTATTTTTTTAAATGTAAACCATTTCTCTATTGAGAATTTTACTCTATATACAAATGTAACAATTTTTTTACCTGTTACATTTTTTTTATCCTATGTGAACTTCACGGGATCTTAACCGGTTTATTACTGACAAATATACAATTCCATTGACAAAATTTGACCCAAATTTTCACAAATGATGTTATTTGGTACGTTAAATTTTTGGAATACTGGTCGAAGATATTGCACAATAGTTAGGCATACACGAATTGCGGAATTTTTAGAACATCTGATTCGATGAATCAGATCCCCTGGCCTGCAAAAAGGATATGGTCAGTCGGGCTTATTCTTTTACTGTGGCCGCTAATGAGCCTTTCACACGTTTGCCATATTTTATTATGAAATTATATTATATCACACTATTTAACATATCGCGTTTAGCGTAGTTACAACAGCATCAACTGACACGGGACTACTGCAATCAAATTATATTGAGGCAACCCCCATCACATGTTGCCTATGTGTCACGTCGCTGTAAGCCAACTTTACTTATGTGTTACTGACTTCTGATAAAAATTATGAGTAGAAAAATAATTGTAATTGCAACAGCTGGTATAATTGTTGTCCATTATCACCTAAATACATTTCGTAAAAAAGAAGCGCCATTCAAATTTAATGAAAATTGCAAATTTCTTCCACGCTTTCACAAGCATGGACGAAGTCCTGAAGTAGAGCTGAATAAATTGAGCAAGAATGGATTTTGTCCACTCCATATTTTTTATCGCGATTTCAATGCTTAAATTAACAACCTAATCTGCAAACACATACGGGAAATCTTGGAAAAAACGGGTCCAGCGGTTATCAGTACAAGGGATTAGATCTGCCAGAAGTTTGTAAACAGCGAACCAGATTCGTAGGATCAAATATATTAGTAATTTCTACGGACCTGAAGTACCCTGTATATATACACTGTTCAACAGTGTACAGGGTATCAGGGTATGTGGTGAAACCTGATGAACACTGCTGTCACCTTGATATGAGGCGTTAGCTGTGAGCACGACTGTAATCAATAACTAAGTATATTCTTACTATGATTATTGTGTTATGACATCACAATTGTGTTATGACATCACACCAATTTTTCTCACAATAAATTGTACAGGGTGGGCAAATTTCGATGTTTTTATAGGGTATCTCGGTAACTGTAAGGGCTATGGAAAAATGAACCCACCTTTCCCGACCTCTTTTTTCGAGATAAATTCATTGGTGAAAACCAGAATTTGCTATATCTTTTCGTTTTCGAGTTGTAAACGAAAATTGATTTTTTTGAGTTTTCGATTGGTGTCGATAACTCGGTTGTTTGTAAAATTAGAAGAAATCTGTTTGCACGTTCTACAGGCACTTTTTTAAGTAGAATAGGATTTCCTTAACAGATTTTTTATATCTTGTGTAGTTTTCGAGTTATGGCATAAACTTCTATTTTTTTAAATGGAAACCATAGTTGGCTATGATTTAGCTAAAAAGAGGATTTTTTTCTCTTTACAACGATATATAGTTTGTGGGGTCTATGATGAGTGTTTATGCGGAAACAGTTAAAAACATATGTTTTCTAATAAAGGACAGTATAGTAATTTCAATGATTTTGCACAGTAGGCGCCTGTCATTTTGAAAACAGAACAGTTGGATATTGGGATGTAAATACACAGTTACACATTACTGTTTGATTAATTGTTTATGTTTGGTTTTTGCTTGCATTATAGTTTTAAAGTTTCGATTAAAGAAATTGACAAGGCGCGATGGCGTATCAAAATTACGAAAAGTTTAATATGCTAGAGTGTTTTATTCAAAATGGATATAATTCTGAAGCTGCATCGGAAGCATATTTTAATCGCTACCCTGAAAGGAGACAACCTAATATGTCCATCTTTGGTAGACTAAAAGAAAACCTCGTTGAATACGGAGGATTTAATAAACCAAGACCAAAAAATTATCGTATTCAAGATGCTGAGGATGTTGCCATAAATGTTGTTGGTATGGTAGTCGTAAATCCTTCAATTTCAAGTAGGCAAATTGAAGCAGAGTCTGGTATATCGCGACGAAGAGCACTTTCAGTTTTAAAAAAACACAAATTTAGACCTTATACAATAAGGAAACAACAACAGCTCCTTCCAACTGATCCTGAACGCCGACTGGATTTCTGCAATTGGTACCTACAACAAATTGAGCAAGACCAATTATTTTTTAAAAATATCATTTGGACAGATGAAAGTTACGTAAGTAGTGCCGGAATTTTCAACCGACACAACAAACATTATTGGTCTGAAGATAATCCTCATCAGACTGTTGATGTTCAAAATCAAGGACGTTTCGGTTTTAGTGTATGGTGTGCCCTATATAATAACCGCATTTTAGCTTACCAACTTTATGATGACAATTTAAATGGTCAACGGTATTACAATATGATAAACTACCACATAGTAGAAGAATTTTTTAGACAACTTGCCACTTAACGAAAGACGACATGTATTTTTTCAACAAGACGGGGCACCACCCCATAATACTAATTTAATCTCGGAATTATTAAATACTAATTTTGGGGAGAAATGGATAGGGAACAATGGGCCAGTAAAGTGGCCTCCTCGGTCGCCAGATCTCTCACCGTTAGATTTCTTTTTTTGGGAACCATTAAAGACAATTTATACAAAAAGACAAATAATACACTGGTTCAACTGAGAGGAAGTTAGGAAATCTTATAGACTGTCTGAATTCCGTTTCAAATATTCACATCTATAATGCAACAAAAAGTGTTTCAAAGCGATGTGAACTGTGCATCGCAAACAACGGACGACAATTTGAAAACTTTAGGTAAATAATCATGCTCGTATTTTTTTTAATCTGTCTAGTTTTGTTTTTTGTAAAATATATTGTATCGTATTTTTTACATACATTATTTGTTACAAATTTGATTGTTAAGTGTGTTAAACTTTCTTGTTATGAATATGTTATAATTAATTATTAATTAGTCACTAATATGTCATAATTAGTTATTTAAGTTTAATATACCATTCATTATATACGACTGTTACTATGTATTTATGTTACTTTTCGCAGGAGTAAATTTCCATAGCACCAGTTATTATTATTAAAACATTGTTGTAACAATGTGTTACTATAGAAACTTACTCTTCCTGCAAAAGAAAAAACAAAGTAAGTATACCTATACAAAAAATTAAAATTTTTAACTGTTTCCGCATAAACACTCATCATAGACCCCACAAACTATATATCGTTGTAAAGAGAAAAAAATCCTCTTTTTAGCTAAATCATAGCCAACTATGGTTTCCATTTAAAAAAAATAGAAGTTTATGCCATAACTCGAAAACTACACGAGATTTAAAAAATCTGTTAAGGAAATCTATTCTACTTAAAAAAGTGCCTGTAGAACGTGCAAACAGATTTCTTCTAATTTTACAAACAACCGAGTTATCGACACCAATCGAAAACTCAAAAAAATCAATTTTCGTTTACAACTCGAAAACGAAAAGATATAGCAAATTCTGGTTTTCACCAATGAATTTATCTCGAAAAAAGAGGTCGGGAAAGGTGGGTTCATTTTTCCATAGCCCTTACAGTTACCGAGATACCCTATAAAAACATCGAAATTTGCCCACCCGGTACAAGTTGACCTTCAATTTATTGAAATACGTATAAAACAGAAATTGCGCCCAATTTATCGTCCACAATAAATTGTACAATAAATTGTAGAATTTAGAACTTGCTCTAAATGCTTGGTCAATTTTAGGGATATTTAGTAACTTTTCATATTTATTTTATTTTTCCAACCTAATAATGAGATAAGCGATTTCTCTTAGAGACAAACTTATAACTCTTAGATTTTAATCATTGAGAGTTGGCAGTGTTGAAATTGGCCAATACATTGTTACAAATAAGTACTGCAAAGTGTAAACAGTTACTCAAATTTGAAAATTTATTGAGAAATAAATTCTACAATTTATTGCGCAATAAATTGGTATGTGTAAAACAGTCTTTAGTATGTTTGCTGTTTTACTGTCCGATCTCGTTATTTGTTGGTGTCCCTAAAAAGACCAATAATACAGTAAGTAGCAATTGAAACTTAAGCCATAACATACATATTTCAAATTTCGGAAAACTGTTTCTTTTAACTTTTGATATTTAAAATTTTAGAGTTTAGAAAGAAATCTTAAAAGCCCCCCTTAATCGTAGTAACATTAATTTTAAGTCAGCTGTTGTACCGGTGAACTTGTCAACCAGTCAAACCGTTGAGAAATTTTCACATCTCATTAGCTACTTTAAAATAGATCGATGACGTCATCCTCTTAAAACATCGCCAAATTATTTCCATTTTACTATACCTAAACAATGTCATGCAAATCCGAAAACTAACTCTTTGGGATATATAGGTATTTAAAGTACGATCATACTATTAACATAAAAGTGATCATCAGTATCTATTCAGATGTAATTTGGGTTTTGAGTACACATTTTTGTTAGAATCGAATTGTTTACTTGCCAAAGTTTTTAGATTTGTGTTATATGTCATTTTAAAACAGAACCTTTATAATTAGGTCCATTCATGCGTCTAAAATAAGGTCGATACTGTGGTATCAATGGTTGGCAACGTCTCAAGACTTCGGTAATTACATTATCAGCACGCCAACAGATCAGAGATCAGGCTGACAATATTTTAGGTGAAGCCGTTTCTAATTGTACAAATTCCTAATAGTAAAATAAACCTAAATCAATATTGCTATTTGGAGAATAATATAATTTGGTAATAATATAATAAGTTATTGCAGTAACGCTGTTACAGGTAGTGTTGGATCTACCGTTAAATGTGTAAGGGTTGAGTCTCCGTCCCTCAAAATGCTGGGGGTTCGCATAAGAAGAATTCCGAAGTTGTCTATAAAATAATTTTTATTTTTGTAAAAATGTTTTTGGATTTACCTACGCAGACTACAATTTTCACAATTGTATCACAGTTTATTAAAATTTCATACACAGAGATCCATGTGTTAGTTCAAACCCCGTTAATTCACCTTTTAAGGACGGGGGATTTGTACGTTGAAATTGGACTTTTTTTTACACGATATTAGTACATAAAATCGAAGAATCTGTCACGTCAAGTGCCCGACAAATTTGGTGGTCGAAATTTCGACCAGTCCCGTCTGGGACGGAAAGTCCCATGTTAAAAATTTTATTTGTGGAATTAACAGCGCATTCCTAAGTAATTGGATGCGCAGAATACGAAAAAAGATAATAAAAATGTCCAGAAGACAATCTCTGACCTTGAAAATTGCATTTAAAGGTTAAATCCGTTATTTTCTGTCCGAAATGATATCTGTACGTTTTTTTATGCGTTGGATGCAGAAAAATAGTAACGTTTAAAAGTCATTTGCAAGAAATATTTCAGTTTTTGCTCTCAGCATGACCCATGATCAACAGCGTGGATGTGGCGAAAATGTCATCCCTTTGGGATGCTTGATCGAGTCCCCTTGCCTCTCACTTTGGGGTGCTTGATTTCCGTGAGTCCCCTTGCCTCTCACCTCAAAATATTTGACTTTATGATAATGTTTCTTGTGTGTGGTATTCTTCAAAACATGGTGTATACGGCACTGCAATAAAGCCCAAAATGAATCCAGTCTCACAGTCTACTAATTCAAAAAGTTTGATGCCAAACCGATTCCTTTTCAAGGGAATATACTGCTTGAATAGAAGCCTATCTTTCCACAATACTAGGCTTTCATCTATACACAGATTTTTGCCTGGAATAAGAGCTACTGAGAATTTACTTATCTACAAAGTAAATTCTCGTCGATTATTGGTTTTATTTTCACTAAAGGATGTTGGGCGATTTCTGAAGTATCTTCGTTATCATGAAAATAACGTAAGATTGCGAGATATCTATCACGAAACATTGTTTGACCAAAAACTGGTAAAAAAAAAGGAATAATATATAACAACGGATCTTTATACCAATAAATTCTTTCAAAATTTGACCTTGAAATCACTATTTCAAGGTCAAACATGCTTTCCAAAATTGTTATTTTGTTATACGCAATACTATTGTTTTATTGTTTTCGTATTCAGCGCATCAAAATACGTGGGTATACCAATGTACATGTCGAAATACCGAATAAAAATTCGACCTTGAAATCACTATTTCAAGGTCAAATATGCTACCTAAAATTGTTACACTATATTTTCTATATTCAAAACATAATATTATCCCCAAAATCACTCAAAAATATTATGATACTTGAGTGGTCGAAATATCGACCAGTCCCGTCCTTAAAAGGTTAAGTCGTGTAGTTAACTGCGGATCTATGTTAGCCTAAGGTCATACAAGCTGGTTGAGTACAGTAGAACTTCAACGAAATAAGATGATCATGATCTGTTTATAGATAACATTGTTGCAGTATTAATTGTTTTGGTAATATTTAATTATTGTTAATATCACGTTCGTATTTCTTTGTAATTACAAAATCTGGAATATTCATTACGTCTGTCTCAAAAATTTTGGGTTCGGAATTTGAAAATATGTATGTATATAAAATACTTTAAATGTTACTAGAAATGAAAATTGCGGGAGAAAAAGTTGACTAAAACAAATATCGACAGGAAGAAATAAGAAAAAAGTATTTGAGATCTTGTTTTTGATGTTAAAGTTCACCTAGGATGAATTTCAACGTTCCAGATTACTGTCCCCAAAACAATAGTAAAATAACAACATAAACATTTTAATATCCTTAGAGATATTAATTAGATATTGCTCCGTGATTGTTGATCGATAATAAATTCATATTATTTATGCATTACCTAAAAGGTAAAAACCTTTAGTTGCGTTTTCATTTTGTAATTAATATACATATATTCATCAAATACACAAAATATCTTTCAAATTATTCTTCTCCATCTTACATGATAGAAAAAAACTAGTATAAACTCCCCTTAGAAACGAAAAGGACTGAAGACCGCCATAGTCCAAAACTGTAGGTACGCCACTCTCAAATTATTCGTAAAATACTACCACATCAGGCATTCTTTTTCAGTAACAACAGTATGTAACCAAGTAATAAGATATTTAAAAATAGGCATTTAGACAATTTTTATATGTGGATTCTAAGATAACCGGATTCTATAAATTACGTCATTTTTGATATCATTCAGCACAACGGATTATGTTAAACAAATTGATTGCATTCTAAATTGACCTTACATTTTTACGTCTCATCGATATTCCCGCAGGTAATTTTTCTGCGATGAGTTATATTCTCTGAAACATTGAAAATATTTCGGAGAAATTTGCAGTTATTCACGGATATTTCCGATAGGATATCGAGAACTATTCACTAGGCACGTTGTATGTGATATTTTCATGTCAACTATAACCTTATGTGATTTCCTTACAAGTTAATAGAGAATTAGAGTTCTGAAGTAAAGAGTGAAATACACTAAATTAAATTAAGTGATGTTTACTGTCAGGAAAAATAAATGATAAATCACAGCCACCATGATTTTTCATTAACAGTGTAACTCACAACGGTTCCTCTATGTGCAGTAGTAGGTTTTTCTAAAACTTTAAATGCTTGTAGCTCAGTTACCATTGACTTATAGGGCATATGCTCAAGAGCATGCTTTACTTGAAATTGCTTTACTTTACTGAAATCTATGGCCATCATGTAAAATTAAATATACCTGATCATCCAGTAAAATTAAATATACAAGGTTGGATATTTAAGAATAATATTTTACCCATATTATTACGGTTATTATTCACTCACTTGAATAATGGCAATTTTTGCATACTCGTTGAATAAAGTATATCCACAATTTCAGGGGTAAATGTTTTGTATGGTATTGAGCTTCCTACCTCAAATAAACAAACCATATTCAAGGCTCATTCAATAGAACACGCAATTTGATATTTCGTGGTAAAGTATACTATATGTACATTTATGTATGTCTATTAGGCTTTAGAGCTGTCTGGCTGTTATCAATTGTTGCGCTATATTTTTTAGAAAAGGTTATAAAATATACCTAATAATGTCAAGACGTAAAAAACTTGTATTAAGCAAAAAAATAAATGTTTAAACTAAATTGAATTATTAATGTAACAGTCCAATATTTTCTGACAGAAAAAGAAAACTAGATAAGGGGTGGACATTATTTTATCTCCCCTTTTACTCGATTGTATTTATGAAAGGTATTTTAGGTCAAAAGCAACGCCACAACAATACTTTCCTTACAATGTTTGTGGCTGTAAATATAAAATAAACACTTAGGCATAGTACTCGTAGCGCCACTCGCAGTACGATTTAGAACGGCCATACCCGAGATATTATTATTAAGCATTTATTATTTAAGCATTATAAAGGGTGATCCAATTAGCGCTTTAGGATTTGAACATGAAATAAAACTTAAAAATTGGTCGGCAAGTAAAATGTTCTTTTTTTATTCGAAAGAGTATCTAATTACAATTATGTTTTGAAAATAATATCGTTCAAATGTGAACCACGACTTTGTTGACAATAATGCATTCGATCAGTCCAATTTATCATTACGTTTTCACAAGTTCCTATTAGTGTTTTAAGTGAAACGTAGGCTATGTCAAGTCAATTGTCGAAACTATTGTTGTTTGACAGTTCAGTAAGCTTATTAAAGCAACATGGAACATTTATCGCCACAAGAACGTTGTGAAATTTTTAAAATTTATTATCAAATACAAAACTCTGTGTCAAAAAGTATGTCATATCGACAATCAGGGTAAAATTTATGAACGTATCGGGTTAATGGTGGTGTTATTAACCCTGGATTTGAGAGGCTCGTTCGGAATAAAGCAAAAATCCTAATATACTAGAATTAGGCAGAGACAATCATACGAGTTTGATATAGTTCAAAAACCAAACAATTAATCAATATGACACCAACAACTAATATATTTATATAATAATATACCTAAATAACTATATACATAAATTCTCGTATTTTCGTAAGGAAGCATGCTGTTGGGTGTTATTGCTAGACGACGGATGATTATCAAGTAGAAAGCTATAATAATAGCAAACAAATTTCAAATGATATTTACAAAAAAAATGTGCACCTCTTCACAAGATCTTAGAAAGGGCTTGCAAAATTTTTGAGAGCGAATTTTACATTTTTTTCACAGTTACCTAGAAAAAAAATTTACTTCTGTCATTCCTCCTGCACCTAAACGATGCTGCCAAACGCATTCAGTATTGAGAAAAACCTCATTGGGAATATAAATTGCTGTATATTAATCAATAATCATTTTAGTAGACTTCATAAAAACTTTCCTTTATCAACTTAAAAAAAGTGTGTGTTGTAGAATTCCATATTGCGAGGAGTGAGTTTGTATCTTTTTTTCTTCGAATTTTTTTTATTTAGTAATAAATGTTGTATAGGTACTTACTAAGCCTAGTCCAGACCTACATACATTTGGCCACAAACATTTTTACAGCTATATAACAATTGTTTAAAAACCGTTTAGAGTGCTTGCAAACGTTTGTTTTCTGTTTTTCGTCGAGGATGGAAAACACGTCTTCTTAAACTCGCAAACAAGCAAGTGTAGACGTGTCCGGGGCAAATGTTTAATCGTTTGTTTGGAAGTGCTAGCAGCAGCGTACAAATTGTTAGCAACAGTCCACCATGCCGCTGTGAAAAGTAAAGTGCGTAGAAAAACTGCAAAAACTAACAAACTTAATTATTAAATTCAAATCCATCATTTCATTTTTTATAAAAAAGAGGGTTTTATATCGTTTTGCAAAAGACCGCGTACTCACCAATCTTTTTGTTTTTATCTACGCCGCTAAAACTTTATTTGTATAAATATCAAATGTCATTACAAGATAGTTTTTCCTATTTATTTGTGATATTTAGGGTACTTTACTCTTGCATCGTATTCATATTTTTGAGTCTCCTCGTATACGGTAACTTCAGAGCATAGTTCTATTATTACTGCACTCCTTTGTTTCTACAGAAGCACTAAATAGGTTCAAGAATAAAATTTTGTGAGAAATCGCCAATAAAAAAAGTTTTCCATATGTTGCAAACTTTATGGGCCACGCAGTACGAGGGGTAAATAAAAAATGAACCAGAATTTTCCTCTTAAATTATTTATACTTCTTTCAGTTTCCCAAACATGTGATAATCACATGGGGATAAGTCAGGACAATAGGGAGTGTATTCCAGTGTTGTCCAATGAACTTCCTCCAACTTTTCGCATGTCAGATTGGCTGTGTGGGGGCGGGCATTGTCGTCAAACAGAATCGCGTTTGTGATCGGAAACTCGCGTCTTTTCCCGAAATTGGTCGAAACCCCAGTTCATCTGTAATGAAATGACTCCCGAAGCTTATCCCGATCTGAGCTGCAATTCCAGCAACCGTTAATTCGGCGGTCATCCTCCAGAAGACATAACAGTAACAATGTTTCGCTTATTCACACTGGCTCGAGGACGACGGACATGAAGTTCATTTTCAACTTGTGTTCGCAGTTCCAAAAATTGTTTGTGCCATTCGTACACTCAGATAAGTCTCCCCAAACTGTGCTTCAACTCTTCGAACGATTTCGGCTGGTTTCGAACGACTTCAACTGTGAGAAATTTTATAATAATGCATTGCGATGCCAACTGAAGAACGGAGAGACCGGGACTGGAGTACAGGAAGTCACGTGACATCCCCGCTTACCACGCCCAGCAGTACGAGCCTCCTCCCTAAGTCTTAGCGTAGACGAAAGATATTCCGGTTCATGTTTGATTCACCCTCGTACATATGGCCAGCAACAATTCTTGCCATTGCTTTTCTAGATAGCAACATGTTTTTGTCTTTTGACCTGAACTCAACTTTCAGTCTAGTTAAACTGTTCTTCAAAATAAAACGTCTCGAACAACAATTGTATGTGCTTTGTTTGCAGGCAAATGTTTACAAACATTTATTTGCGGGAAGGTGTATGTACATAGGTCTAGACATGGATTTACACGCGTGTTTATATGTATATTTTCCTGAGAATATAAAACTTCCTAAAAAAAACGTTTTCACCAACAACGTACTTCAGTCAAATCAAATGTCGACGAAAAATCCGACGCAGAAATTAATTCTTTCGCTCTCCATATTCGCTAAAAATGTTCTCGCCCGTTTCGTCCCTTAACAACGAACGAAAATGGGCCGTGATGGAATTAGGCAACCGCGTCGGCGTATATACACAGGAAGTTAATTCAATTCCGACCAGAATTGAGGCTAAAAATTCATGAGGGGCCCCACAAAAGCAGTTCGCCGTCTCCGGCAGGGTAACGAAACCCTATTTTGATGTATTTTTCTTGGTTTTCGTTTTCGAGCCCGCGTGACTTAACGGCCGACAGCAAGAAATTTATTTTGCATTCATTTGTAGTCAAACCAACTATTAATGAACCGTCATCTCGGTGATCAGAGGCAGTCGTTGTCTAGGATAGTGTAACAGCGTCGGGGATGTAACCGATACAGTACACTGAAATATGTACGAGGTGTGGCTATTAAATAACCGAACTGATGGCTGCTACCAGGGCATTGCGAGCGTGTCACGACAAGTTTGAACATAACTGTGTCTGGTGATACTTTCCACACCCTGAGGCTTCGCTGGACAAGCCAGTGGGTCGCTAAGTTTGACTGTAACAGTCGTTTGAATTAGTCTACGCACCAGTGAGGCGTCGAAAAAAATGTTAAGTGTTCAGATGAAGCAACGGGTTAATTTCAAGTTTCTTGTTAAACTGAGGAAAACTTTTACAGAAGTTTATGCAATGTTAAAAGAGAAGTGTACAGGAATGAATGTTTATTCCGCACTCAAGTTTTTTGAATGGTATAAACGGTTTAAAGAGGGACGTGAAACGACCGAAGACGATCCGCGCTCCGGACGGCCCTCGACGAAAACATTGAAAACATTGGTAAATAATCCGCGAAGATCGTCGTCTAAGCATCCAAGGGCTTGCTGAAATTACAGGAATCGACAAAGAATGTATTCGCCAGATTTTGCATGAATCGTTCAACACGCGCAAAGTTTGCGCAAAAATGGTGCCAAAACTTCTCATTGCCGAGCAAAAGTAATCAAGAATGCACATTTGCGCTTAGATTCTAAACAACATTGACACTGATCCAGGCTTGTTAGACACGGTGATTACTTGTGATGACAAGATTCGAAAGTGTGGAAGCGGTTAAAGCAAAAGCGACGGAGGTTCTGAACCAGCTGTCAGAAGCGGACTTCCAGCACTGCTTTCAACAATGGAAAAGTCGTATGGAGCGGTGTAGAGATCGCCAAGGGGAGTACATTGAAGGCGAAAAAGTTGCTACTGGAATTGGTAACGAATAAAAAGTGTTACGTTAACATTAAAATAAAAAAGTAAATAATACTGAGCGTAACTCCATCACTGTTTGGCGTTTTTCACATTTTTTGATACTAAAAATCGGCTTGAAATGTTGCAATATTTTTGCCAAATATATATAACCGTGAAGAAATTCATAGATAAAATTTGACTGGTCTAAGAATTCTCTAAAATCAATAATAACGAAACTATTTTTCTTCCGAAACTTCTGGTATACTGCATACTGTGATACCATTCGAAATTTTAAGATGGTTGTGACCAAATGGATGTCACCTACATCTGTCAAACTATAATTTGTTTATGTAAGCTTATATATAATTTTCTAGGGCCACTATTATTTAGAGTCGAATTAAACGGTCATAGCACACTTAACCCATTAACGTCCAAACGATGTCAATTTTTAGTAAGTTTTCAACGAGTTTATTTTGTATGTTATTGGACTAAAAAAATTGTATTACCACTATTCCGACGCAAAATTTGATGCTCTTTCAGAATCTGAGCTCAAAAATCCCGATTAGACATAAAATATATGGCCGATTTAAACATGAAAATTTTCGAAAAAAATTTTTTCTGAATTTTGTTTGCTATGTTACCGGAAGAAATTCATGCTCTAATCATGATCAGGGGTGATCACGATAGTTGAAGTTTAACAGAGAATTTTTTATATAATCACGGAATCACTCCTTTTTACTAGCTAGAACGTAAAAATTCTATGAAAACCTTAGCTAATTTTTTTTCGGAATCTATTGAGTTTAACAAAACATTTTTCAGAACTTTTAGAGATGATTTTTGATCCTGGAGTGGGTACTGGAACCTTCGGCGTAGAAACAAAAAACTGGACGTTTTCCACGAAACATCGAACTACTACACTTTTCTCGACGCGCTTTTCGCCAACTAAGTTGGCATCTTCAGGAGAAGATTAAAACTGAGTCATGTAATATAAATTAAAAACTAACGTAAAACAAAAAAGGCTGAAAATCGAAAGATACAAAAAAAGTACAAAATGTTTTTTAAAGAAATTATAAAACCTCTGGAGATTAGTAGCGTGACGTGGTAAAGAGGCTGAGAAGTATTATGTGCATTATTATCGTTGTTATATACAACCAAATCTAATCTATTGACTATATATATGTGAAACCGTTATGCTCAAGCTCATTTTTTTTGTGTGATTAATGTCTTATCATAATGTATCATTTGAACCACAAATCAACCAAAAATTTGCGAACCCACAAACGGGCTATTTTTGGGGTCACTCTTTCATTGCATTTTCCATCGATTTTTTAGTTGACGCAATTTGATATCACTATAGATACTGGTATACAAAAGTACAACGTATAACAACTTTAGGGCTAGTAAAGCAAGCACGAAACTAACGCGAGTCACGGTTAAGTTCGGAAATTTGGTAAAACGCAGGGCTAGACACAATAAAACTCTGACAATGAAAGTATAAACCATGTTTTTAAGCGCCTTGTAAATCGTATACGTGTGTATTTGTTACCCCTGCATACCCACGCCACTGACCGATCCTTCCCGATGTAGCAGGACTCACGTCTGCCCGGTAGTACGCCGATCTCATGCGGGAACGCTGGATAAGTAAATGCAATATGTAAAGCAAATTGAACAATTTAATTATTTTTTATGTAGGTTATACGATCAAGGCTTTCACTTAAAACGATACGGTTCCAAGCGTTTGCCCGCATTTTACCCTTGCGCACCCCATTTTCCCACTGGAACGGCATTAGCGGAGCGTATGTATACGTATATGAGGCGCCCTGCGTAACCGGTATGCAATTTCCGGCAGGAACCAGGTGCCAGGTAACAGTAATAATTCGTACAAAAACGTCAGGGGATTCGGCATTGTTCATAATTACACCCCGTCCATTAATTTCGATACGCGATACGTTACGGTAGACGGTTACGCGTCGGTATAGTGTTGTTTTAGCGATTCTCTAGGCGCACGTTTATTTGGTGAGATCGCGAGAGCAGTGGCGGCCCGTCTATGGGGGGGGGGGCTTAAGCACAAAAGAGACTCGCAAAATACTTGTAAATATGTTCTCTTACACACAACGTGAATTTTTTAATGCAGTTTAAATCCATTTTAGTAGGTCAGTGAGTACAGTTGGTAGATAGTAGTTACGTAACGTTCTGCGACTTGGTAACGGCATCTCTGGCACGTATTTGTTCCAGAACTCACAAAATGGTTGTTTAACGAGCCCATTCAGGGGTACGTCACAGGTACTTAGTATTAAAAGTATTTGGTTATGTATTGACGAGACATTTCCAGCAAATAAAAGTTGTCCTGCCGCTAGTAGTAAATTTCGTTATGAGTAACGCATTAAATGAGTCAGTTAAAAATACGCTCGAAAGTGCATTAAAGAAAGACACCGGTTTTACCAAATTAAGTCAAATTTATGTTGGTGCATCTAGAGATCCGTTAAGTGAGTGCAACGAGTATTTTAATTATGCCTATATTACATCAGTAGATGTCGAACGGTCGTTCTCAAAATATAAGCATACATTTGCAACACAGCGAACAAGACTCACGAGACAACTATAGAAAACTTGATGCTACAAAGTTTTTACGAATCTTCTCTAGGTTGCTGTAGTACCGTACGTGGTCAAGCTAATTAAGAGGGTAAGTTTTACATACATAATATATAGTTATAAAGTGTGAATTTATTGTTGCTGTTACTAAATTTAATTAATATTATTTTATACGTTCTTGTACTCATGTATAATATTATGATGCCTACGCCTATGTCCCGCGGCACATTTCGGTCAATTCTATAGATGAGAATTGTACGTATGAATGCAGTACTCGTTTTTTTTGCAAATAATAGGCGTACCATAGGGGTTTTAATTTTTAAAAACAATTAAGATCTAAGATAATAAAAATATTAAAACAATTTCCATCAAATAAATAGTTCCACACTTCTTAATGTTGAAAGCAAATTTCAATAGAAAGTTAATTAATTCTCGATAAACAAATCCTACAAGGCCAAAACAAACATAAATTGTTAATAATAGGGATTTCAAAACGGGCACTGTTTTGTATTTTCGGTACCGTCAATTTTTGTAAATACCGCCGTAATTTCTTTATGAGAACAAGTGAAGAAAAAGGTATGGGGACATGTGGGAGGAAAGGGTATCCCCCATAAGTATGGTGAAATGCCCCCCCTTTTTTTATTTTCTTCGCATGATGAAAGTGTTTCTTAGGGCTAATTATGAAAGGTAGACCGAATTTTAGGTTGAAAAAATTTTCCTCTCAGCTAGGTATGGAAAAACCCTGTTTTTTACGTTTTATTTTTTCTCGGTTTTTAACTGTCGAAAAAATCTGAAAAAATTCATGAGTACAGAAAATATGATTAATTTTATGAAAAATTTTTCAAGCTCATTCAAGGTCATGATGACCTCTAAAAAAAATTATTCAAACTTTAAAAATCCCATATCTTTTAACCAAAAAAAGCTTCAGGCTCAGATTTTTTTACTACCTCAAATTTTTTTCAGATTTTTTTGGGTGGTGGGGAGGGGGGTATGCCCAAAAGTGCGAAAAAATCATTTTTTTTGTCCGTGAAACGACTTAAAATCATCATTTTATAGTGTCCTGATTTTTCTTGCACTAAAAGGACTCATATGACTTCAAACAATTAAAAAAATATGCTCACTAAAAATAGTAAGAAAAAATTCCACATCGAAACTAGTAGTTTTTATATTTTTTAATTGTTTGAAGTCATTTGAGGCCTTTTAGAGCAAGGAAAAAAAACAGGACACTATAAAATGATGATTTTAAGCCGTTTTAAGTCGTTACACGGACAAAAAATTGATTTTTCGCAATTTTGGGCATGACCCACCACTCAAAAAAATCTAAAAAATTTGAGGTAGTAAAAAACAGTTAAAAATATAACATATTAAAAATCTGAGCCTGAAGTTTTTTTGGTTAAAAGATATGGGATTTTTAAAGTTTGAATAATTTTTTTAGAGGTCATAATGACCTTGAATGAGATTGAAAAAAAATTTTACACAAAATTAATCATATTTTCTGTACTCATGAATTTTTTCAGATTTTTTCGACAGTTAAAAACCGAGAAAAAAAAATAAAACGTAAAAAACAGGGTTTTTTAATTTCAAATGTATTCTATGTATGTATTCTAAAAAGTTTTTTAAGGTGATTAGAACGCGTATTATTTTTAACTTGCTCTACTACCATATTCTAAAACCTCGTTGCCCAACTTGAACTTCGCCAATAAACGTATTTCTCTCCTTCTTCGTGCGTACGCTTCTATGACAGACCCTTCTACTACGAGGGTAATGAAAACCATTCTTTAATGAAAACATTAGCGGCGTATCTCACGCGCTTAGCCCCGAATTATAAATAGAAATTTTAGACGCAAACGCAACCATGTTTCGGCATTAAAACATTAATAATTCAGAACTTAGTTCCCCATGAGTTTACTACGCGCCAAAGGAAACACTAGCAAGGGGTGGGTGGTTGGGAAGGGGTTCCCTAAGATAAACGGAGAGGTAATTGGTTCTAATCAAGGACCGACAAAAAAGTAATTTCGTTTCAACTATAGAACTGTGGAACACACTTTTAAATTAAGTACTAACACACTCTTTCTATACTTCCTCAAAATATGTTTTCATTTTTCTGACTGTTTTTTAAAGATGTTTTTAGGATGGTTGTAATATTTGAAAAAGTACTATTGGAAAAACTGTCCATGATTCTAGTCTCCTTCTTTCATACAACCTTAGTTAAAAACGAAAGTACTGCTTTGGGATCTTTCTAAAGCTATTCGAATAACTAAAGACCAACGACAGTCTGTGTGCAATTTATATCAGATAGACAAAATTAACGCTAAATAGTTTATAACTGAAAAAAATAAATACCTATAACAACATCT
The DNA here is from genome assembly GCA_029963805.1 of Aromia moschata. Taxonomy (NCBI): domain Eukaryota; kingdom Metazoa; phylum Arthropoda; class Insecta; order Coleoptera; family Cerambycidae; genus Aromia; species Aromia moschata. The sequence continues at coordinate 362,141 of JAPWTK010000239.1, forward strand.
GAGGCCGATCCTGTTCAAATCCTTATTGCCTGGGTACTACAGTCCTATTGTAAGTGCCACCGTAGGAATAATGTGGAAAATCATTAGAACGAAACGCAAATTAAGAGAAACAGGAAAATGGTGACAATATTGAACATTTCTTATGATTATGATAGGGTCTATACAATTCTCGAGAGTGGAAGTAGATAAACTTTTAAAATTTTTTAGTTGAATACTTATACCGTTTTTAGGAAACAAGCATCAGTGCATATCTTCTGCACATTTGGGGCTATCATTTGACGTACAATATAGTAAATTCATTGATTAGAAAATAAGTTGTAGAGGTTATTTAAAACAAAGTGTTTACAACATCGACTCAAAAATTCAGAGAACTACAAACACTAGAATCATGGTCACCATAGAACTACTTTCCTCTTGAGAAGTATTTACTTGAAACGTCTAACTCAAGGCTAGGAAAAAACAGATCCAAAAAACTCTATATACTTTTTGTGCAAAACATTCGTAAAACTAATGCAAAAATCAAGTCTATACACTAAAATATCTCATTTTAACAACTTCATAATGCGGGAAACTCAAATTACTACCCACACCACCATTGGTTGAAAACGTTTTACGACGCTTACGTAAAAGAAACAGCACAGTATTAAGTACGAGGTGTGTAAATTAAGTAATGAGACGTTTTTTTTTAATTTTTTTATTCGAATAGAACTACAATTCAGTATTGTCTCCTTCAAAATAACTTCTTTGAGAAGCCACACAGCGCTGGAGATGGTTCTTCCATTCCTCATAGTAGTGCTGGAACTTATATACTGAAATAGCCTTCAGCTGATCGGTTACAGCCGTTTAAACGTTTTTTATGGTCCCAAAATTCTTTTTTTGGGACCACTTTTTTTTTTCGGGAAGAGAAAAAAAGTCACAAGGACTGCAGTCGGGCGAATAATCAAGTCTCCAATTCGTTGTTAAAATTTGATGAACAGAGGTGTGATTCAGATTTAATTCTTCCTCGATCATTCTTGTCGTCAACCGACGATCTGAACGCACAAGATCCCATATTCTATCGACATTTTCATCGGTTCTTGAAGAAGGCCTTCCGCTGCGTTGTTCATCTTCAATCGACTCTCTTCCTTCTGAGAATGCCTTAAACCACCGAAAACCTGGGTTCTTGAAAAACACTGTCTCGGTAGTTGAAGTTTTGCAAAAGTATCCGTTGATCTGTCTCCAAGTCTGAAGCAAAACGTGATAGCACACCGTTGCTCAAAATTAATACCACTCATTTTTAAAACGCACTAGAAAAAAACGGTTTATGAAAACAGTCATACAGAACAAACAAATGACTATATCAAGTTCAATCTTGTATCGAAGGTGCATTACATGTTAACCTACCGCCCTTCCAAGTCCCGTTTTCGCAGTGTTGCTAGATCAGGCGCTACGTTGTCAGTCTCATTACTTAATTTACACACCTCGTATATCGGTGGTTATTTCAAAGAACACAAAGAAATTGTTGACGTGAAACCTTACTCCTTAGCCCCCCCTGAAAGTGTTATCTAGATCCCTCGCTGCGCTAATCGGTCCATTCTGCCTGATTTTCTTGAGACTCCTCGACGATTACTCGAGGAAGTACGCAGCGCCCCTGTAAATCGACTTGATAAATCTTGATAAACGCAGGCAAGGGGCGCCGTTTGTCCCTTGAAAAACTTAGAATTGCCTCCCGTAAATTCACAGTTTTTACTCTCCGAGCCGATACGGCCATCTGAATAATGTACGAGACAAAAAAAACCTTAATTAGAGTGAGGCCGGGAGTGGAATTTTTTCCATGCTTCCCACCCGAATGCTTTCAAGGCAATTTGGAGAATTACTGTCGAGCGAAATTTTTTAAATGTGTAATTTTTGTTCTTATTATGTACATACAACGCACGATTCTAAAATTCGTTTAAATGTAACTCATGCTGGACAAAAAATACATACCTGTATAGCATTCGAGGTGTGGCTATTAATAACCGAACTGAGGCTGCTACCAGCGCATTGCGAGCGTGTCACGACAAGTTTGAACATAACTGTGTCTGGTGATACTTTTCCCACTCCTGAACTCGCTGGACAAGCCAGTGGGTCGCTCAGTTTGATTGTAGCAGTCGTTTGAATTAGTCTACGCACTAGTGACGCGTCGAAAAAAATGTTAAGTGTTCAGATGGAGCAACGGGTTAATCTTAAGTTTCTTGTTAAATTGGGGAAAACTTTTACCGAACCATATGCAGTGTTAAAATACGTGTACGGGAATGAATGTTTATTCCGCACACAAGGTTTGGAATGGTATAAACGGTTTAAAGAGGGACGTGAAACGACCGAAGACGATCCGCGCTCCGGACGGCCCTCGACTAAAACATTGAAAAAATTGGTAAATAATCCGCGAAGATCGTCGTCTAAGCATCCAAGGGCTTGCTGAAATTACAGGAATCGACAAAGAATGCGTTCGCCAGATTTTGCATGAATCGTTCAACATGCGCAAAGTTTGCGCAAAAATGGTGTCAAAACTCCTCACTTCCGAGCAAAAGGAATCAAGAATGAACATTTGCACTGACATTCTAAACAACATTGACACTGATGCAGGCTTGTTAGACATGGTGATCACTTGTGATGACAAGATTCGAAAGTGTGGAAGCGACGGAGGTTCTGAACCAGCTGAAAGAAGCGGACTTCCTGCACTGCTTTCAACAATGGAAAATTCGTATGGAGCAGTGTAGAGATCGCCAAGGGGGAGTACACTGAAGGCGAAAAAGTTGCTACTGTAATTGGTAACGAATAAAAAGTGTTATAACAGCAGTTCGGTTATTTAATGGCCACACTCGTATGTTGGTTGTGGACAAAAAAAAACAGTAATGATTTTGCAAGTGTATAAATAGGTAGCTCATGAACTGACAACACGTTCATATATTAATCAAGTAATAAATATATTGTCAGACTACTGCTTTTTTCCAAGGCACTAATTCTTTACCAATATTACCAGCATCTCATTTAGAGGCTATTCTTGTGGCCTTAAATGTTCCTCAGAAAATATTATATCAGAGATAATTTTTCATAAATTTTACATTTACTTTCTAAACTAAAAATATTTTGGAAAAAATCCCTTGGACAAGTGATTTTCATTTTTTTGAGCATCTTATGCTATAATTAGAAGTAGCAGCGACGTCACCAGTTTTTTGTACATGACGTCATCGATACTTTGTAAATACACCACCCTACATTTTATTCTACTTTGGATAACCCAGTACCAGCCAATTTCAAAGTGACAATTGAAAGTCAATTCCCAAATAAATAAGTTTAGACCAAAAGTGGTATATATTTTTGGTACTGGCTTGGTTACCGGAGAATCTAAGAGTGGAAAAAATAATATATAGTAATATATACGAAAAAGTGGTGATGTCATCGCTAGTTCGTCATCGCACAGGAGGCGGCCATGTATAAAAACAAATAAATCAATTTGTCTACTAATTGCAGTAAAATATCTAAAAACACGATATACGATTTCAAAATTATAGCGCTAACGTCATTACTTTTTTTGTATATGACGTAATCTATTTTTTTTAAACAGAACACCCTATATATTGTTTTTTTCACTTTCAGATTTTCCAGTAACAGCCAATTCCAATACGAATAACGTAACATAAATATATTGTTTCGTATAATAAATTATTAGAAAACTGGGAGTTGCAAAAAGGAACATGACACTTTGCCGTGTAGGATGCCATCTAGCGACGGAACTGATGATTAATACGTCATTTTTTCCGTCAAAACAGCTACGAATTAATTTAAAACCACCCCAAAACATGGAAAATTGGAAAAAACGCCTTAACTTTTTCTCTAATTACCTATTTCAATAAAAACATAAACAGGGTGAGTTTTTTTCGATGTTTAGTATAGGAATCTCGAAAACTCACAGAGTTAAAGAGAAGATTAAACAGTACAAGAATTGCAGTTTTCTGATACTAAATTACAGCACTGTTTGATTTGATGATTGCCTCTTTTATTATTTGTTTTTATAGAAAAAGTGTAAAGGAGAAAGTTATAGACAATTATAGCCTGTATATGATACACTAGTCTAAGTTTGGTATTTCGTTCATTTTGAAGTTATAGTTGTCGCTTTTTTAAATGGCAATCATTGTTGACTTTGGGATAATAAAAAATGTATTTTTGTAACTTTTGGATTTAAAGATGTAACACTTACCACGATTATCTTAAAAAATCAAAGATCATCATTTTCTTCTTTCAACGTATGAACGAACTGTAAAATAACAACAGGGACATACTTAAGCATTTAACGAAATCACACATAATAGTCGAAACATCTAGTTAGCTATGATTTTTTTTAGAAAATCAAACAGTGCTTTGAATTGGTCTCATAAAACTGTCTCTTTAACTTGGCTATTTTTCGAGACTCCTATACTAAACGTCGAAAAAAACTAACTCTGCATATATTACATACATACATAATTGATTATAGCTATTATTTAAGTTAAAAATTACTCAATTAACTAGGCTTATAGTTGGCTAAGGATTCACTAGTTTATAGGATGCCCATGATATTCTCTAGATTTGGCTCGCCTCACCTCATATTTTCCACGTCTAAAACCCGTAAATCCATACGAGGAATAACAAATGATGCCCGTTCGCTATCTAGAAAGCCATTCCAAACACATGTGTCGACGGAACATTTCCTTAACAGTAAGACGCAAGGTCGTGTTGTTATTAAAGCTGTAACAAACAAGAGTAGCAGGCGATTACGTATGCGGCATTGCAAAATATCCTTGTCTATACAAGATTTGCAACGTTAAAAGGCATACTTTCTAAGCAACTATTCCGTGCGATTATAGGTACGTGTGTATGTATAAAAAAACGCGTTATGCAGAACCTTGTGTCACTTTTTATACGACGTTTTAGCATTTTAGGGACGCCCACGAATAAGCAGAGCCATTAGCGATTGGAGAGATTTTGGAGGCTGAATAGAAGTCGAGTCAACAAAACGGTTGTCCGCACATTGCCGTAAATGTTTTTTTTGGTTATTTTATTAATTTAAATAAGTTTAATGTGTCCTTTTTTATGGTCCAATGAAAAAAGCCTTACATGTTGGTACTTAATTCATTATTTATGGAGCGCTGGTAGACGAAATTATGTCTTTCTCGTTATGGAAATACGTACGTCATTAAATGTCGGATATGTTATTCATGAAGAGGTAAAAGGTCAAAGGAAAACTCATGTACCGAAATACTTTAATATTTTCTTAATTTCTTTAGTTGGAGTTGGTACAGTTATTCAAAGACTGATAATAAAAACGATTTGATATGATATATGTACATATTAAAGATTCTCCGATCTCATTTCATTTAACACATAATTTTAAACTAAGTAAATATTGACGATTTTTCTTAATTTAGCAATTGTAGAAAGATCCTCCCCTGATTTCAAGCTCAACCGTTTGTCTAAAGTACGTGTCATTAGTAAAGCCGGCTAAATAGCGCGGCGGCCCACAAAGTTTTCAAACAACTCAACATAAATAACAGGGTAAGTTTAACCCATCTTTTTCTAGATTTCAATAGTTTATTGTTTTCATGTTTTTTGTTTGTGCACATACAAGTAGTAAGTAGTATGACGCGTACGATTATGGCACGCCGCCCGGATCTGCCGGCTTTTTTATAGCCAGAATTACTTGTTTAAAGTTTAAAAAAAAATTTAAAAAACTTTTACTCTTACAAACATTTAACTTGTCGGGGAATTAAGATCATTTTTATAAGAACTTAATAGGTTTATTTAGTAGAAATATATAAATGTAAAAAAAACGCAAGAGATTGCAAATATCAGGTAAATCTTTAACTTTAATTACATCGATTTGTAATAAAAACAGTCAATTGATTAAACCCATTTTTTAAATATTTCTAAACATAGTCGGTATCGGAATAACGGTATCGTATACACTTTTGTGTTATATTCCTGGTCAGGATACAAGCCGACATGCTGCTTCTTCGTCATTTGCCATAGATTGCATGTCTCACTGATGAGATAACACCGAAACCCGGATCTGTGACTTCGAATGGCGATGAAAGAGAAATCATTCTCGCTTTATGGCTTTAAAGAACTTTTCCCAAATGAGATTATGGCCAACCTTTTTAATATGTCAAACTATTTTAATAATTGTTTTAGGCCGAGCAAATTACAATTTTCTTTACGGAGAATTACCGAAAATCTCAATTTGTATATATTTTGCGATAGGCATGTTGGCAACCGCAATTACTTTTCGACAGGTTGGCGACCATGGCTATAAGGCCTACCGCAGACGACAGACAGTCGAGTCGGTTTCCGAATATTTTGTAGAAAGACACCGTACACCGACCGAGAGTAGGTGAGAAATCGAGAAGTCTAGAATCACTGTTCACGTGTGCGAACCATACACGTACAGACGTGTGTGGTGTGTTTAGTTATAACATCGACAGGGTGATGCATATTCGAAGATTGATGTTCGTGGCAATATTACTAAAACATAGAAATAGGAATAGGAATGTTTTACCCTTTTTTACTTACCCACTTACTAGTCAACGTTTATTGCAATGATAGTTTCCAATACTAGTTGATGATTTTGTATCCACCAGATTGTGACTATTTGGTACGTTATTGACCATGTACTGACTAAATTGTAGTTTGTGTGCGTTACCTGGTATTAGCGCATTCGTTCCATTTGTTACCAACTTATCACCGACAATCGAGTCGGTTGCAAAAATTGAACAGGTACCAATTGTTTAACAGGTGCATTTATACACCGACATAACTGTAGGTGACCGACTATCTATCCTCTGCGGTGAGTCTAAAACGTGTAGAATACATTCATACCGACTCAGCTGTAGGTGACCGATAGTCGCTCATCTGCGATGGGCCTAAGGTGTTGAAATGGACCAAGCAATGTCGCACACCCCATTCAAAAATAAATGCGTCCTAGCCCCTCACATTTATTTCTATTTGCATTATTTCTACACCAAATGCTCCTCCGGAAATCTAAATATTTCTGAATTTTTATAACAACCCAAAACAGTAAAAAATGTCGTTTGGATCCTTTCAACAATAAACGATTCAATTCATTATCTGCGTTTCGTGTTTAGTTCGTTTCATTACAGTTGCGACGTGGAAAAATATATTTTTTCGGGATTAACGATTGCAAAGGAACCGCGCGCCTTTAACCAGGAGGATGATAGCCCAGGTCTACCGACGATAATTCCGGCTCAGCCGCTTGGCTCTACGGCGGAACGTGACCGTGGCGAATGGTACAAGAATCCGATAGTAGAAAAATCCCATTATCCCCGCGACGATCCAATACGAGGACGTGACCGGTCTTGGGGGCCACCGGCCGGCCTGCCGGCTCTCCGCTATCCGCGGGGATATTTATTACCAGCCCGTCCGAAAATCAAGTTGAAGGACACGAGAATAACATTATGGAACTCCCACGTCTTATGTATCATTAATCTTGCCGTTAAAGCAGATATCTGCCGGTCGCTGCCCGGCATCGTTCCGTCTCTATCTGAGCCGTTGTTTCGAGAAATCGAGGGCGCGACTCTAGCATTAAACGTTGAATTTTTTCTCGTAACGTAGTTGATTTGAAGATGATGCGCCTTCTTTGGGTTCTTTCTTGGTGATATGTAGTTTTTTCTTTCTTTGGCTTGGAATTTAAAAAAAGAATGCTAAAGGACAATGTTAAAAATAGCCGATTTTTGGCTGCTCGCGGGGGAACGCAGCCCAGAAAAAAATGATTGATTTCTGTCAAAAAACATGAAATATGACCCCTGAATACTTCAAATGGCTGGGAAAATGTCAACTTCACTCCTA